>CAXKVT010000257.1:1310000-1710312 GCA_964058875.1 Carex rostrata | reverse complement strand
AAACTAAAATATTTAACCATTTTATTGTCTTTTATATTAAAACTCATTTAAATTTATAACATAGCTATTTTAAAATGTCGATATTATATTTGATTGGTTTTCGAGAGCAAAATGGATATTTTATAAAGGATAAATAAATAATGGGCATCCGTTTTTCTAGGGCATTTTAATAAAGATAAAGGATATAATGGGTATCTTACAAGATCAAAAAAATTCTTACACAAGCTACAATTTTTTATGCTTTTAATAAAGAATAAAATGGGTATTTTATAAATTTAAAATGAGTTTTAATATAAAAGATAATAAAATGATTATATTTGTGAGTTTTAGAAGTTTTGAGGGGAAAGTACGTAATTCAAAGTAATTTTGAAGTTTGGAGGTATATACGTAATTTTGAAGTTTTTGAGGGAAATACATGAAATTCCCTTTTAAATAAATCTCTACTTGTTGTAACTTTGCGTGGCAGAATATTTTATTTTTAGTTTTAATAGTATATAATAATAAATATTTTTCGGAAAGGATGGTAATTTTTTAAATATTTGTAAGGAACCAAATAAATAATTCAATTTTTTATACATTGATGTATGTCTGCAAATTTGGTCAAAAGAAAATATGAAATCTAAAGGAACAGTAGCATTGTTTCAGTTCCTTTACATTTTGAATTATATGCATGTGACCAATTTAAGACGTGCAATATTCTAGAAATGCTTAAAGGAACCGGAATCAAAATTATTAATTCAATTTCTTATGTGGAATTGATTTTTTTTTTTCCGTCTATCTCGTTTTCGACAAAATATTTAATGTGTTTGTAAGAATTAAAAAAATATTGTTTGACGTTTTTTTTTCTCTTTTCTCGTAATTTCAAGCTTCCACTTCCGTAATATTTTACTTCCATAAAAAAATCAGTTATAATTACATTTTTTTTTTATAAATTGTTTCAAATTAAGCTCCAGAAAACAACTTGCAAGTTGCAACATGAGAATGGCACAAACATGTATCTTATCTGAGGAGAAAATGTGGGCAAGTCAACAAATCATAAATAAATATAATGGAGGAATTTTCTGGATCTTGGTGTCAGTGTTGTAAAAAATAGCTGTTTAGACTGATTAATTGGCCAATTAATCATTGGCGATGATTAAATTATTACGAATTTTTCTGATTAATCAATCGATAATGTTCGATTGTAGTCGATTATTCTCCATTAATTGCTTAACAGTATTTAATCCGGCCGACAAGCGCATACTGCTATTTACAACATTGAATATAATTGTGAAAAAAAATAAATGGATGAGCATCTTACACAACAATGAATAAAATAAGCAACAATGAATAAATGGATGAGCATCTTACTTTCTAGTTAATAATTTTTTTTTTCTGTTTCTATTTTTTCTTAGATGCTAACATAGTATTTTATTCGTGTAAATAGACTTTTTCTTATGAATATATATTGTTGGTGCTTCAAAAAAAATAAAAAATAAAAAATGTTTGCTGTATTTTGCGTTAAAACAATGATGAAGAAGAAATGTCATAGCAACACTATCCAATCCCATCATTCATTCAACTGCTCTTCTCCAATTCCCAACGAAAATCTAACACAAGTCAAGAAACCCTTCTCACAATCCCAATAAAAGAAAAAGTCAAAGTGAGAGAGAGAGATGAGGTTTTTTCAATCGTACTATGAATGAAAGACCATTCATAGAAGATCAATCAGCACCAGAAACCCTCGGTTTTTGCACAAATATTTATATAATAATTCTTTCTTCTTTCAAAGATCCTATCTTGGCTTCTCTCTGTAAATAATTCTATGCACGAGTGGGTAGGAAGAGATCATGCACCCTGGTTCGTTGTTCAATGCCCAAGAGGCCAAGAGGCAAGAGCAGATATCTAGAGAGAGAAAGAAGGAAACATGAATAAGTGGAGTTGCCTTTATTTGGATTGCTAAGTTTTAATATGATATACATTAATTCATGCCGAATTATTTGACAAATATTTAAGCATATGCAATTTGATTTTGTGCAATATAAAAATAATGCATGCACCCCTTTGGTCCCCCATGTGTTATCAATATGTCCCCTTTCCCTCCCTTCAACTCCACTCAATTGATCCTCTCTCTCACTGGCTACAAGCTTAAGTTCCTCTCCTTTTCAGCCTTCTCCAGTCTAAAAAAAATGAAAAGTTATTAAGATATACCTAACCTACTATATATATGTGGCTACCAATCTAAAAAATGAAGGATATTTTTTTTTAATTTCTACTGCTCAATTTCCTTGATGTTCTTCAAAAACTTCTAAATACATGACACACACCATTATTGCTCATGTATATTGTTAAAAAACAATAGTTATTTATACATAATAAATATATAGAAAGGATTTGAATTCTCATCCAATGCAAAAATTAACTCTTAATATATATATATATCTGTCTCCACTATCATTATTATTAATTTATTATGATACATTGAACCATCCAAATCTTATTCACAATATATAGGTGGATTTTTTTTTTTAATCTGATTTTAAATGACCAATGTCAATCTAATGGATTACCTACAATAACATTAGTTGGACTAATTAATGAAGTAGTGCCATACAATTTTCCTCTTTTTTTTTCTTTTAATTTGTTAACAATAGATTCCATATATATAATTGTTGTAAAACAACTTTGCAAGAATCTTAAAGTGCTCCCCTATATATATTATAGAACTTAATTCTATATTTTGCAGTAGCACAGAAGATATGAAAATTCTAACTAGAACTGGAGAGGCTTGTGAACCAAAAGGCACCTTACAACTGGAGAGAATTAGATGTATTTTAATTGAAAATATGAAAAGTTGGCTTCTACTGATGGACTGTTTTGGTCGGCCAAGCCAAAATTAAGGATCTGTCAGTGTGTGTTATTAGTTATTACATAACTAATCTCAAAATAAGTCTTTTTTCTGATGAACTAATAAACTCCTTCACAGAGACACAGAGAGATAGAGAGAGAGATTGGACTTTTGTGGCTGTCAAATCGGTGCATTTAATACAGGAGGTATGGAATTTGCACAATTTAAGTTTTTTTCTTTTTCTTTTTTCTCTCTTGTTTATTTCCTTGCGGCTCTCCCACTTTTCTCTTTTTCCGGTTTACTATTGAGATTCCATTTCTTGTTATCTTCAATGGGATTATCTTTATTCAGAAAGAGGGGGAGAGAGAGGAGGATTGTTGTGTGTGTGTGTGTGTGGGTGGGTGGGGGGGGGGGGGGGGGGGGGGTGGGGGGGGTTACAAAGATTTCATTAGAGGCTGTTTGGGTGCAGCCGTACACGTGCAGCTTAGGATAATTATTTTGTAATTTTTTTGTTTCTTCTCTTTTGAAGTAGATTTTTTTTTTTTTATTTCTTCAGTTGGATTGGTACATGACATTTATATTTCCTATGATTATGAATATCTTCAAGCAACTATGTTTTTTTATATATTGAGCAGATAAAATCACTCACAATTTAACTAAGTTCCTTCTGGTATATATACTGTTATGGGAGGCCACATCTTGTAATTAATCTGAAAATTAACCAATAAAAAAAAAATTCCAAGACAGACCTTAATATAGTTCATCACTGAAGTACAAATTTAATTTTGGTCCATATTAAATTCTATGAGGGCTTTAGTTGTCTGTTTTGCTAACTTATTATCATGGAAATGAGATATATATATACATGCCCACTAATCTAGCTACTTTAATCTTTAGTTAAGTATTACCATATATATATATGTATTACCGTTTCAATGTACTATATTATAAATTCAGGGGAAAAAAAATATTACAATAAGGATGCAATGTCAGGTAATCATTTTTCATATGTGTAATTTAATATGCTTATTTAAGGGAATATAATTTTTCCTTTCTATATGCTTTGCATAGTAATAATACAATACTATTAATTTAATTTGCATAGCATAGCATCTTCTAAATGAGTTATGTGAAGTTTGTTAGTATATAACTTATATTGATCATTGGAGGAATCAAAACATTAATTAATTAATTAATTGGTGTATATATCACCTAGCTTAAATATACCATTCTCTCCTAAGTGAACCTAGGATTTTTTCTTTCTTTCTTTCTTATAAGGCACTGATATCTTCTTAATTTATATGCATGTTGTTGTATGATTGTGCAGAAAGGTAAGCAACTTGGCATGAATAGGTTATCTTGATCTAATTTAAAAAAATAACGAACTACATTCTTATTCGTCATATATGAAATTAAATAGACTGCTATATATATATATATATATATATATATATACCTTTAAGTTGTACCGTTTGTTAAAGAGTTAATGGCATTTGATGTATAAACTTGACGTGCAGGTGAATTGTGAAGTAATGATGATTGCTATGTTTACCTGATTGGGCACCTGGGGCTGAGACCTTCCATCAATTGGACCAAAATGCCCCTCTCTACTGCCATATTCTCTTTGTTTGCTTTTGCCTTGTACCCTCATGCTCCTGCTTTCTATCTCTGATGTGAGTGTTCATTACTCTCTCTCTCTCTCCTTTCTCTTTCTTCCCAACAGAAATTTAAAATCACTTATTTACCCTCATTTATTAGAGGTATGAAATATTATATAATATATATATGGACACAGATACATATGTAAAAATTTCACACAATGGTAGATGGATCTTAGTAACTATTATAGGTATGGCCGGTTTTTACCTGACCGGACAAATAGAATGTTGTTTTGATGAAATTCTACATACTTTATTCCTTGTGTTATTTTGCTTCTTACAAAAAGTATATTTTCACTGTGCATTATTTCTCTAGGTGTGTGGACATTTTGTTAGATGTTTTTTTTTTCTTTTTTCGAAATGATATTAATTAATCTACCGTTTTCAATATATACTTGTTGAAACCCTTTTAATTAATCAGTGCTCGCGCCTTTTAATTATTCGTAAATATATTTTTGGCCGATTTAAATAGAGGTGATCCTTATATTATTAGATTAATTAATAGTTGGGGGGGGGGGGGGGGGGGGGGGGGGCAAGAAACATATATTATCGAGAGTAATTAATTTGCTATAGTTGGGTATATTAATTAGTTTCTAATAATTTGAAAATCTGGCCTCAATTAAAAGAAAAATTTAGGTTTTGATCTTCACTTTTTTTAATCAACTTAATTAATTAGTCCTTAAACTTGCATTTACATCAAACTACTCACTTTCTCATAAGATTTTTCCAAAAATATCAAATTGGTCTCTAGATTACATTTCTTCCAAAAGTGTATACTCCTACATGACTCAACCCATTTGGCATGTCGGAATTTGACATTGTGTTAACTATACTATTGATATACTTTAGAGTGTCATGGTTAGAGAACGAAATTTTTGGAAACAAGAATTGCTTCCAATATTTCAATCCACGCACAATGGCATAGAACTCTTTATCATAGGTACAAAAGTTCTTCCATGAGAGATATCATGCTTAATCTAAGACTTCACCTATATACACATTGGAGGCATGACACTCGATCAAATATCTCGTCGAGACACAGGAGTACGTGCTAGCTAGAACGAAAGCTTTCGCCAATTGATCTGATGATCTTTTGCATTTCATTAATTAGTCATTAGACACATCTTAATTTGAAGTTAGGATGATATATTAAAGCATGCTTGGTGAGACGAATAGCATCTATGATGATCTTCTCTTCATCGGACACCATTGTACTCGAAGACATGTTGTATTGTATGGAGGCAATCCACAAACTTGATGGGTTGCATGTAACCGAAGGCAAGGATGTCGAGTTGTCGACATTGACAAAATTATTAGAACAGTATAACAAAGAACATGAACACAATCACTCTCATGAAGCTCTCTTCCATCACTTTGTTTTACCAATTTAGAATAGAATTACATAGTAATATTTTCGTATATACTTTTCTGGGCAACATACCCTCATATATAAATCTGATTGCTAATATATCCTGCTTAAATTCATCTTTCCTAACTAATACATGTTTCCTTAAAAACATATTTCCTTTTCCTTACTATTTCCTTAATCTAAGATTGCCTAAATATTACACTGAAAGTAAGCAAATCGTCTACTTTGTTCGCCACTCTTACTCTAATTTCTTGTGACACACGTAAATGTATCAGGATTTATATTCCGACAGATATTTATGTCGATAGGTCGTTGACGATAGTCTCTCTAATGACATGGCAATGTGATGAAGACTCTTTGTTGGTAGAAATGGATTATCGATTTGGACGGGGTGATGTCATTATCGCAATAGACTCAATCCACGGCTTCAACTTTGGTCAGTGGTTTTCTCGAACCGTGTCTTATTTGACGATCGTGGCATCGGTAGGCAAAAAATACGACAACGTACACCAGCTACATAATATGACAAGAGGACTTGCTCGTATCAGGTTTAGATGTGTTTGTGTCATGTTGGTGTGCATGCATGATTTGAACTCGAATGGACATGTAGTACGAATTCAAACACTTTCTATATAAGTGTCAGAGGCATAGACTTTCAAACTATGAAGGTCAAACATATGGTGGTCAATTGTATACTTTTTTTTTTATGGAGAATGGGATCCAATTTTACAATACCTTGATATTTACTCTAAATTATTAGAAAATCATACATAAATACAAAAATTTTAAAAAATAATGGGGTCAATTAACCCCATTCCTTTCACTTAGATTTTTTTTTAATCTAATAGTCAAAATTAATTATTACATTTTGTTTCTTAAAACGGGGTGTACATGGTAATATTGCTCTAATTTAGAAACTCAAATTAGTGAGATTAGATAGTATAGTTGTAGAGTCAAAATACCTCTAAATGAAAAAAAAAATGATTTAACTTTAATTTTTTTGAAGAAGGAATATGGAGGCTTAACTTTAATTTGTTTAAATCTTTTCAGGATTAAAAATTCAAATCCATTCATGGACATTAATTAAAAAGCTCATTACCTAACAAACTATAAAAATATCATATATACACATATACATATACATATACATATATTCACCGTACTGGATGCATATGTGCAGCATCTTGGTGTTTGTATGCATGGGTTATAAGAGTAGTTGGTTAGGTGTATAATTTTTTAATTACCTGGTAGAAATTTTTTCTGGAGACTGACATAAAGGTAGAAAGGAGAGAGAGCAAGGAACTTAATTGTGTGAGGGGGCCATGCCTTAGATGATGGATGAAGAAGGGAAGGGCTGCCACAAAGAGACAAGAGGAAAGTTGGAATTATGAATTGAGTTGGATGTGTGTTGTGAGTAGTCTCTATTCACTCTATTTAAAGCTTTGCGTGTATTGCTTTAGAGAGAGAGAGAAAGTGTCGAAGTGTGCAAAAACCAAAAGAGAACACCAAAGAGAGTACTACTGTTGCACTAGGCAAGGATCTCCTGATACTCTCTTTAAAAAAACCACCTCTCATCATGTGTAGAAACACAAAAGAAAAAAGGTATTCTTAATTAATTAATCTAAGGATATTTTTTCATTTATACCCACTAGCTAGAGTACTCTAGCCTAAAGGTGCCTCTAATGATTCTTTCCATAGTGATGGTACATTTTACTAAACGCTGCAACCAGCTATATATATATTCATGTAATTTCATTATCACTAGCCTTGTTTAGCATAACTGTATTTTTATAATAGAAAATAATTACCTTGGCAGATGCATGACACAATTTGTTCTGTCTTGTGACTCTTGTCTATATCTAATCTTATATCAACTTATAATTAAAAAAAAAATTACATCGATTCGACTTGAGGTAAACGACATGTTAAAAAAAAATTATCTTAAGAAATGCAAAAGGTACTTAAACTGCTAAGGACCACTTCCAAAAATACCACACATTTTTTATTGAAAGATTGTTAGTCGCCATTGCTAACAGATCATATATATATTTATAGTATCCACTCTTTCACCAAACTTTCCCCTTTCCTTTTCACATTTTGACATGTACCTCTAAAAGAAAAAAAAAAATATATTAAGATATATATGTGAAAAACATAGATATCATAAAATTATATATAAAATAATGAAATAATACTATCTATGGTCCCAACTATTGGCAATAGTATAAATTGACCATATAGAAAATTTATTATCACTACGTATGACAAGAGCATCAAAAAACCAAAGTCTCTTTCTCTCTCCACTCTTTATGTCACTACTAACAACTACCTCTTATTCATCACCAAATCCTAAGAATGTTTTAGATTCCTCTGACCCCCTTCATTTAGTCCCTGATCACATCACCCCATCTTAGCTTGTTTCATATCTCTCTAAACCCCCTCTCTCTCTCTCACCCCCACCAAAGTCCATGCGGATACGGACAAGAACCGCATAATCCACATCTCCTTTTTCCACAGTTATCCTTTCTCAGAGAGATAAGATGAAGAGAGAGAGAGGAGAGACACTCAGACACCTAGCTTTTGTTTGATTGAAACAGTGCATCTATAACTCTAAATAGATCAGCTGCCACTCCCTACTTACTACTAGTACTAGTACTACTCTCTCTTTCTCTCTCTATCTCTCTATCTTATATTCTTATAAGCATTTAAAATTTTTCATCTGTTTAGTTTTGGACAGATCATGTCCTGTCAAGGAAGGCGCTCCTGCTACTGCTGCACCTCCAGATGTGCTTCCTCAACCTCCTCCCCTCCTTTTAAACCTGACAAGAGATGCATGCCTTCTCTCTTTCTCTCCTCCTGCACTTCCCCCTCATTTTCTCTCTCTTTCAAAACCCTAACTTGACCCAACTATGCTCTCCTCTCTCCAATCCCATGAAGAAGAAGAAGATTCTACTACTAATCCCACCACCACCTCTTTCATACCAACCCCAACAAGTCAATACCTCTTTCCAACATCATCGTCACCTCGCCAAGTCCTCATACGCTGCGCCGAGCTGATCCACCATGGCGACCGCACTGCCGCCCTTCGTATTGCATCTTTTCTCATCTCTGCCGTGTCTCCACTTGGTGACTCGTCTGACCGAGTTGCGTACCACTTTGCACAGGCTCTTATCCAACTCATTGAATCTTCGAATGCTGGTTCAAGTTCTAGTACTAGCATGATCAAGTGCAGCACGCAGTTGGTCCAACCAGCATACTTGGCCTTCAACCAAATCACGCCGTTTCTTCGGTTTGCTCATCTAACAGCAAACCAAGCCATATTAGAAGCGATTGACGGTCATCGTGGGGTCCACATAATCGACTTGGACTCGGCGCATGGGTTTCAGTGGCCTCCTCTTCTACAAGCAATTGCTGTGCATGGGTATCGAGGAGACACCGGTCCACCATCAGTACGTATAACCGGTGCAGGTGGTGATGTTAATGCTCTCAGACGAACTGCCGACAGATTGCATGCTTTTGCACGGTCCCTTGGTCTCCCTTTTCAATTCAATCCTCTCTATCTTCCCTCCTACAATTTGGGCTCCTCGCTAATGCAATTGCATCAATCCAGTTCTTCAACTGAAAATGGAGAGGTGCTAATAGTAAATTGTGTATTATTCATGCATAAACTATTGTATGGCGATCGTGACGAGAGGCAATTGCACGAGTTCCTTGCTACGGTTCGTGCTATGGGACCCGCAGTGGTGACAATTGCTGAGCGGGAACTCGGAGTAGCCTCAGACCCTCAAGATTTCTTTAGGGTTTTCTCTGAGGCTTTGGATTACTATACTGCGGTTTTTGAGGCCTTAGAGGCCACAGTTCCACCTAACAGTGTTGATCGAAGAGAAGTCGAGGAGAGGTGGCTTGGGGAAGAGATAAAAGAGGCATTGGCCCCAGCGGGTGTTGCCCGAGGTACCGGTGGTATGAGATTTGAGAGATGGGATGTAATTATGAGAGAGAGTGGTTTTACACCACGCAGACTAAGTGAGTACTCTCTTTCTCAAGCCCGGTTGCTCCTCCGCTTGCATTACCCGTCGGAAGGTTACCAATTGCATGTTTCAAGAGAGGGTTTGTTCCTTGGATGGCAAACGAGGCCTCTCTTCTCAGTCTCTTCATGGCAATGACATGTGGATTGATCGTGTCTAATTGGTTAGTTGGCTAATTATTATTCCTGTTCTATTATGTGAAATTGTAGGGTTTTCTTTTGAAATTTTGTAGTTCTGTTATTTGGCCAATTAATTAGGTAAGTAGCATGAACAAGAGTACAAACGGTAGTATACATAGCTCTTAGGCTTATTAGGGCCTAACACTACTCTGGATTTGATTGTTAATGCAATCATGCAATTGCACAATGTACTGGTGGAACTATATATATTGGTTAGTACTATTTATCAGCAAATCTTTATTTTTGGCAAATTTTACTGCAAAATTTGAACGGTACGTATATTGTATTATTGTTGGATTCACTTCATATTATATATGTTAGAGTACACTGGCTACATATATTCTTTTTTGTGCTTAATTGAATTTGTCATTTCTGTCATATTTGCTCTCATATATATATGATGGTGTTATAAGGTAAATAAATGTGTTAACTGATCAGAAACCCTAGAATATTCCAAGATTATTATATGCGTACGTTGCATGGGAGGCTTTGAAAGCAGCGAGGCACAAGTCACAGGAAAAATGGCTATTTTCTCTCCCCAATGCTAGTTCGTGTTCCTTCTATCTCTATATTATTCTTTCTTTATTCTTGAAGTAAGGTCTACTTCAAAACAAAGTTGGAGTTGTTTAATTCCTTCTGTTTTTAATAGTGTTGCTTAATTATTTTATCTTCGTGTATTAACATATGTAAAAGGCTAACATGTTAATTATATGCAAATATTGCTGCAGCATATGTTTATATCCCTATGTAAAGAGACACTTTCTGATTTTCATATATATTTCAAGTCTTACATATAAATCAGACATGCAATTGTACATTAAGCTATATATGAGGAGAAATTAATTTGAAGTAAAATTTAATATTTTCATGCCTAATAAAGTCGACAACTTGACTAATTATTTTTTTTCGTCCTTAATTTGTATCAGTGAGAGATCATGAAATGGCACCCAGTTTTTGTTTATGAAAAAAATGTTCAAATGCTCCTAAGTTTATTTGTCCCAACTTGCCCCATTTGCCTCTGAGAAACAGTTATATATATATATATCCCTATTGTGTTTAAAAAAATAATTGGCAATAGGTGCATCAAGTAGTGCAAGACATTGGGGATATCCTCACATTTTAGGGCTTGTGAATTTTTTTTATTATTCTTAGTCCTGCAATTAATAATAGGATTGTTTATAATTCTAGACTTGATGAGATTACTTGATAAATTTGCATTGTTTTGAGTGGTGTAGATGCAAAATAAAATAAAATAAAGGAGATAAATTGTAGGCAATTGAAGCATACAAGTGTAATTAATATCTCTATCTGAGACCATTAATCAATTATCTCATTAATTTTCTTGTAATTTTAGCAAAATTCTTGAAAATAAATTTATATATGAAGTATATTCTCTTGCAAAAGTTTTCCTGAGAAAGTAATATTTTAAACTTATCGTTTTTGCACAAAGAAGAAACTAAGAAAAAAGAAAATTTCTGATATATGTAATCAAAATTTATTTTGAGTGCTCTAAAAGTATATATATATATATATATATATATATATATAGTAGCTTGTGTATTACAAAAGTGTTACAACAAGTGTGTTCCCGGAGCATTTTCATTAATTTATTCATGTCCATGGTACCAAGATGATAAAAATATAGAGAGGGAAATCATGACCATGGCATCTTGTTGCTTAGTTTAATGTTAATGGATGTTTCTACTTGCACTCTCTAACAAATTCCCTCTAATCACCACTAATTATATATTTTTAGTGGCTCGCTAGGTATCTATTCATTTTATGTATTTATTTTCATCGAGGGCCCTAATCTCTTGTTAATTCAACATGCATGAAAAAAAGCATTGCATATTATACTCTGATATATCTACTCGCACTCTCTTGCTTTTTTATTGTGTTTTTTAGGATACAAAATCGTTGTTTTTGGATAGTTCTGAATCTTCGAAAAATAATGATTTTTTAGATTTCTAAAAAACAGTATAAAAAAAAAATGTCTTAGTTGGTCTCCAATGATATTTTCATATAGAGATTATGTTGAGCGGTTTAAATCGACTACTTAAAATTTAAAATAAGAAATATAAATGTGAATTAAGAAATAGTTCTTATTTCATAAAAAGCACCAAATCCTCCCTCCAGATCTCTCCCTATATGTATACTTATGAAATTTTGATTCAACTAATAAGTTCATTGAAGATATATTCTCTAGTATCTTACTAAAAATGTTGTTAACTTGTTGAATTATGTGCAAGGCATATAATCAATTTTGCCTTGCACATTTGACAAAGCAATTCATATTACTAGAGATTAATTAAAACCTCATAGATATAAAATAATTAAGAGTGGGTCTATGGTACTATGCATATTACGATTTGGCACCGTGCTACGGCTCTATATTCGAGTTTTCAAATCCTAACGGTCAATCCGAACCGTTCATCTTGTTCTTCATATTAATATGTGTTAGGAGACCAAATTTTACATTTTTTGAAATTTTTTTACTATTTTTTGAAATTTATTGAAAATCACTGTTTTTGGATGGTCCAGAATTTTCAGATCAAGTGATTTTCTAAATATCTAAAAAAATAGTAAATTTTTTTTAAAAAATGTAAAATTTGGTCTCCAATCACTCAATAATTAATGCATATGCTGGGCGGGTAACTATTACAAATCACAACAAAAGTTTAACTAATTAATTAAGATCTTTAAATTGACCCGTACCTGTAATTATAGAGACAGGTAATTAGTTAAGCACACTAGTTAGATGTAATGATGCACTATAAGGGTCTAGTTGAGCTGGGTTGTTGAGGGTAATGATCACCTATGCAAAGGCCTTTTGCCCTTTTATCCAGCAAAGGCGGCATCTAGGGTTTGAGATGCTATCTTGTCTTCTTCAAGTAAGGCATCCATGTACAATATGCAGTTCCAGCAATGATTCATACTTCCAAATTAATTTCTAGCTATTGTATCAACTGCATGTATATCTTATATATAATAGGAAAGTATATAAAGAGTAATATATATATAGATGCATGTAAAGCTTGACCCAATTAAGGCATCGTAATGATAGTAATTAAGCATGCATGCATATATATATATATATATATATATATATGTTTATTTTTCCTCTCCATGGAGATGGGAGTTATATTTTGGATGAGACAACACATCTTAATTTCAAGAGTGCCCAATTATATTCTTACATATATTTTGCATTACAAGAACATATCTATATTATATAATCTTACATTTTTCTTTCACTTATATATAGAGAAAAACAATTAGATATTTTTCTTGGGCCAGGTATATATGCATTTGCCCCTACCTTCCACCTTTATCAAGCTTAATTATGTTCTAAAATAGCTTCATGATTGTTATTTTATTTTTATTTTTTTACTTGAAATGAATAAATCAAGCATAAAATGTAAAATTATCCTGGCTTTAATGTTAATAACTAGGAAGAGGTAAATTAATATCCTTAAAAAAATTCATTATTAGCTTTTTGTGCCCATATTCCTATATCACTGTCTGAATATTTAAGGCCTTTAGTGTTTACTTGATAAATTTTTACAATTCGTGGCAATTTAATTAATATGTATTTAAAGATAGTTTTTTTTTTTAACTATTTTTATAATATCCCAACAATTAAAAAAATGAACCTTATCTTCTCAAGCAATATAACTAAACAGTCTATTTGGAGAGGATGAACTCTTCCACAAATAGTTTTTATATTATTTTATTTTAATATAGACAAATCAATTCCAATATCTATTGTTTTATCCCTCTTGTACATTTCTCCACAGGGAAATGAACTTCATCACCAAACATACTATTTGACAACTACTTTAGATGAACAATATCAAAAACACAAAATTTTATTTTATTTTAGACACAACCTAAAAGAAACAGACATAGTGTAATTTATTAAATGTTGACAACTATCATAATGCTACTTATTAGTAAACTTTATTACATCAACTGAAACATTCTATTGCCCATGTTCCCCTCTCTTAAATAAAATAATAATAATCCTTGGAGATACTTAATTTATTATTAATTGTAGAGGATATTATTATATATATATATGAAGGTACGTACTTACTAAAGAATTATAATTAGGGGCAGTTTGGTCCGTGTTTTGTGTGCTTTGTGCCCCAGATTAAGTGGTAAGCTGTGCCTTTTAAGAGGGGCAGCCAATCCCAATTGCTCTCTCTAAACCTTAAATCCTGCCCCTTTGTCCCCTTGTTACTCCCAAACAAAATCATTGGATTTCTAACAATGTTGTTCCTCTCCCTTTTTCCCCTGAAAAAAGATCTTTCCCTTTTGGAAAGCCAACACACACACCCACCAATTCCATTTCTTTGGGATCCTGCATTTGCATTGCATTGCATGCTTCTTTAATTTCTTCTGTCAATGCATCGATGCATGATTCTCTCTCTCTATATATATATCTTTCTCAACAAGTAGAATATTACAGATAGTTTACAAGGGAGAATAATGACTTTTGACAGCTAGTTGCACAAACCTTTTTTATGAAGAAAGAATCTGTAATGCCTGAGTAACGCAGAGAAACGATTTGTGTGTCAGATTGTTAGGGTAAAGATTCTAACAGAGCAGCTTTAGCTTCATACAGTGCACAAATCATATGTAGCGTTGTTTTGATTCTATAGTGCGTGTGCTGCATGAAGCCAAAACTGCCCTGTTAAAATCTTAACCCTGTCAGATATTGGCAATGCAGGATGGGCATAACAAACCATTTAAGTCTCTTTTTGGAAGTAATTGGAAGTAAAAAAAAAATCATTTGGGTCTTTTTGATATTTGAGTTCTTAAATAAAAATAGTGAGGGATATATAATTGTGTGTGTGATGTGCAAAGGAATTAATATTATATGAAAATTTGATGCTTCACATATATTGACAATTATTATATGAAACTGTCATCAGTGATGCATGATATATATTTACAAACAATAACAAATCCCGAACTTAATTTAATTTTGTAATGAAACTCTAATAATGAATATTTAGGAAAATGGCATAGACAGCTCTAAATATAATGCCTATATTAATGAGATTATCACATATTTTTTAGTGATGTCTCTCTTCTATATTTTAATGACCTACTCAACATGACAAAGATAATAACAATTAATTAACCCTAAATTTTATTGATGTACAAACTAAAATTTATAAAATATAGATGTGTCTCCTAGTAATTAGCTAGATAGGTTGTATATAAATTTGCATTTTTATAATTTTACTTCAAAAGTGTTCCTTAGTCAAAATTTTGGTAGTTTGGAAAATAATTACCATACAGTACTATCGGTTGTCATATGGCAACTAAGAAATATAATATAATTATAATATATTAGAATATAATTTTTCTTTTAGAAAAAAGACGTACAAAATACTCAAAAATCATTTGCATACACGTCCTGAATTATAAATCTGCAACATCTCACATAAAAATAAACATATATAATTAAAAGATAATATCTTTCATTATATTTTATATAAATTCTAGAATAATGATATCATTGCTGGTTGTAAATTTAGCCTTGATTATATTGTGTTTAAATTGCTAATATATAATGAAAAAACGCTTGTAGGAGAGGATCATGTTAAGTTGTTGCAACAGTTGACATGACATGAGAATGCTCATGATCTGCCAGAAAGAACCATTCTATTCTAACCAATCCAAGGAGCTTCATTAATGATTTTGCACCTATATATTGTCTCTATTTTCCATCAATGTGACATGTCATGGTGAATATTCAAAAAAAAAAAAAAAGACATGTCATGGTGCACACATCTGAGCAAAATATTTCATACAACTTGCACTTTTTACTTGTTGGTTGCTTGTTTCATAATACAATTGGAAAAATTAGAATGTCTCATGTCCAGATTAAAATAATAATAATATTTTTGTTTAAAAAAATGTAAAATATGTCTTAAATCTAATTCCCAAAGCATATATGTTTAAATTTCAAGCATAATTTCACATTTCTTTCTGAAATATAATTGTTTGTGATATACATCTGACAATTTTTATATAACCATTTTGAGATTTAGCAGTCCATATTAATTATTTTAAACCTTTTCTCCGCTATTATATATAGATACATTGATAACTTAAATTCTAAAATGTTTGTTTTGAGATTAACTGCATGTTGTTGATGCAATTAATTAACCACCTGATCTGTATAAAATCTTTCATAATAATCAAAGCAAACTTATATATATAAATTGGAACAATATTATATTTAAGCACTTCCCTCTCTGGATGCTTTTCCCTATTGTTTCCTTTCTGTGTGTTCTTTCCATTACCTTGCTTTTCAGTCTATCTATATCACATGTGATATACACTGCCATAATCTGCATAAGGATGTACAGACACGGTGAAATGTTTGATCATGCATTTGGATATATCATCTGATGAAGTGTGCCACAAGAAACCTACTAGGATAGCTTGGTTGGTTGTCCAAAGATATATAAGAGAAAAAAAGATAGAGCATATTTAGTATTCTACACCATGGGTTATATGCTCTCCAGTTTTACCTATGGCTGGATACATTGCTACCTTCTAACAATGCTTAAGGGATGCTATTCTAAATTTTATGGACTGGAGATGATATCTGAAGAAGAGATACTGCATTTATTTCTTTAATGATTGAATGGTAGAAATGAGGCAGTTTTAATGGAGATGCCGAGATGCTCTACGGTTCTACGCACCGTAAATCTGTTAGTATCTCAGTTCAGTTGTTCTCTCTTTTTTTTTTTCTCTTTTTTTTTTTTGACGAAGAATGATTCTTTTTGTCTTAACAGTTTGTATATAAATACTCTTTTTTTGAATAAAATATATAAATACTCTTAAGCGGATTGTATTATAAGAATAGAACTAGGGTATTCCGGAGTTCGCCGAGCCCTCTTGTGAACTCAGCTCTAAAACCTATCAAATTGGTTTAATATTTTCAAACGACGAATCCAAACCGTTAAAATCCTTCTATTTTACGAGTGATGCGTCTACATGCGAAAATTTTAAAATTTCGAATTAATTTTGTATAGAGTCAAGTGATCAAAAGACGTCCAAAAAATGAATGCATTAAAATTAATTTATGAACTTTCTAATTTTGACCACTTGACTCTATACAAAATTAATTCGAAATCTTAAAATTTTCACATATCGACACATCACTCGTAAAGTAGAAGGATTTCAACGGTTTGGATTCGTAGTTTGAAGACAATTAAAATGATTTTAGAGTTGAATTCACAAGGGGACTTGGTGTACTTAGGAACACCCTAGTTCTACTCGTATTATAATATATATCTTAAGTAGTGTTTGGGGAAAGTCAGAAACATATTTCTACGTACGTTCGAATTTTATAAGATAAAATATTGGTCGAAATAAATGAACCAAGAAGAATTGCTTATATATTCACAATATATATTATTCGATTGAAATTTCTATATTCAGGTTGATAGTTCAATGAAATTAGAAGGGATCATCATATATATTGCCTGATAAATATAACTTGCAGCTAGCGGTTATGAAGATATATATATATATATATATATATATAGGAATATGTTAGCATGCTATGCATAGCATAGAGCCCCTACATGCAACGCCTTGGATTTTGATTTTTTAAAATTCTAACGGTCGATCCGAACCGTTCATCTTGTTCTCCATATTAATATGTGTTTGGGGACCAAATTTTACATTTTTTTGGAATTTTTTTACTATTTCTTTAGATTTATTGAAAATCGCTGTTTTCAACAAATCTGGACCATAAAAAAACAGCGATTTTCAATAAATCTAAAGAAATAGTAAAAAAATTCCAAAAAAATGTAAAATTTGGTCCCCAAACACATATTAATATGGAGAACAAGATGAACGGTTCGGATCGACCGTTAGAATTTTGAAAAATCAAAATCCAAGGCGTTGCATGGAAGGGCTCTATGCTATGCATAACATGCCAGCATATTCCTATATATATATATACATAACTACAGGTACTAATAGAGATGTATGACATGCACTTTCTATCTCCCTAGAGGTCTGAAAAAAACAATAGAAAGGTAAAAGAAGCAACAAGAGGAATCACTTGCACGTCTGTGGATCAGAGAGCTGCTCTGACTTGTGATCAGATCCACCAATGATTCTTCGCCAGATTTTTTGCTTACTATCCTTTACTCCCTTTCATCCATCACATCTGTTCTCTGTATTATTTCTTCTTTGTTTTTTTCTTTTTTTTTAATATATATATAATAAAACACCATTCTCTGCACCTCTGTGTAAACCTCAGTGTTCTCTCATTCTTTGTCGCAGGTGTGTATGAGATATCTTAACATCTCCAAAAATATTGAATTCGTATGTCTGCATTAACTCAATAAAGAATCTTTTGAGTTAATGTTTCTGGAACGTCCGATGCGCTTTAAGACCCGTATAGACAAGATCTACACTAATATTAAAGAGTCCTGAATTATAGGTTGTGGCTATATTGGCTCTATTTAAAATCAAACGGCCGAGAAGGGTTAACTTAAAAGATGCTCTTTTGAGTTAATGCAGATAATGCGGACTCAAAAATATTATGTTCAACCATTAATGTTCACTTTAATAACAATATAATCAAGAGCTTAAAAATCAGCAATACAATGGATAACTGGTTTTGTATAATACAAACAGTACATTATATATGTATGGATTACACAAAAAGTTTAAAATTTTCAACATAATTAATATTATATAAAAATATTGAATTAAGACTTGAGTAAGGCCATGGTAATATATATGCATATTAGAGATTGACCCTAGCTATGGAGCATGGATCCATATTTCTATTTTTCAAAGTTCAAACTGTTAATCCGAATCATTAAACATGATCTTCATATGAAAATGTGTATGGAGACTAAAGTTTATAATTTTTTTTAAACATGTAGAAAATTACTAGATTCGAATGGTTAAGAATGATTCGATCAATTGATTTTCTACCTATCTAAATAAAATAGTAAATAAAATTCTCAAAAATGTAAAAGTTGGTGTGCAAGTATATTTTCATATGCATATATCAATTGAGCAGTTCAAATTGACTATTTAGAATTCAAAAACGGATATATAAATTCATAGCACAAGTCGATTTGTAATATGCATATTACCATGACTTCTTAGACTGAAATTCTAGAAAAATGTGGCTCCAACAAATTGGCCAATATTATGCACTTTTATATTTATATCATACAACCTGAATTTTCAACCAATGACTAGTCATATTTCTGGAGATGTGAATCATTTCCATTATAATTATAAATAGCAAAAAAATAAAAAAATTCTAATTGATGGAGGAGAATTGAATTATAGAAAGGCAGGGGTCCACTGAACTAAGACGTAAGGACAATTAGCTCCCACCCATGCACCCCATATAGACATAGGTGCCTTGCTCTCCTATATAAACATTGTACATACTTCCTCTCCATTTCCTACAAATCAGGTAATATTCATTTTCGGTTTGATGTTCAAATCCCGACATGGGCGGAACTAAGAAATTGAGATTGGATGAGCTGAATAAGTTATTGTAGTGTAATTTTATTTTATAAAGAGGCTAAAAGGGTACATATAAGTACTTACAAAAATTTTAAAATACAAAGGATAACACTGTTAATTTAAAATTCATAGCCAACAAAGTTGTTTATGACATGAACAAGGTTCTGAAATATATATCTCTCTGACATTAATTTGGTCTATAGTTTGGGAAGACATATATAAGAGAAGTGATGTGTATAGAAGAATTGAAACGCTTGTTCGACATACAAGACGAGGAAGAAGAGAGTTCAAACTCACCTGCCTTTCTGAAGCAAACTCCGAATAAACGGAACCTTACAAAAAGGGAGATCTCCAGTTGTTTATGAGAATGAAGAGCAGGTTCCCATGAACAGCTCATGACATGCACAATTATTCACAGAAAAGATGGCTATATAAATAGATATATTATTCTATAGGTTCAATATTTGTCGCCATGAAATTGGATAGAGGAGAATAATTTGCACCAGAACATAGGGTCAGGATCCACAGCTGTGTGGGGAATAGAGAACAAAACTTACCCCAGTTATTCCAAAAAGGAAAAGAAAGCATCATCTCGTCTCTTCCATGGATTTCATACTTTCATGGAATAATTTGAGTATATAGTTTATGCTCTCCATTTGGTCCACGGAATGGAGAGATCCATTTATATTCTACCAGTTCAGAAATATTCTTTGGCAAATGGCAAGTAATACTTTCTAGTTAATTCTGTACATTTTGGGCTTTATCGGTGTGGTATTATTGGGCTTGCTTCTAACTTTCTCGGCCCAATAGATCTGCACATTCTTAGTTGATTATAATATGTAATTTAAGGGGTAAATCTCATACAAAGTCACTCTTTTTTTTTTTTTTCAAATTGATTATTGAAATTTGATTAGTAGCCATTAAATTTTTTATTTGCTACAATCAAATCACATTTTGTACAAACTTCAAGAAAATATATTATCTACAATGAATGCCACCTAAAACTACTAAGCATTATCCTCTAAGTCTCGTGATTGTTGCCATGCATTACATGAACTCTCTCCACAGGCCGATTCCATTCTCTCCAATTGAACTTCTGAGCCGAAAGAAAGGTCAGAGTTCCTCTGAACAGTGGGGCCCATGAGATAAGAGGATTGACTTCTTAGTTTCTTTTTTTTGTGTCGGACTTCTTTAACCCAGCCGTGAATTGAATCCACGGTGGACTCGGCAAATATTGATTCCTTGAACGTGTCACCCATCTAACATTTTAATAGTATTCATATTTAAACAAATGTTTTTCCAAAGGTAAATGATATGCAAGAGTGAGGCCATGGCACTATGCATAGCACGGATTGGTCCGTACTATGGATCAATATTTTCGTTTGCAAAGTCCCAATAATGGATCTGAACTATTCAACATACTTCATATGAAAATGTACTAAATTTTACATTTATTAGAAGTTTTTTAGTATGTTTTTAGATAGGTAGAAAATCACTGCTTTTGAATGGTCTAGAATCTTTAGATCAAGTAGTTTTCTACCTATCTAAAAAAATAGTAAAGAAATTCTAAAAAATGTAAAATTTGATTTGCAAGTCCATTTTCATATGGAGATCATGTTGACCGGTTCAGATCAATTGTTTCGACTTTGAAAATGGATATTGATCCATAGTACGGATCGATATGTGCTATGCATAGTACAGTAGCCTCACTTGATATGCAAAATGTAATTTTTAAGAAGTTTCCAGCTTACCCAAAATGTATTGAACCAGTTAATTCTACAGGCAGCAAACTCAACCAATATGGTATTAAACAAGTACAGTACAAATTATTTGGTATTTGTGTTCCAATTAAACCCCAGATAAGTAACCAATGAAAATGTCAGATGCCAAACTGGTACTGGCTGTATAGCCCAATTTTACCAGAATATGTAATACATACCTGGGTGACAAGAGCATACAAAGGAAGTGTACTATAGCTGCAAAGCACTTGGATGAGCACACTGTCAATTCAAATAATAGTTAAAACTTGCAAATGAATAAAACGTAGAGTCATTAAATGGAAAAAAAAATATATATATACATATACAGGAGATCAGAGATCACACCCCATAACAAGTCTCGGGATGAGATATTGAATGCTCTCCATGATGCACGAGTTAATGCCATATGTAGTCTGCATACAAACCAATTATTTGAATTTACATTTCAACAATATAAAAACTTATAAAACAAGCAGGTTCAATTGGTCTATTTACTATTCTTATTTCCTTTATGAAAGGGATTAGATTTTTAGTTAATAAAACAATGTACCAAAATCCAGAAGAAAAAGGCAATCTCAAAGGAGTTTTGAAAGAGAATGAAATGGATCAGGTACAACACAATCTTTGGCTTCCCAAACCAGAAATGATGATCTGATGGTCTGATGTGTGGGCCAGCTGGTATTCCTCTCTCATTGGAACTTCCTTCAACTGCTTCTTGTGCTATTTTGGTTATGATGTGTTCTAGTTTTGCACCAACGATTAAAAGAAGCTGCAGTTAATTCCAGCATTACTAGTCAGTCTTCTCAACTCTTCCCAAACTTAAAAAAAGAAACACTTTTGTTAAATGATTGTCAATCTCCATTATTTTTGTTGGAATTTGTTTACAACTCTGCTAAGACTTCTCTTCATTTAACACAAATGAACATGCAATTTTCATCCACAAATGTGGTTGAGATAACTAAAATTTGGTACTAATTTAGTCATCTTTAAATTGTTAGTTGCAAATAAGAGATATATATATTCAACCACTTATAAATTGTTCCTTTGGTAATTATTATTGGCTGACTTCACCAAAGCAGATATATTCAACCACTTATATGCATAGAACATTTTTTTATTGTTATGAACTCCCATTTAAATTCAATAAATTGTGTGCACCGGAAGCACCTTCTACGAGTAATATTTTTTATCTTTTACTTACAATGAGAGGTAAGAAAGATAACCAGAAGTAAGTGTGCCATCCTGCATTGCAATAGAAGTCTTGTTAAAACTAAGCAAAAATAAATAAATATATAAATATAAATAAAAAAATGATATCTTTTAGACATGTTCGTACCATCTACATTAAGCAAAAGGAAGATGACCACAAACAGCCATAGATACCAGCTGTAAAATGTAGAGACTAAGTTTTAGGTAACAAATATAACATATTTTGCATTTGCATGTTCCATACAGGTACAAAAATTAAGTATGCCATATTGCCATATCAGACTGTAATCAGTTGATATATGCTGGTACAAGGAAATGCTTGCTTAGGTTGGAATTAGGTTAAAGAAGCAATAAACCCCCCATCAAGCACATAATTGACTCAGAAAAATGGAAATTAAAAATACAAGGACAAATATAAGTAAACAGATATATCATATATGTATATGTTATTCCACTCTTCTATTGGAGGGTCATAAAGTGATACCTGATGCCTACAACTTTCTTGAAATCATCCTCGAGAGTTCTCATCATATACTTGTGGAAATCAAATTTTGGATTTGATGAACAATGCTTCTGTAAATACAAAGAATAAAATTACCTTTTTACCCTTAATATTTAGAATGAGTTTGAATTGCAAAAATACAATGTCATGGCACTCCGTACCGATATAAAACCAGCTCTCAGTGCTCTGTAATCCGACTTACTCACAGATGAATAAAACTGCTTCATGAATGCAATCTGTTAAATTTTAACATATATTAGCATATATATAATATCTGAACAGTATGAAACAGTAACATAATAATACCAAGGATGATCTACGAAGTGTCTATATAAGACTTCCATATTGTACATATAGTGCATGTTTGGTACTGGAGTAAGTGGTGGAGTAAACCCCTTAAGCAAATTTGAAGGAGTAACTTGGAGTACCATCTGAGTTAATCTGGAGTATGTTACCCCCCCTTTCCAGGCGGAGTAAATTAATCCACATTTACTCCCATGTGGATCCCACCACCAGACTAACATTCATATTTCAAATTTCTCTCCCTTCATAGTTACTCCTAAGTTATACCACCAAACATGATTAACTTAATCCACTTTCTTGGAGTAAGGAATTTAATCCAGAGTAACTTTACTCCACAACCAAACATACACTATAGTATCCAACATTTCAACACATGAGGTAGAGAACTGAAACAAGAGTAAAATTAGACTGGTACCGTCCAGCTAACTACAGCAGCTCGTCTCCAAAAATTGCCGGCACGTCCAATAAACGTTTGATGATGATCAGCTGTTTTTTCAAAGAAGTGACAGCATACAAAACAAAGAATAGCACTCGTTAGGCCTATATTCCTTCAAATAAACAGAATGAGTTAATGACGAAAATGCAGATATGACTTTTCAACTAATTTTCAGTTTAAAACTTTTAAAGGTCAATAAGCAAATTGAAAAAAAAAAAGGACTACGATTTTCTTTCTCATTTTGGATTGCTATCTCCCAACGCTTCCATCTTCTGATCTATAAAAAAAGAAAAGAAAAAAAAGCATGATATTACTCAAAGAACTAATTAAGATATTCGAAGTGCAAGTCCTTTTTATTTTTCACTCAGTTTTATTTTTTTGCAAACAAAAACAAGTAAAAAAAACATTTATTGCAATAACAGAATCATGATATCTGTACAATTAGGTCAAGGAATAGTCCTTCTGAATATTGAAATTAGGCCCCTCATCATACAACAGTGTTGCAATTTGTTAGCCACAACTTATATTATAATGTTTGCTTCTTTGATTGCCTGAATGGATTATAATGCAAGTAACCAGTGTTTTAATGGTTGGAAATAATTGAGGAACTTGTGCGAGATGCAAAAGTAAACATTGCTAGCTATAAACAGGGGCGGATCTATGTATAGTTAATTGAATTGTCATTTTTGTTAAGTTTTTATATAGTTTAGCCCCCCTCATGAAATGCTAAATGTATGCTTATAGCATAGTGGTTAGAATTCCATTTAGTAGTTGTGGAGACTTGGGTTCAAATCCCAGTGACCACACATAATGTATTTTCACATATTATACAATTTACGTTTCAGCCCCCCGTCCCCCCCCCCCCCCCCCCCCGCCGCAAAAAAAAAAAATCTAGTTCCGCCCCTGGGTATAAATGTAAATGATTATAGTACAATAATATGTGTAATTGGCAAAAGGAAAGGACCGTACTATATTGGATATAAAGAAGAGGTTGAAAATGTAATGTTACCTTAGCGCCACCTAGAACCATGGTCGTGGCACAGAAAACAACATGTACAACGGCTAATACAAAAATGAATATGTGCAGCTGATGCAATGCCTCCAAAGATAACAACGGCACCTCTCCCTGAAATATAAAATTTAATATGTAGATGTAGTATTGGACCTCTCACAATGCCTGTCATGGCTTATAGAGAGAGAGAGAGAGAGAGATTGCCAATTTGGTTCCGCCAGTGCAACAACTGTTTAAAAGGTATGGGTTTTAGTAATAACCCCTAAAACTGAAAATAATTTTTCCTTTTCTCAATAGTTTATCAATAAGACCATATTTTGTACCTCTTTTGCACAAGTTTTATTGCCAGCTTCATTTGAAGATTTGGTTAATGTTTCCTCCTTGCATGGCAACATACTCGAAGTAATCCTTTTGGGTACGCAAATGTTAGTAATTAAACCTTGAGAGACCGTCAATAGAAGGGAGATAAACCCTAGGAGCATCAACTCTGCACACAAAAGGACAACCAACCGAGACTCAATTTAATCTCAACTGTTACATTCAGCATAAGATCGGACATAAACTGACATGATCAAAGTGCAATCAGCTTAAATTTAATACAATCACAAAAAAAAAAATTATATATTTGTTGTGTTTATAGGGCATGGATACATATAGTCATATACTGACCTTCTTTGATTTTCTGCAAGGCAGAAGAAAGTGCTTTTTGCCCCTTGTGCCTGAGATACTGCAATCAATTGTTAAGGAAACACATTTAAAAAAAAAATGATTAACTAATTTACTAATCATGGGCTAAAATATAAGCATCATAAATTTGAATAAATTATAGTAACATTGACCAACTCATACACCATGAAGTTCAAGCTATTTCACAAAATTTACACACATAGTACCAATTTTGGTCCTAAATGCACCAATTTTGTACCATGCCGCTAACATTATGAACCAACACTTTCTCAAATTCACTGAAACCCACATCCAAAGTTTGCTCAATCCAAAATTAGGTATTCCATGAGTCTAAAACCTACAACCTCACTCTTCTCCTTTTCTTCCTTGATTCCTTCCTGTTCTTTATTTTTCAGGTAAAGATTTTAACAGAGTAGTTTTGGCTTCATGCAGCGCACAGACTATAGAATCGAACAGTTCTTCATATGGTTTGTGCACTGCATGAAGCCAGCGCTGCTCTGTTAAAATTCTTCTCCAATTTTTTCAGAGAACTTGTGGGGAAACACTAATGTGCCAGTGGTTTGTACATAACTTTTCATTTGTTAGTATTGTTTATGTTTCTCATATATTCTAAACTTGCTAACACCAATTAAATCTTGATTTCTGTACTTAATTTATGAGGGTATTTCATGTATACCCCTCAAAAACTTGAAAATTACATATTCTCCCTTTAAAATTCATAATATCATATTTTCTCTCGAAAATCGACCAGTCAGAGTATACTGAATTATACTTCATCATATTTTCTATTAAAATGAGTTTTTAATAGAAAGTTAACAAAATGAGTAAATTTGTGAGTTTTTAAAATTTAGAAGGGTAAATATGACATTATGAATTTTAGAGGGGGAAAACGTAATTTTGAAGTTTTTGAGGGGGGATACAAGAAATTCCCCCTTAATTCATAAAAAATATAGTTATATTTCTTGTGAGGAGGGGGCTACTGAGAAAAACTGACCTTGCCAAGAAAATGGAGGAAACGCTCCACGGCAAGAGAAATGGCGACGATCACCGTACATACGCTCGCCACCACCCACGTCGGCGTGTGCTCCAGAGCCCCTTCATCGGGCATTGCTAATACTCGAACAAAGGAAAAAGAGATGATGAAAAAGAAGAAGAAGAAGAAGAAGAAGAAGAGACGAGCAATAGCAATTTCGTTTTTGCTGTTGCTGTTGCTTCATTTTCAACCCAATTGGGTAATAAAGCGGCAGTGGAGAGGGATATCTCTTCACTGTTGAAAGGTTGTGGTAACAAGGAAGGCATCGGTCGCTCTACCACAGAAGGAGGCAAAGGCAAGATGGTGAAGTCTGGTAATGGCAGGAATAAAATAAAGAAGGTTCACTTTGCAAATGAATTGTCGCTCTTTGCTTGGAATCCATCTCCTCCCCGGTACCGTAAATTTCACAATTACTAAAACAACATTCCAGATTTACTAGGAGCCGGTGCTTATTAGGGGATAGCGACGGGGCCAGTATTATTTATGCTTTGAGATACGTGCAAAGTTAAATGAACGGTATAGATTTAGTAGTTCTAAAATAATTGCTTTTACGGTACCGGGAGGATCCGAGGTCACTTTGCTTGATGGGGAAAGATTCTTTCTGGATCCTGCTACTGTACGAATATCTATGATCTTGATTCCAGAGTTAATTTGGGCCGGGCTTTAGATTGTTAGGGACAATTTGGGTTTGGATCGGGCTGGTGTAAAATCATGATTCAACAATGGTACTGTAACATTTAAAGCAAACCAAGCAAGAGTGAGGCTATGATAGTTTGGTATTTTGCAATGCGTATATAGGTTCATATTTTAGATTTATATATTTTTATTTTAAATTTGAAATAATTAATTTGAACCATTCAATATAATCTCATATGAAAATGTACTTAGAGATCAAATTTTACATTTTTGAAAATTTATATACTATTTGTTTTAGATAGATAGAAAATCATGTGATTTAAAGATTATGAACCATCCAAAAGTACTGATTTTCTACCAGTTAAACAAATTGTAAATAAAAATTATAAAATATAAAATATTGTATGTAATTATGTATATTTTCATATGAAGATTATGTTGAACGGTTTAAATTGACTATTTAAACTTTAAAACAAAAATACAGATATATAGCAATGATCAATATACACATTGCAAAGTACTAATAGCCTCACTCTTGAAAGCAAAACCTTTATAAGAAACTCTAACATTAAAAAGAAATTAAGCCTATATAAGGAACTGTAACATTATATTTATCTTTCATTATACAGGATACAGAAACTTCTTTTCTTCAAGTTTATTCAATTTCAAACATCATAATTATGCATAGTACAATAGACTATGCATATTACGATTTGGTACCGTGATACAGAAATTTGGTACTATGCATATTACGATACTATGCATATTACGATTTGGCACCGTGATACAGAAATTTGGTCTCCAAACATCATATGATATTACACACTACTTAATTATGCATAAAGACACCCTTGAAAGCTATTACACACTACTTAATTATGCCGATATAATAATATAATATCGTTTTATTAATCATAATTAATTAATATGCCGATAGTTTTGCTTGTGTTTCAGCATGCATCTGGGCTAAAACCAATTTCTCCCTTTGGTATATCATATACCACATTAAATGTTCTCTGCTGAACATTTCCGAAAATGCCCAGGCCGTTTGGGTCACTGTTACCGGCGAATGCAAGGCAACGTTGTGACGTTGTCCCAATCAATATTCCATTGGGATCAAGATCTAAAGATACATTATTTAAAAATTGAACGCCGACGGTTGGAATTGTCACGTTGTCGACTCCGGTGAAGTCATAGCACGTGTCAAGTAGTGAATCACCCGGCACCATCTTATACTGTGTCATGTGCTCTCTGAATGCAGATTTGAGAGGTTGGTAGGCATCTGGAGGCAACCGGGTGATCACTGTACCAGAATCAATGATTGTCCCGGCATTTGAGAAGACTGTCGGACTTATCGGGAGGGTTTTGTCAGCAACGCTTAATCCGGTCATGGTTATATAGTAATATGGACCAAAATTAGTCTGTTTGGTAATTGGTGTGCGGTTTGTTTTTGAGATATCAGAATTGCTGCCAAAATTTAAATAGCCTGTGGAACTTGATACAGGAGGTAAGCAATAGGAAAAAACACTTTGATATTTGTCGGAAGTTTGTGACACAAAAGATTCACTCGAAGGACTGAGACCTAACAATCCTGCTACTTCGCCGAAAAGCCCTTTGTTATTCTGACCGCATCCAAACCGAAATTTTTGTATCACATCAGGGGTAAGTGTCAGTGTGTCTTCCACATAGTAACCAGAAGTGTACGATCCATCACCATATTGCACACTATACAAGCAGGAGGAACCCAAGCAATTGTTACCACTAACATCATTACATGAAGTCGAGTTGCAAGATACATTCATGAAGGTGGAGGATTGAGATGGATCGAAGATCGGCTCTTGCTGCATGTAGCATTGTTTACACGGTTCACACTGGACCCAAGTGACATAGCTACCTGTATCAAAGATAAGAGTCGAGGTTTTACTAGGCGTGCCAATGCCAACATGTACGATGTAATTGCCGGCACTATATGAGTTGCCAGATTGAGCTATGATTTGTGATGGAGACAATGGACCCGAGGTTGTGCCTTTGCCGGAGATAGCAGAGACTCGATGATGAATCGAGTCAACTCGGGATTGATCATTGGAAAGGATTTGCTCAAGAGACAATTTCTCAGCCGGGTGTAATGTGGAGCAAGGACCGTGCCGATCAACCATTTTCAGTGTTGGTTTTACTGATTTGAACCTTTCCATATCTACAAATAGATAATAATTAAGAATTAATGAACTGATATGAAAAACTTAATTGGAATCCATTTATCTTTAATGAAGAACTGATAGTAGAATTTTGAAACTAGAAGTTTCTATCAATAGAGACGAATCCATGATTTCTACCGGGATGGAGCAAGAATCGAGCTCAAATAACTCATCGGATTTAAATACATTAACTAATTAATCAGATACTAGATAAAAACAACAACAAAAGTAGTCACTTAAAAAAAAAAACAAAAATAGTCTCTTACATAAGAAACAACAAAATAGCATTATTTTACATATTAAAAATAACAAAAATGACAGGGTAATAAATTAATCCGGACTATCAAATCAAAATTCATGGGGAGCAGTTGCAACCCCCCTTCCAGTATATTAAGATTGGAGGTTAAGCCACCAAACTATTTAATATCCACAAAGAATTTTCTCATTTCGGATTTTGAATATGCGACCTCTCACACGGAGAGCACTACTTTTTTCACTAGACCAAAGACTGGTTCTCAAAACATTTTTTTTCTATGTACAAATAAATTAACTGAAGACAATTAAGCCTAATAATAGAGAAAAGATCATGTAGATACATACATTTTGGTGGAGAGCAAACATCTTTTGAAGTGAGAGCATGTAAATCAACGACATGAAACTTGGGCAAATTACCTAATGCGCATGTTGAGAAAGAGAGAAATAGTAAATATATTTGCAATAAGCTAATGAGCAAACTATTAGCCATGAAAAACCACAATGCAATACTTAATTACCATGCTTGTATATATTTGTAGTACTGTACATGTATTATGGCTGGCCGTTGTTACAATGAAGATTTCATTGGAGGTCCAATTGAAATTAATTGTCAATATGGTTGGTTGTTGTAACCATATATGAAGGTTTGTAGGTTTGTAGTCTACAACTCTACATATCAATAATCAAAGATATATTATGGCAGGTTGTTGTAACCATATATGAAGGTTTGATTGGACATCCAATTGAAATTAATTGTCTTTTTTTTTAAAACTTGGTAGTGGCTACCAAGATGAAATTAATTGAAATTAATTGTCATTATCATGCATGCATAAAGTGTTTGGATTGTTGTTTACTGATTTTAAATTTTCCCAATGGACACGGTTAGTTGACCGAAAGTGTAACATCACAAAAAATATGTATGTTAATTAATAACTGATAAAAATTTGTGAACTGCCTGAATGTATTTTTTTTTTATATAAGTAATATTTCCAACAACAACTATAATTTTTCTAATATAATTAACAAGGATGACTAAGTTACTTTGATGTGAATTATTATATAATTCATAATTTAAAATTTTGTTTGACTGGTATAAAGATAAAACTATCAAATTTGAAATTTTGAAAGATTCAGAAATGCATCAAATCGAAAATGGAAAAATTAAAGGGATTGTAATATGCAACAATTTATCAAATAATATAGTTATATTAGAAAATGTATAATGAGTAATAAAAAAATTTACACGTGATAATATCTATAAGTTTTCCTTTATTTAATTTGGGAACTGATTCACAAATTTGAAAACTTTGAAGGTTAAATATATGAGAAATGCAAATTATGCCTATATAAGGAACTGTAACATTATATTTATGTTTCATTATATATACAGGTTACAGAAACTTATTTTCTCAAAGTTTATTCAATTTCAAACATCATAACTGTAAAGATAGTATATATGGTGCCACACATCCTTAAAAGCTATTACACACTACTTATGCCAATATAATCATATAATATGGTTTTATTAATCTTAATATGCTGATAGTTTTTCTTGTGGTTCAGCATGCCTTTGGGCTAAAGCCAATTTCTCCATTTGGTATATCATATACCACATTAAATGTTTTCTGCTGAACATTTCCAAAGACGCCCAGGTCGCTTGGGTCACTATTACTGGTAAATGCAAGGCAGGCTAATTGTGAGTTGGGAATCATATACATTATTCCATTGGGATCAAGATCTAAAGATACATTGTTTACAAATTGGACGCCGACGGATGGAATTGTCATGTTGTCGACTCCGGTGAGTCACCCGGCACCAGCTTATATTGTGTCATGTGCTCTCTGAATGCAGATCTGAGATCTTGGTAGGCATCTGGAGGAAATTGGGTCAATGTTGTACCAGAATCGATGATCATTCCAGCATTTGAGAAGACTGTCGAGCTTATCAGAAGGGTATCACCAGCTACATCCAGTCAGGGTTATATAGTAATATGGCCCAGAGTTAGGCTTTTTGGTAATCGTTGTGCGGTTTGTGTTTGAGATATCTGAATTACTGCCAAAATTTAGGTAGCCTGTGGAACTTGATAAAGCAGGTAAGCAATATGCGAAAACACGTTGATATTTGTCGGAAGTTTGTGACACAAAAGATTCACTCGAAGGACCGAGGCCTAACAATCCTGCTACTTCTGCGAAAGTCCCATTGTTATACTGACCGCATCCAAACGGAAATTTTTGAATCACGTCAGGCTTAAGAGTCAGTGCGTCTTCTGCGTAGTAACCAACTGTGTATGATCCATAACCGTATTCCAAATGATACAAACAGGTGGAACTCGAGCAACTGCTTTTACTAACTTCTTTACATGGGGTCGTGTTGCAAGTTACATTTGTGTAGGTGGAGGATTGAGATGGATCGAAGATCGGATCTTTTTGTGCGTAGCCACCACCCACGTCGGCGTGTGCTCCAGAGCCCCTTCATCGGGCATTGCTAATACTCGAACAAAGGAAAAAGAAACGATGAAGAAGAAGAAGAAGAGACGAGCAATAGCAATTTCGTTTTTGCTGTTGCCTCATTTTCCATCCAGGATTGGGTAATAAAGCGCTAGTGGGGAGGGATATCTCTTCACTGTTGGTAGGTTGTGGTAACAAGGAACGCATCGGTCGCTCTACCACAGAAGGAGGCAAAGGCAAAATGGTGAAGTCTGGTAATGGCAGGAATAAAATAAAGAAGGTTCACTTTGCAAATGAATTGTCGCTCTTTGCTTGGAATTTATATCCTCCCCGGTACCGTAAAAATGAATCTTCTACAATTACTAAAAGAACGGTCCCGATTTACTAGGAGCCGTTAGATAGACACGGGCCAGTATTATTTATGCTTTGAGATACGTGTAAAGTTAAATGAACGGTATGGATTTAGTAGTTGTAAAAGAATCGATTTTACGGTACCGGGAGGATCCGATGTCGCTTTGCTTCATGGGGAAATATTCTTTCTGGATCCTTAGTAACCCAAACTCGGAAGTTGATGAAGATTTCATTCCTATCGTCCGATCAGAATCCATTTAATCCGGGACCAAACTCAAAAGTGGGGTTACTTTACGAATATCTATGATCTGGATTCCAGAGTTAATTTGGGCCGGGCTTTAGTTTGTTAGGGACAATTTGGGTTTGGATCGGGCTGGTGTAAAATCATGATTCAACAATGGTACTATAACATTAAAAGTAAACCAAGCAAGAGATCAAATTTTACATTTTGCAATGCGTATGTAGTTTCATATATATTATAGATTTATATATTATTATTTTTAAATTTAAACAATTAATTCAAATTATTCAATATAATCTCATATGAAAATATACTTTGAGATCAAATTTTACATTTTTTAGAATTTTTATATTTTTTTTTTAGATAGATAGAAAATCATGTGATCTAAAGATTCTCGACCATCCAAAAGTACTGATTTTCAACTAATTAAACAAATAAATAAAAATTAGAAAAATATAAAATTTTGTATGTAATTAAGTATTTTTCATATGAAGATCATGTTGAACGGTTCAGATCGTTTGCTTGAACTGTAAAACAAAAATATAGATATATAGGACAGATAAATATGCACATTAATTGCAAAGTACTAATAGCCTCACTCTTAAAAGCAAAACCTTTATAAGAAACTCTAACATTAACAACAAAAAAGCCTATATAATGAACTGTAACATTATATTTATCTTTCATTATACAGGTTAGAGAAAGTTCTTTTCTCAAAGTTTATTCAATTTCAAACATCATAACTGTAAATATATATAGTATATATCTTTGGTGCCACACATGCATAAAGACAGTCTTCAAAGCTATTACACACTACTTAATTATGTTGATATAATCATATCATATCGTTTTATTAATCATAATTAATATGCTGATAATTTTTCTTGTGTTTCAGCATGCATCTGGGCTAAAGCCAATTTCTCCCTTTGGTATATCATATACCACATTAAATGTTCTCTGCTGAACATTTCCGAAAATGCCTATGTCGTTTGGGTCACTGTTACCGGCAAATGCAAGGCAAAGTTGTGACCTGGAAGTCCCAAACAATATTCCTTGATGAACAAGATCTAAAGATACATTATTTTCAAATTGGATGCTGACGGATGGAATTGTCATGTTGTCGACTCCGGTGAAGTCGTAGCATGTGTCAAGTGTTGAACTACCTGGCACCATCTTATACTGTGTCATGTGCTTCATGAATGCAGATCTAAGAGCTTGGTAGGCGTCTGGAGGCAATTGGGTGATCGTTGTACCAGAATCAATGATCGTCCCAGCATTTGAGAAGACTGCCGAGCTTATCGGAAGGGTATCACCAGCAACGCTTAATCCAGTCATGGTTATATAGTAATATGGCCCAGAGTTAGGCCTTTTGGTAATCGGTATGTGGTTTGTGTTTGAGATATCTGAATTACTGCCAAAATTTAAGTAGCCTGTGGAACTTGATAAAGCTGGTAAGCAATATGCGAAAACACGTTGATATTTGTCAGAAGTTTGTGACACAAAAGATTCACTCGAAGGACCAAGGCCTAACAATCCCGCTACTTCACCGAAATCCCCAATGTTATACTGACCGCATCCAAACCGAAAATTTTGAATCACGTCAGGCTTAAGAGTCAGTGTGTCTTCTGCGTAGTAACCAACTGTGTATGATCTATCACCGTATAGCAAACCATACACACAGGAGGAACCTGAGCAACTGTTATTACTAACATCATTACATGGGGTCGTGTTGCAAGTTACATTTGTGTAGGTGGAGGATTGAGATGGATCGAAGATCGGGTCTTTTTGTGCGTAGCAAAATTGCTTACATGGTTTGCACTGGGTCCATGTGACAGAGCTACCTGTATCAAAGACAAGTGTCAAAGTTTTACTAGGCGTGCCAATGCCAACTTCTATAATGTAAGCACCGACACCAAATGATCTGCCGTCTTGAGCTGTGATTAGTGATGATGACAGTGGGCCCGAGGTTTTGCCTTTGCGGGAGAGAGAAGAGATTTGGCGACGAATTGAGTCGACTCGGGATTGATCATTGGAAAGGATTTGATCGAGAGACAATTTCTCAGCCGGGTGTGTCGAGCAAGGACCGTGTCGACTGACAATTGTCAGTGTTGGTTTGACTGATTTGAACCTTTCCATATCTATAAATAGTATATAATTAAGAATTAATGAAGAACTTATATTAGAAACATGGAATCCATTTAGCTTTATTGAAGAACTGATAGTACATAAAAACTTGAAATTAGAAGCTTCTATCAATAGGGGCGGATTCAGAATTTCTATCATGATAGAGCAGAAAACGGGTTCAAACCCATTAACTAATAGGGTTTAAATAACTTATCAGATTCAATTCAAATCCATTACCTAATTTGGTATAGATAAAAACAACAAAAATAGTCTCTTACATAATAAAAAAAAATACAAGAATAGTTTTTTACATAATGAACAATAAAATAATATTCTTTTACATATTAAAAACAACAAAAATGACAGGGGAGCAAATTAATCCGGACCTACCCCCCGTTATACACTGGATCCACCCATGTTATCAAGGCATCATTTATTTTCTTATGTACAAATAAATCAACTGAAGACAATTAAGCCTAATATATGCGTTTGGATGCACTAGAGAATAGCTAGAATAGCTACTATTGAGAATATTAGATTAAGAATAACTAGAATAATTACTATTTAAGAATAGTGCTAACTCAAATCTATTCGGAATGTTGTTTGTATTGAACATTTAGAATAACAAAAACAGGGATTGAACATTTGAGAGAGTATATGTTTGCTATTTCAACTTTTTGAATGGATCGGAACAGCACTATTCTCGTTGTTCTCGCTATTCTCGCTACATCCGAACGCACCATAGAGAAAAGATCATGTGGATACCTTTTGGTGGCGAGCAAACATTTTTTGAAGTGAAAGCTTTTACATCAACGAGATGAAACTTGAGCAAACCTAATGCGCATGTTGAGAAAGAGAGAAAGAGTAAATATATTTGCAATAAGTTCAAGAGCAAACTATTAGCCATGTAGAACAACAGTGCAGTACTAAATATTACCTTGCTTGTATATTTATAGTCCACATGATCACAAAACAAAATGTCCAACAACTAGTATCAATGATAAAATGAATCAGATTCTAGAACCTATTTAGTTGTTAGATTCTTATAGAAAAAGTCTAGAAATAGAATAAAGGTTGCTTTTGCTACTAGAACTTTCTCAATTACGATTCTTGCTTTTCTTCCCAAGAGATAAAGAAAGAGATATTTTAGCTGGCCTTTGTAACCTTGAAGATTTGATTGGATGTCCAATAATTGAAATTAATTGTCATTATCATGCATGCATAAAGTGTTTGGAATGTTGTTTACTGATTAAAATTTTTTCCCAATGGACACGGTTAATTGACCGAAATACTTGAACTTGGGAGTCAATATTTTGTTTTTCTCAACAACAATTGATTGCATGCCCCTTAATTTAATTTATTGAAAAAGTAGGACTATTTTTTTTTTATATGGTTGAAGAAACGCCAACAAATATATTGATAAAAAGTTTTATTTACACGTACGGATATCCTAATTATCCTATATTTACTAGTTTCAAATAATAAAACCAAACTCCTCAAACTGAATTTAACAACTGGGCAATGATCTATACTTTTGTTTGTCTGAAAATATCCTTCTATTCCTTTCACGCCACAATGTCCAAGCCCCGGCTGCTCAAATCACACTCCATCGCGTCCTTTCCTGTAGCGTCATTTCCCGAAGACCCTTGATCCAAATTTTCCGAATGTTGTTTCTCCCTCGTATCGTAACAGTGTGGTGCGTCAGAAGCCCCCTTCCATAATTTTTGCACATAGGAGCATTCCCACATGATGTGATTCCAGATTTCTATCAATTTGGATGCACAGAGTTGGCAACCTATTTGAATGGCACATACTCGTGATGATAGTACTCGTTGTGTTAAGATTTTGTTTTCCAACATTAACCAAATGATTTTTTTTTTACTTTCATAGGTATCTTCATCTTCTATAGAATCTCCTACATCGGGAAAAAACGCATTTATGACGGTAGTCCGTCGTAAAAAGAAAAAACTAAACAATGAGAATAGTCCGTTGCAAAAGTTACTTTTTTATCCTCACAAAAAATGTCTCATTCTTATTGTAATATGACCCCCCTATTGCGCAAAATTTTGTAAGTTGAGACATAAGTGAATTGAGCATGTGGTGTCCAATGCCACGCGATTATCCCATTGACATCTTTCACCGAGCAAGAGTAAAATGGCAAGATTTGACCCATATCCTTAATAAAAAAAGGACCCGTGATCCCAATTGTCTCTACCTGGCTTGTCGCAGTCACCCCACATGTAGCTTGCGTACCGTGGATGGCCACAGATCCTCAGGAGGAAATAAATCTGCTACGATCCTAAGGGATTGTAGGGTCCTACACACGGCCATAAACAACGGAGCTACACGGATTTCCTGCCGTGTTGAATGTGAAGGTGTAGAAATCCCCGAATATTTACATACGGATATTTACCTGTGTGCAATTATTGAGAGGTACACGGATTATTACATAAATAGCCGTGCACAATTCCTTGATAGTCGCACTCTCTATAACCGAGCTACATGGATTATTACATAAACAGCCATGTATGATTACTATTCTACACGGATTATTACATAAGTAGCAGTGTATAATTCCTTTGCGGTGGCGCTCTCCATAACTGAGCTACACGGATTATTATGTAAACAACCGTATACTATTACTCTATCACCACGGACATTTAGCTCAATATCCATGTACGATTACTCTTTTTACACGGATATTTAGCTAAATGTCCGTGTAGCTCTCTTATTTTTTTATTTCTTTTTATGTTTAAATACTCTTCTACACGGATTTTAGTTAAATGTCCGTATAGAATTGTCTTATTTTTTTTTACATTTTTTTATGTTTAAAAATATTTCTACACGGACTTTTGTTAAATGTTCGTGTAGAGTTGTCTTATTTTTTTTTTTACATTTTTTTTATGTTTAAATACATTTCTTCACGGACTTTAGTTAAATGTCCGTGTAGAATTGTTTTATTTTATTGTTACATTTTTTATTTTTTATTTTGACTAGCCTCTAGTTTGCTAGCCATTCAAAATCAAATCAATTCCAAAATAGAGAATTTCCAAAATAAGAATAACCAAAACTCCTAAACAAAATTCATGTACACTAAATTATATAAAAAATTATACGGAATTCATGTACACTAAATTATACAAAATTATACAAATCCATATTCTGATTTATAAAATTGTTGCATAAACTATCTTGCCCACATACATCTAAAACTATCTAACTACTCCTTGGAGTAACTCTCTGACTGTGTTGTATACTACAAAAAAATTTAAAATATGTAAGTTACAAAAATGAAATATAGCAACTACATCTCTATTTTGCATACCGGATATTCTGGCCATTTGAATTGTATGCCTTCGACCCAGTGATACATATAAATTATTATGTAATAACCGCATTCCCAACCGGACTCCTGTTGCGGGCGTTGAAATTTACATTTAGCGGCCTATGTTAGAATTAATGACAATAATTTTTTGAACAAAATATGAAATTATAAAATTATAGTGTGCTCACCGCCATCCACTTCCCATTCAATTTATTTTTCTGCTTGCTCGTGCTTTGCACTCCACCCTCTTTAATATATTGCTTAAAAGCCCTTACAAAGTGAGTGACTGTAATTAGCAATTCCACAATTTGTTATAATTGAAAAAAAAATCAAACCAAGTGAATTATTATTGCTTACTTTAATACAATAGGGAAGATTCTTTTGGACTGTTGAGGAGTGATTTTTGGGTCGGGCCGTGAAGAATCCATGATATAAACCGCATTTTCAAATGACACAATCACAATAAAACACTAGTGGTCCCTGTGGGAGGAGAAAAATTATAGTACTTTAGCATATAATTAGTGACATATATATTTCAGCATATAATAGTGATACAAGTGTTTGCTATAGTTAAGGTTAAGTGTTGCTGGTGATACCCTTTCGATAAGTTCTAAACAAGAAAACTTTTTCTTCACAAATTATTTAAATCAAAATACTAAGATCTATAAAAAAAAAAAAAAAAAACGAGGACCGCCCGTGGGCCTGACGATCGGGGCATTTAAAAAAAAAAAATCAAAACGGAAGATATTTTTAAAATTTTCTTTTTTTAAGAGTATTAATAAAAATGGCCGCACCCATGCTATAAAGGAAGCATTTTTTTTTTGTTATGTACAAATAAATTAACTAAAGACAATTAAGCCATATAGAGAAATGATCTTGCATGTAGCTAGCTAGGTACCTTTTGGTGGAGAGCAAACATGTTTTGAAGTGAGAGCTTTCACATCAACGACATGAAACTTGAGGAAATTACCTAATGCGCATGTTGAGAAAGAGAGAAAGAGTAAATATATTTGCAATAAGTTAAAGATCAAACTATTAGCCATGAAGAACCACAATGCAGTACTTAATATTACTTTGCTTATATATTTGTAGTCTACATTAATTTATTGACAAAACAAAATGCCCAACAACTAGTATCGATGATAACATATATGAATCAGATTCTAGAACCAGATTCTACTAGAATCTTCTCAACTACGATTCTTGCTTTTCTTCTCAAGGGATAAAGAAAGGAGTAGAACTAGGATGTTCGTAAGTTCACCAAGTCCTTGATGAACTTAAGTCTAAAACCTATCAAATCGGCTTCAAATGACAAATCTGAACCGTTACAACCCGCCTACCTTATGAGTGATGCATCCACATGTGAAAATTTTAAAAATTCGAATTTATTTAGTATAAAGTCAAGCAGTCAAAATTAGAAGTTAATAAATTAATTTTAATGCATTCATTTTTTGAACGTTTTTTGACTGCTTGACTTTATACTAAATTAATTCGAATGTTTAAAACTTTCACATGTAGACGCATTACTCGTAAGGTAGACGGGTTTCAATAATTTGGATTCGTCATTTAAAATCAATTTAATGGGTTTTAGACTTGAGTTCACCAAATAGCTTGGTGAACTTAAGAACACCCTAGTTCTACTCTAAAGAAAGAGATATTATGGCTGGCCGTTGTAATCTTCAAGATTTGATTGGAGGTCCAATTGAAATTGATTGTCATTATTTTTTTTTTTATTACAAATTGATTGTCATTATCATGCATGCATAGAGTGTTTGGAATGTTGTTTACTGATTTTAAATTGAGCGAAAGACATGGACTTGGAGTCAATATTTTGTTTTGCTCAAGTACAATTGATTACATGCCCCTTAATTTAATTTATTTTAAAAGTAGGACTAATTATTGAAGATGTGAGGGAATGAGATTAGATTAGGACAATTAATTAATTAATGGCGGCTAATTAATTAAAATTTAAAACACAAGATGGGGATAGGTTTTGAGCTACAATGTTTTTGAGTTTATATATTAAGTCAATCTCTCCATGATATGAGTTTTAATTTAAAAATTAAACTACTATTCGATTGATTTTAAATGATGAATTCAAAGTGTTAAACCGAGTTATATATCTTACGAGTAATACTTTTGCATGTAATTAAAATTTATAAATTTATTTTCAATTATTACTTTAGTATAAAGCAAATCAGTTGAGAAAATTAATTATATTTCAGTTATTTTAGTACATTTATTTTGATTAATTTTTAACTGCTGAATACTTAACAAATTTGAAAAGGAGGAAAATATAATGTTTGGATAGTATTAATTTCCTTGTTCAAAGAATTTTGACATAGAGCATTATTCATAGTATATCTAACCTTCTGATTCGCATAGAGTTTATATATATTTTTTTAACCTATATATCACTACAGCAAAATTACCCTTCTGCGACCGGCCAAATGGGTCGCAGAAGGGTGAAGCGCCGGTCGCAGAAGGTAGGTGCCGGTCCCAGATGACCAAAATGGGTCGCAGAAGATCCGGTCGCAGTTGCTCCGTCACTGATGACTACCCTGCTGACGTCATCGGTCTCTGAAGAGTATGGCGCCGGTCACAGATAACTCCTTCTGCGACCGACTAGATCCGTCACGGATGCAACACGCTGACGTGGCTTAGAGACCTATCAGAGACCGACTGAGCGGTCACAGAAGGGTTCCAAATGGGTCGCAGAAGGTTTTTTTTTATATTTTTTTATTATTTTTCTTTTCCCCAATTGGTACGAAATGTACCAAACAAATTTAATATTAAACCCATTTTGTTCATATATTTTTCTCTAGCTCCAATTGATACGAAATGTAATTCACAAGCATTTAACATCAAATAACAATTCCCACAGAACATGCAACCTTTATAGTCACTGGAATAAATGGAATTAAAACCAACACATCAAATTTCAATTTGTTTTATTATGATTATTCCAACAAATGACATATTAAATAGCACTGGAATAAATATATTTTGAACCATAACATTGTATTATACAAACACAAATAAAATAAGGTGCCCAAAAATTGAAGACCTGAGTCTATCATTGAAAACCAATAACGAAGAAAATATAATATAAGCCAAATGAGCATAGACAAAGAAGCTGTACACTTGAAAAGATCACAGCACCGCCTTGAAGAAGCTGTACACTTGAAAAGATTACTCGAGTTGCATTGAGTTAATTGATATTTAGTTTGCCAAAATAAAGGCATTATTTTTGCTAAAATTAGAGTAACTGCATAATTCAAGTATATGTATATATTGGGTCTGCTAGTGGTTATACCAAATTTGTGCAGTAAAATATTGCAGTTGGTCTTATAATTACTATTGTTTAATTACCAAGTTACTCGTACCCATTTATAACGATCTGCAAACAAAGAATTTTAACCCTTTTTTCTCAAAATTTAGTCCTAATCTGTCTGTATATTACCAAGATATAGGTTAAGACGTCATAGAGTTACTGTCAAAATTCTAACTCATTGCCTTCTAAAGTAGAAATAAATACGTAGATGGAAATAAATACCGTGACAGAACAACAAACTTGAGACTTATTGCCTGGTACGTACGGAGCTGTTATCACAAACAGCATTGTCAGGAAAGGAAGATCCAATTCACCTAAATCATCAACGAAAACAAAAGGCATGCATCAAGGGTTTCAAACTAAACAAAAGGCTATATATCAAATTGCTCAATGGTCAATTGGTTTCAAACATGCAGAAAATTTATCAAAATAGCAAACATATCTACAATTTTGATAAAAGTGTTGTGTCGGTTTTTACTATTGCAAATAAGTTTCTTGTTTATATACCCTATCCCAGAACTAATATGAATAATATAATAAAAATCAAAACCTGTCCTTAATGTCAGCAATGACTTTGTCTACCACTTGAACTGGAAATTTCTTGCCACTTAGCTTCTTCTTAGTTCAGCCACTGAGAAAGGCCTGTTTCACATAATTGATACAAGTAATTAATTTGAAATAATAATTAGAGAAAAAAATTTATCAGAACAAGAAACCCAGAATAACATATTAGCAAAATTTTGATAAAGCTAATGGATCAGATCCAGTCAAATAAAGAATAAGATATTATACTGTATGAATTTTAAGGCTTTGATTTTTCTTGAAATCAATTCAAGGGGTAATTAAGTCATCCTAACTTTTCATGCTAATTATTTTCTGAGCCTTTGCACAAAGTATATTGTTTTTCAGTTTTTTATTTACACAAGGATGTAATCATACTTTAAGAAATAAATAAATTTGAGAAAGATCAAACCTTCCTGCAAGTAACTGAATAGCAACGTTTTCAGCATCTTCTAATGTTCTTTTGCTGATCTCTTCCTCTTGACAGCTACTCATATCATCTAAATTAACTACTCGAAAAAAAAAAAATTGTAAAACAGTTTATCTGACACATTAGCAAAACAGTTTACCATTACATTTTACATTTCAAATATAAAATTGTAACTTCCACATGAAAAGTTTAGGAAGGAAAAAAGAACTTATTGGTTGCCGCTTCTGTTGACCATTAAATAACACTGAAGTTATATAGTTTATTTTCGTGCTGGGGCGCATGCATCTCTCTAATCACACGACCTCACTCCGGATAACCAAATGTTGAAATTAGAAAGAACTTTACTGGTACCGGAAAAGGATAAAAAGCACTTTACTGGTACCAGTCAATAATACAAAGGAAAAATAAAAAGAGCACTTTACTGGTACAGGAAAAGGGTAAAAAGAACTCGAAGCTGAAATTAAAAAGAGCACTTTACTGTACCAGAGATGAACTGCTGTACCACCGCGAAGCCAGAACCAAGGATGAACTGATGTACGTGCTTAGATCAGCATTTCCCCTTTGCATCCTGGTACAATGATTGAAAGCCAAACAAAATATGAGAGATTTGATCAGATCGCCAAAACCAGGGACAAAATCGATTAAAATCGAAAAGAAAATTGAATTACAAAGGAGGCAAACCAACGGAGAGGAGGAGATCGAGAACGGAGAGGAGAGGAGGAAAGAGCGTTCCCAGCAGTGCAGGAGAGGAGGAAAGAGCGTTCCCAGCATTGAAAATTTGTTACTATTTCTTCAGAATTTTTGATTAAATTAAACGATAATAAAAAATTCAGCAAACTGATAACAATCTATAGTAGTATGGATCACCATAGCCTTATTCCTATGCTAAGAACTAATTTACCCTTGTTAACAACCTTTCTGACTTTCTGTACTAAGGAAGGTATCCAAAAGAAAGAATAATTTATCAAAATATATTTATAAGTGGCAAGGCATTGTTGCAAAACTTACGTGCCAGAAAATAGGAGGATGCCAGCAGTGAGAAGCCCTCCAAACTGCACATAACAAAATAAAAATCACCAATATGTCAGACATAAGTTGACAATAAAAAGGTGAAAAGGAGACAAACCATATGAGGATGTTTAGTCACTGGAGCCCCAACTAAAGCTGCAGTATGGACTAGATGGTACAGAGAAGCCGTTTGCCATACCTCCAGCAAATTTAAAATGAAAATAAAAAAAATATTAGTGACGACTTCAACAAATAAAATAACTAATTAAACATATACCAAATCAATCTAATTAAGGAATGACAGATTAATAGGTCTGATAAGGTCCGAAAATTATCAAAAAGCCTTATGTTGATATGTACAGACAATAGGGCGTAACGTAATAACCAACTCCACAAATTTATCCTCTAAACATTCCTCATAAAAATTTCACCCATTTTAGACTATCTGTTGCATAAATACACATCTTCTTTAATATCGATAAATACTTTGATTTTGATTTGGTTATCTTCTAGACTTGATTTTGAACTCTTTAAAAATTACAGTTGACTATTGCACAATGAACACTCAAAAATTACACTAATCTATACTTCACTATTGCTGCATTAATGAACACTTAGTTTGCATTTTAAAATAAAAAATAATTCGAAATTGCTTTAGAGAACAAGAGATTTATATTATAGCAGTTGTATTACCATAGCATTTTGGCGCATTTTTCTAGTGCAAGGATAGAAACAGAAATGTAAAAATGTATGAATGGCAGGGAACCAACGAATTGGAATCCATAAACGATTAATAAATTGATCTTATAATGAGAAAGCAATCTAATTAAGAAAAAGGAAAACAGAAATTAAGTTGGGGAAATTAAAAATTAGAAGCTGAAATTAAGTTGGGGAAATTAAGCTGAAACAGATATTAAGGAGGAGAGGAGAACGATGGCTACCGAATGAGAAGAGAAAACGCGTTCTTCAGCTTTCTTCCGATTTCCCGATCTTCACGATTTCCCGATCTTCAGCGATTTCCCGGTCTTCAGCGGCGTTCTTCAGCGGAGAGAACGGACAGGAGATGCGTTGATTTCGCGAGACAGCTAGGAGATGATCGGTGCGCCGTTTTTTTTTTCGCGGGACAGTGACCTAAAGCGGGAGAAGAGATGACCTGATCGCCGTATTTCAGGTGACTTTCTGGGACCGGGAAAAATCGGTCCCAGAGGTTGTGAGCGCCGGTCCCAGAAAGTTGTGTTCCAAATCCGTCCCCGATGTTTGTTTTTTTTTTTTTTTTTGGGTTTTTTTTGGGTCTGCTGCGTCCGGCGAACAGGTCGGTCTCAAAATCCGGTCCCAGATGAGTGATTTTGCTGTAGTGTATATATATACATATATGATTATCCAATATATAAAATATCCCGTAACCTTCTGATTCGCATAGTCTTCATCGTCGGATGCATTATCAGTTTTATATAAAATATCCCGTAATTAACTATATATCTCAATAATATTTTTTTACTGTCTTATTAATGTTTTGACGACCATTTTGTCTCAAATTAAAATAAAATATTCATTTTTACCTGAAAAGTAATAAATTTTTTTACTATACAAAGATTAGAAATTTTTTTTGAATAAACTGAATTACAGAGAACTAGTTTTTAGGTTTCTGACAACGATCAATAACGCTAATACGAGTTTAAAATCAAATTTATATTTTCTAGAATTTCTATACTAATTTTTAGATAAATAGAAAATCACCTGATCAAATAATTATGGATGGATCATCGGAAAGTAGTAATTTTCTATCTATTAGAAAATAGTAAATTTTTTTACAAATTATAACATTTAGTATGTAATTAAGTACATTTTCATATGAAAATCATGTTGAACGATTCAAATACTATTTAGATTTTGAAAACAGAGATATAAATCCCTAACACAGACCAATATGCACATTGCATGCCAATTAACATAACCTCACACTGGAAAGCAAAACCTTCATAAGAAACAGTAACGTTAAAGCAAAGCCTACAGCCCTACATAAGGAACTGTAACATTATATTTATCTTTCATTATACAGGTTACAGAAACTTCTTTTCTCAAAGTTTATTCAATTTCAAACATCATAACTGTAAATATAATATATATCTTTGGTGCCACACATGCATAAATACACCCTTGAAAGCTATTACACACTACTTGGCCGATATAATCATATAATATCGTTTTATTAATCTTAATATGCTGATAGTTTTGCTTGTGTTTCAGCAAGCATCAGGGCTAAAGCCAATTTCTCCCTTTGGTATATCATATACCACATTAAATGTTCTCTGCTGAACATTTCCGAAAATGCCCATGTCGTTTGGGTCACTGTTACCAGCAAATGCAAGGCAGGCTTGTGTGTTGGAAATCGGATACAATATTCCATTGGAATCAAGATCTAAAGATACATTATTTTCAAATTGGACGCCAACGGATGGAATCGTCACGTTGTCAAATCCGGTGAAGTCGTAGCATGTGTCAAGTATTGAATAGCTCTGCGCCATCTTATACTGTGTCATGTTCTCTCTGAATGCAGATTTGAGAGCTTGGTAGGCATCTGGAGGCAATCGGGTGATCACTGTACCAGAATCAATGATCGTCCCGGGTTTTGAGAAGACTGTCGGACTTATCGGGAGGGTTTTGTCAGCAACGCTTAATCCGGTCATGGTTAGGTAGTAGTAAAATGGCCCAGGTTTCATCGGTGTGCGGTTTGTGTTTGAGGTATCAGAATTGCTGCCAAAATTTAAATAGCCCGTGGAACTTGATACAGGAGGTAAGCAATAGGAAAAAACACGTTGATATTTGTCGGAAGTTTGTGACACAAATGATTCACTCGAAGGACCGAGGCCTAACAATCCCGCTATTTCGCCGAAAATCCCTTTGTTATTCTGACCGCATCCAAACCGAAAATTTTGAATTACGTCAGGCGTAAGAGTCAGTGTGTCTTCTGCGTAGTAACCAACTGTGTATGATTCATCACCGTATTGCACACCATACAAACAGGTGGAACCCGAGCAACTGTTATTATTAACATCATTACATGGAGTCGAGTTGCAAGTTACATTCATGTAGGTGGAGGATTGAGATGGATCGAAGATTGGGTCTTGTTGTGTGTAGCAAAATCGCTGACATGGCTTGCACTGGGTCCATGTGACGTCGCTACCTGTATCAAAGACAAGAGTCAAAGTTTTACTAGGCGTGCCGATGCCAACATGTACGATGTAATTGCCGACACTATATGAGTTGCCAGATTGAGCTGTGATTTGTGATGGAGACAATGGACCCGAGGTTGTGCCTTTGCCGGAGATAGCAGAGACTCGATGATGAATCGAGTCGACTCGGGATTGATCATTAGAAAGGATTTGCTTAAGAGACAATTTCTCAGCCGGTTGTAATGTGGAGCAAGGACCGTGTCGATCAACCATTTTCAGTGCTGGTTTTACTGATTTGAACCTTTCCATATCTACAAATTGATAATAATTAAGAATTAATGAAGAACTGATATGAGAAACTTGGAATCCATTTAGCTTTAGAAGTTTCTATCAACAGGAGCGCGCAAATCGAGGATTTATGTCAGGGTGGGGCATGAATTGAGTTTAAACCCATGAACTAATCGGGTTCAAATAGGTTATCAGATTCAATTCAAATCCATTAACTAATTGGGTACCAAATAAAAAAAAAATCTCTTACATAATAAACAACAAAATAATATTATTTTACATATTGAAAATAACAAAAACAATATGGAATAAATTAATCTGGACCTATTAAATCAAAATTCATGAGGGGCAGTTTCAACCCCCCTCCTGGTATAGAGGGGATCCGGCCATGTTATCAAGAAAATATTTTTTTTCGTTTGAGTAATGGTTGGAGGTCAAGTCACGCAACTATTTAATATTCACAAAGAATTGTCTTTTCTGGTTTCAAACCTGCAACCTCCTACACCGAGAGCATTGCTTTTTTCACTAGACCAAATTAGGCTGGTTCTCGAATTTTTTTTCCTCATGTACAAATAAATTAACTGAAGACAATTAAGCCTAATTGAGAAAAGATCATGTATAGATACCTTTTGGTGGAGAGCAAACATTTTTTGAAGTGAGAGCATGTAAATCAACCACATGAAACTTGGGCAAATTAACTAATGCGCATGTTGAGAAAGAGAGAAAGAGTAAATATATTTGCAATAAGCTAATGAGCAAATTATTAGCCATGAAGAAGTACCACAATGCAATACTCAATTACCATGCTTATATATTTGTAGTCCACATGTATTGACAAAACATAATGCCCAACAACTAGTATCGATTAAGAAATATATATTTCAATATTGGAGGTCCAATAATTGAAATTAATTGTCATTATCATGCATGCATAAAGTGTTTGGAATGTTGTTTACTGATTTTAAATTTTGCCCAATGGACACGGTTAATTGACCGAATTAAAGACTTGGAGTCAATGCTTTGTTCAACAAATGATTGCCACTTAACTTGTAGAAAAAGCAGGACTAATTATTGAAGTTGTTAGCGTGTTTTTTTAGTTTATTTTATTATTATTATTATTATTATTATTATTTTAAAAAGGCAAAAGGCCATTGTATTAATGTTTTTGAGTTTATTAAGTGGATCGATTTCCATGAGATTTAATTTTAAAATAATAAATTATTCGATTGATTTTAAATGACAGATATGAACTATAAAATCAAGTTATCTTAAGAGTAATGGATTTACATACAAAAAATAAAAAATATGTAAAATTTTAAATTAATTTAATATAAAATTAAGACATTAAAATAAAAAAAATTTGTAAATAACTTTAATATATTTATTTTTTATCACTTTTTTTACCAGTTGAATATACTAAACAAATTAAATTGAAAATTTACATTACTTGCATAAAGAAAGAATATATAATGTTTGGGTAGATCTTCTTTTCTGAATATAATGACTATTAACATAGTCTTTTCTAAAGCTAAGCCTAAGTACTTCAATAATTAATTGGCCGGTTAGTCGTAGGCAGTGATTAGATCATTAAGTAAAAGTTGGTAGGCCGCTAAACCTCCATCTTTCTTGTATATATAAAAAAAAAAACTAAATTATTGAAAACTAGTAGTAGTTAATAACACTTTGTGAGTGGAGAATGAGAGTTCAAATTTTAATTAGAAATTACTAGATTAGTGAATCCAACTAATAATTCTAGTGATAATTAAGCTATTAGATAAATTTTTAAGAGGTTTTGAATTTAGATATCAATAGGCACAATGATGAAGAAGTTGTGAGGCTTCTTCATCACTCAAAAATAGCTAAATCAGTACCCATCATGTCAAAAGAACTTGAATTTTATAATAGTCTTGATAATTATTTCCTTCAAATATATTCTGAATTTAACATTCCAAAAAATAAATGAACCATTAATTAATTATTCATTTTGTTAAGACAAGTATGCATTGTAAAGTAATTGCAAGTTTGCAACAATGAGTTTGAATTAAAGCTCAACATTTCAGTTCAGATAAATGTGTTTATTTTAGGAATTCAAAGTAGCTATCAATTATTGTTTTAAAGTGAAATACATAAATATTTTAAACTAAAATACATAATCAAATATGAGGGTTAAAATATTTCAATTTTTTGAGCCTCCGCTTTTAAAACTTTAATAATGTAAAAATTTAAATCTCAAATGTCAAAATAAAACTGTTAAATACAATTTATATCATTTTCTCTATGAAAAATAAAATCTATGGTTGGCCTTAGCCATGAAACGCCCCAATTCATCCATAAAAGATGTGTATGTTCTGCATACAACCGAATCATTTGGAAAATGAGGGTGCCAATGAAAATCAGGATCTTCATATGGCTTTAATTTGTTTGAAAACAAGATTCTAACACATGAGGTGCTAGCCAAAAGGGGATGTGTAGTGGATGAAGATAGAAACCCAACAACACCTATTTTGGGAATGTATCTATGCGATGAGATTTTGGACTGGGATACGGCATGGGCAGCAGGCACCTAAGCGCTATGAAAGGAAAGGAATAGACGGTGGATGTGCATAATTAACTGGATGCTATTTTGGTAGCGTTGGAACAGCTATAAATTAATTATGGATGCTATTTTTGGGAATGTATCTATGCTATGAGATTTTGGACTGGGATACGGCATGAGCGGCTGACACCTGGGCCCTGTGGAAGAAAAGAAATAGACGTAATTTCTCATAGGAAAACAAGCTAGTGGATTTAACAATCAGTGCAGTGACGGTGAATGTGCATAACTAGATGTTAATTTGCTAACGTTGGTACATCTTTAAATTACATTCTGAACGTTGGCACATCATATATTAATTCTGAACTTGCTAACACCAATTAAATCTTCATTTCTGTACTTACTTTATGGGGGAAATTTCATGTATATATACTACGTACGCCTCAAAAACTACAAAATTACATATTCCCTCTTCCCTAAAATTCATAATATCATATTTTCTCTCGAAAACTGATCAACCAGAATCAGGGCCGGTCCTGAAGATTTTGGGGCCCGGGGCGGAAGAAAATTTGGGACCCTTTATATATACAAAATTTTTATGAGACCGGCCAATACACTTCGATAAGTATTTCAACATTATATGCTTTAAGTCATTTTTGTATTTTTATAATTCAAATGGTCGATCCGAACCGTTCAATATGATATCCATATTAAAACGTGCTTGGAGACCAAATTTTACATTTTTTTTGGATTTTTTTTTACTTTTTTTAAGATAGTTAGAAGATTCTGAACCATAAAAAAAATTCTACTTACCTTAAAAAATAATAAAAAATTCAAAAAAATATAAAATTAGGTCTCCAAGTACATTTTAATATGGATATTAGGTTGAATGGTTTGGATCGACTATTTGGACTTTTAAAACGCAAAAACACTTATAAACATATGGTGCTGAAGTACTTATGGAAGCAATTAGGGGTGTTCATCGGTTCGGTTCGGTTTCAATTGAACCGAACTAGGCAAACGAAAGTTATAATTTGGTTTTAAAAATAGAACCGAACTGAACCGAACTGAACTAAAGTTTTATTTCGGTTTCTTCGGTTCAAATCGAAAGATATTAATTTTTTTATTTAAAGCAATTGATTTATAATAAACCGAAGTATATTAAGAAATAAACCAGGGTATTAAGAAATAAACCAAAGTATATAAAGCAATTGATTAAGAAATAAACTGCGGGTAGACCGGACCAAATTCATAATATATAAAAATTCGACCGGTTCGGTTTTTTCAATTTTGAAAATTTTCAAACTGAACCGAACCGAAGTTATAATTCGGTTTTGAAAAGCAAACTGAACCAAACCATTAAACCGAATAAATCAAACTGTTTAGTCTAAACTAATTTGATTTGGTTCAAAACCATTAAACCGACTAAATCAAATTGTTTAGCCGATCAGATTTTTTATTGATATGCCAATAAATCATATTTATTTATAGAAAAATTTGAATCATTTATATATACAAAATTTGAGCTCTAATAGTTTATTTATTTTTAATATATACAATTTTTTTTTTATATATATACAAACTAATTTTTCTTTTTTGAGGCCCCTAGAATTTTGGGGCCCGGGGCGGTCGCCCTGGCTGCACAGCCCCAGGGCTGGGCCTAACCAGAATATACTAAATTATATTTGATTATAATAAAGGGTAAAATGGGTACTTAAAAGAATTAAAATGAGTTTTAATAGAAAGTTAACAAAATGGGTAAATTTGTGATTTTTTGAAATTTAGAAGGGTAAATATGATATTTATGAATTTTAGAGGGGGTGTACGTAATTTTAAATTTTTTGAGGGGAATACATGAAATTCCCCCTTAATTTATAAAAATATAGTTATATTTTTTGTGAGGAGGGGCCTTAGAGCTCTACAAAAAATTCGTAGTTCGTGATTCGATTCTAGATTGATTCGAAAAAGTTCGTAAAAAGTTTAATTCGAAATAGTTCGAAATTAATTCAAACCAAATTCATATTGGATCTGGTTCCTTCGAAATAGGTTCACAAACTATTCTAGTTCGAATCTCAAAGTAACGGGAACCGTTGATTTTCACTGATTACTTAAAAGTTAAAACATAAGGCCGTATAGCCATAAGTCGTAACTCGTAAGTCGTAATCTTCGCTCTCAATTCTAAAACCGTAGATGACTTTCACCTCTCGCTTTCAGCGACTACAATTCTCTTCCTTGTTATAAAAATCTTCGTAAAAGATTCGAAATTGAGTTCGTAAAAAGTTTGATTCGAAATTAATTCAAACAAAACTTAGTTCGAAATTAATTCAAACAAAACTTAGTTCGAAATTAATTCAAACCAAACTCAAACTGGGATAAGTTCGATTCGGTTTAATTCGTTTGCAGCCCAAAGGGGGCTACTGAGAAAAACCGACCTTTCCAAGATAACGGAGGAAGCGATCCACGGCAAGAGAAATGGCGACGGTCACTGTACATACCCTCGCCACCACCCACGTCGGTGTGTGCTCCAGAGCCCCTTCATCTGGCATTGCTAGTACTCGAACAAAGGAAAAAGAGACGATGAAGAAGAAGAGACGAGCAATAGCAATTTTGTTTTTGCTGTTGCTGTTGCTTCATTTTCAACCCAGGATTGGGTAACAAATCGGCAGTGGAGAGGGATATCTAGCTCTTCACTGTTGATAGGTTGTGGTAACAAGGAACGCATCGGTCACTCTACCACAGAAGGAGACAAAGGCGAGATGGTGAAGTCTGGTAATGGCAGGCATAAAGAAAGGTTACACTTGCGCCAATGAATTGTTGCTCTTTGCTTGCAATCAATATTCTCCCCGGTACCGTAAAAAAGAATCTTTTACAATTACTAAAACAGCAGTCCAGATTTGCTAGGAGCCGGTGCTTATTAGGGGATAGCAACGGGGCCAGTATTTTTGTGCTTTAAGATATGTGCAAATTTAAATGAACGGTATGGATTTAGTAGTTGTAAAAGAATAGTTTTTACGGTACCGGAAAGATTCTTTCTGGATCCTTAAAGTAACCCAAACTCAAAAGTTGATGAAGATTTCATTCCGACCGTTCGATCAGAATCAACTTAATCCGGGTCCAAACTCAAAAGTTGGGTTACTTTACGAATATCTATGATCTCGATTCCAGAGTTCATTTGGGCCGGGCTTTAGTTTGTTACGGACAATTTGGGTTTGGATCGGGCTCGTGTAAAATCATGACTCAACAATGGTACCATAACATTAAAATTAAACCAAGCAAGAGTTATATTATAGATTTATATTTTTGTAATGCGTATGTAGGTTATATTATAGATTTATATTTTTTATTTTTAAATTTAATCAATTAATTCGAATCATTTAATATAATATCCTATGAAAATGTACTTAGAGATCAAATTTTACATTTTTTAAAATCATGTAAAATCATTTAATTAAGCCTATAGAAGGAACTGTAACATTATATTTATGTTTCATTATACAGGTTACAGAAACTTCTTTTCTCAAAGTTTATTCAATTTCAAACATCATAACGGTAAAGAAAGAATATATGGTGCCACACATAAGACATCCTTAAAAGTTATTATACGCTACTTATGCCGATATAATCATATAATATGGTTTTATTAATCTTAATATGCTGATAGTTTTTCTTGTGGTTCAGCGTGCCTTTGGGCTAAAACCAATTTCTCCATTTGGTATATCATATACCACATTAAATGTTCTCTGCTGAACATTTCCGAAGACGCCCAGGTCGCTTGGGTCACTATTACTGGTAAATGCAAGGCAGGCTAATTGTGAGTTGGGAATCATATACATTATTCCATTGTGATCAAGATCTAAAGATACATTATTTTCAAATTGGACGCCGACGGATGGAATTGTCATGTTGTCGACTCCGGTGAAGTCGTAGCATGTGTCAAGTGTTGAACCACCTGGCACCATCTTATACTGTGTCATGTGCTTCATGAATGCAGATCTAAGAGCTTGGTAGGCGTCTGGAGGCAATTGGGTGAATGTTGTACCAGAATCGATGATCGTCCCGGCAGTTGAGAAGACTGTTGAGCTTATCGGAAGGGTATCATCAGCAACGTTTAATCCGGTCATGGTTATATAGTAATATGACCCAGAGTTAGCCGTTTTGGTAATCGGTGTGCGGTTTGTGTTTGAGATATCTGAATTGCTGCCAAAATTTAAGTAGCCTGTGGAACTTGATAAAGCTGGTAAGCAATATGCGAAAACACGTTGATATTTGTCAGAAGTTTGTGACACAAAAGATTCACTCGAAGGACCAAGGCCAAACAATCCCGCTACTTCAGCGAAAGTCCCACGGTTATTCTGACCGCATCCAAACCGAAAATTTTGAATCACGTCAGCGTTAAGAGTCAGTGTGTCTTCTGCGTAGTAACCAACTGTGAATGATCCATCACCGTAGTCAAAACGATACAAACAGGTGGAACTCGAGCAACTGTTTTTACTAACATCTTTACATGGGGTCGTGTTGCAACTTACATTTGCGTAGGTGGAGGATTGAGATGGATCGAAGATCGGGTCTTTTTGTGCGTAGCAAAATTGCTTACATGGTTTGCACTGGGTCCATGTGACAGAGCTTCCTGTATCGAAGACAAGTGTCAAAGTTTTACTAGGCGTGCCGATGCCAACTTTTATAATGTAACCGCCAACACCAAATGAGCCGCCATATTGAGCTGTGATTTGTGATGAGGACAATGGGCCCAAGGTCTTGCCTTTGCGGGAGAGAGCAGAGATTTGGCGACGAATTGAGTCGACTCGGGATTGATCATTGGAAAGGATTTGCTCGAGAGACAATTTCTCAGCCGGGTGTGTCGAGCAAGGACTGTGTCGATTGACAATTGTCAGTGTTGGTTTGACTGATTTGAACCTTTCCATATCTACAAATAGATAATAATTAATAATTAATGAAGAACTTATATTAGAAACATGGAATCCATTTAACTTTAATGGAGAACGGAGGGCACCTTGCCCCTGACCTTCAAAAAAAAAACTTTAATGAAGAACTGATAGTACGTAGAAAATTGAAATTAGAAGCTTCTATATATCAATAGGGACGGATTTAGAATTTCTGTCATGATAGAGCAGGAATCAAGCTCAAAACCATTAACTAATCAAGTTTAAATAACTTATTAAATTAAATTCAAATCCATTAGATATAAATAAAAGCAACAAAAATAGTCTCTTACATAATAAAAAATGACGAAAATAGTCTTTTACATATATAATAAACAATAAAATAACATTCTTTTACATATTAAAAACAACAAAAATGACAGGGGAGTAAATTAATCCGGACCTACCCCCGTTATACACTGGATCCACCCATGTTATAAAGGAAGCATTTTTTTTTTCTTATGTACAAATAAATTAACTGAAGACAATTAAGCCAAATAGAGAAATGATCTTGCATGTAGCTAGGTACCTTTTGGTGGAGAGCAAACATTTTTTGAAGTGAGAGCTTTCACATCAACGACATGAAAACTTGAGGAAATTACCTAATGCGCATGTTGAGAAAGAGAGAAAGAGTAAATATATTTGCAATAAGTTAAAGATCAAACTATTAGCCATTAAGAACCACAATGCAGTACTTAATATTACCTTGCTTATATATTTCTAGTCTACATTAATTTATTGACAAAACAAAATGGCCAACAACTAGTATCGATGATAAGATGAATCAGATTCTAGAACCAGATTATACTAGAACCTTCTCAACTACGATTCTTGCTTTTCTTCCCAAGAGATAAAGAAAGGAGTAGAACTAGGGTGTTCTTAAGTTCACCAAGTCCTTGGTGAACTTAAGTCTAAAACCTATCAAATCGGCTTCAAATGACGAATTTGAACCGTTGCAACCCGCTTACCTTACGAGTGATGCGTCGACATGTGAAAATTTTAAACATTCGAATTAATTTAGTATAAAGTCAAGCGGTCAAAATTAGAAGTTAATAAATTAATTTTAATGCATTCATTTTTTGAACGTTTTTTGACCGCTTGACTTTATACTAAATTAATTTGAATGCTTAAAACTTTCACATGTAGACGCATCACTCGTAAGGTAGACAGGTTTCAATGATTTGGATTCGTCATTTAAAATAGATTTGATGGATTTTAGACATGAGTTCACCAAATAGCTTGGTGAACTTAAGAACACCCTAGTTCTACTCTAAAGAAAGTGATATTATGGCTGGCCGTTGTAATCTTCAAGATTTGATTATTGGAGGTCCAATTGAAATTGATTGTCATTATTTTTTTTTTATTACAAATTGATTGTCTTTATCATGCATGCATAGAGTGTTTGGAATGTTGTTTACTGATTTTAAATTGACCGAAAGACTTGGACTTGGAGTCAATATTTTGTTTTGCTCAAGTACAATTGATTGCATGCCCCTTAATTTAATTTATTTTAAAAGTAGTACTAATTATTGAAGATGTGAGGGAATGAGATTAGATTAGGACAATTAATTAATGGCGGCTAATTAATTAAAATTTAAAACTCAAGATGGGGATAGGTTTTGAGCTACAATGTTTTTGAGTTTATATATTAAGTCAATCTCTCCATGATATGAGTTTTAATTTAAAATTAAAATATTATTCGATTGATTTTAAATGATGAATTCAAAGTGTTAAACCGAGTTATCTTACAAGTAATACTTTTGCATGTAATTAAAATTTATAAATTTATTTTCAATTATTACTTTAGTATAAAGCAAATCAGTTGAGAAAATTAATTATATTTCAGTTATTTTAGTACATTTATTTTGATTAATTTTTAACTGCTGAATACTTTACAAATTTGAAAAGGAGGAAAATATAATGTTTGAATAGTATTAATTTCCTTGTTCAAAGAATTTTGACATAGAGCATTATTCATATATAGTATATCTAACCTTCTGATTCGCATAGAGTTTATATATATATATATTTTTTTAAATAAACTGAATTACTGAGAACTAGTTTTTAGGTTTCTGACAACGATCAATAACGCTAATACGAGTTTAAAATCAAATTTATATTTTTTAGAATTTCAATACTAAATTTTAGATAAATAGAAAATCACCTGATCAAATAATTCTGGATGGATCATCGGAAAGTAGTAATTTTCTATCTATTATAAAATAGTAATTTTCTTACAAATTATAACATTTACTATATAATTAAGTACATTTTTATATGAAGATCACGTGGAATGATTCAAATACTATTTAGATTTTGAAAACAGAGATATAAATCCCTAACACAGACCAATATGCACATTGCATGCCAATTAACATAACCTCACACTGGAAAGCAAAACCTTCATAATTAAGAAACAGTAACGTTAAAGCAAAGCCTACAGCCCTACATAAGGAACTGTAACATTATATTTATCTTTCATTATACAGGTTACAGAAACTTCTTTTCTCAAAGTTTATTCAATTTCAAACATCATAACTGTAAATATAATATATATCTTTGGTGCCACACATGCATAAATACAACCTTGAAAGCTATTACACACTACTTAATTATGCCGATATAATCATATAATATCGTTTTATTAATCATAATATGCTGATAGTTTTGCTTGTGTTTCAGCAAGCATCTGGGCTAAACCCAATTTCTCCCTTTGGTATATCATATACCACATTAAATGTTCTCTGCTGAACATTTCCGAAAATGCCCATGTCGTTTGGGTCACTGTTACCGGCAAATGCAAGGCAGGCTTGTGAGTTGGAAATCGGAAACAATATTCCAAAGAAATCAAGATCTAAAGATACATTATTTTCAAATTGGACGCCAACGGATGGAATTGTCACGTTGTCGGATCCGGTGAAGTCGTAGCATGTGTCGAGTAGTTGATCACCCGGCACCATCTTATACTGTGTCATGTGCTCTTTGAATGCAGATTTGAGAGCTTGGTAGGCATCTGGAGGCAATCGGGTGATCACTGTACCGGAATCAATGATCGTCCCGGGTTTTGAGAAGACTGTCGGACTTATCGGGAGGGTTTTGCCAGCAACGCTTAATCCGGTCATGGTTAGGTAGTAAAATGGCCCAGGTTTCATCGTTGTGCGGTTTGTGTTTGAGTTATCAGAATTGCTGCCAAAATTTAAATAGCCTGTAGAACTTGGTACAGGTAAGCAATAGGAAAAAACACGTTGATATTTGTCGGAAGTTTGGGACACAAAAGATTCATTCGAAGGACCGAGGCCTAACAATCCCGCTACTTCGCCGAAAAGCCCTTTGTTATTCTGACCGCATCCAAACCGAAATTTTTGTATCATATCAGGGGTAAGCGTCAGTGTGTCTTCTGCGTAGTAACCAACTGTGTATGATTGATCAGCGTATTTCACACCATACAAGCAGGAGGAACCCTCGCAAAAGTTACCACTAACATCATTACATGGAGTCGAGTTGCAAGATACATTCATGAAGGTAGAGGATTGAGATGGATCGAAGATCGGCTCTTGCTGCTTGTAGCAATATGTCTGACATGGCTTGCACTGGATCCATGTGACGTCGCTACCTGTATCAAATTCAAGAGTCAAAGTTTTACTAGGCGTGCCGATGCCAACATGTACGATGTAATTGCCGAGACCATATGAGAAGCCAGATTGAGCTGTGATTTGTGATGGAGACAATGGACCCGAGGTTGTGCCTTTGCCAGCGATAGCAGAGACTCGATGATGAATCGAGTCGACTCGGGATTGATCATTGGAAAGGATTTGCTCAGGAGACAATTTCTCAGCCGGGTGTAATGTGGAGCAAGGACCTTGCCGATCAACAATTTTCAGTGTTGGTTTTACTGATTTGAACTTTTCCATATCTACAAATTGATAATAATTAAGAATTAATGAAGAACTGATATGAGAAACTTGGAATCCATTTAGCTTTAATGAAGAACTGATAGTAGAAATTTGAAATTAGAAGTTTCTATCAACAGGAGCGTGTAGATCAAGGATTTATGTCAGGGTGGGTCATGAATTGAGTTCAAACCCATTAACTAATCGAGTTCAAATACATTAACTAATTGGATACCAGATAAAAAAAATAACAAAAATAATGTCTTACATAATAAAAAATAACAAAAATAATCTCTTACATAATAACAACAAAATAATATTATTTTAAATATTAAATAACAAAAACAACATGGAATAAATTAATCAGGACCTGCATGTTAAATCAAAATTCATGAGGAGCAGTTGCAACCCCCCTCTCGGTATACAGGGGATCCGCCCATGTTACCAAGAATTTTTTTTTTTTTTTTTTTTGAGTAAAGGTTGAAAGTTAAGTCACCTAACTATTTAATATTCACAAATAATTGTCCTTTTCAGTTTCAAACCTGCCACCTTCCACACGGAGAGTACTGCTTTTTTCACTAGATCAAAGGCTGGTTCTTGATTTTTTTTTTCTCGTGTACAAATAAATTAACTGAAGACAATTAAGCCTAATTGAGAAAAGATCAAGTATATGTACCTTTTGGTGGAGAGCAAACATTTTTTGAAGTGAGATCATGTAAATCAACCACATGAAACTTAGCCAAACCTAATGCGCATGTTGAGAAAGAGAGAAAGAGTAAATATATTTGCAATAAGCTAATGAGCAAACTATTAGCCATGAAAAACCACAATGCAGTACTGAAGTACCATGCTTGTATATTTGTAGTATACATGTATTGACAAAAAAAAATTTCCAACAACTAGTATCGATAAAGAAAGAGATAATACGGCTGGCCGTTGTATAACAATGAAGATTTCATTTGAGGTCCAATTGAAATTAATTGTCAGTATCATGCATGGATAATGTGTTTGGAATGTTGTTTACGGATTTTAAATTTTGTCCAGTGGACACGGTTAGTTGATCGAAGGACTTGGAGTCAATGCTTTGTTCAACAATTGATTAATTGCCACTTAATTTATAAAAAAAAAAGGCAAAACTTCGATTGTATTAATGTTTTTAAATTTATAGAACAATTGATTTTATTATTATTGTTTTGTAAAAAAGGTAAAAAAAAGTCCATTGTATTAATGTTTTTGAGTTTTTTAAGTCGATCTCTCCGTGAATTTTAATTTTAACATAAAAATTATCATATTGATATCAAATGACAGATATGAACCATAAAAATCAAGTTATCTTATGAGTAATGCATTTGCATACAAAATATATAAAATTTTAAATTAATTTAATATAAAATCAAGTAATTAAAATAAAAAATTTATAAATAACTTTAATGTATTCATTTTTCATTATTTTTTAACCAGTTGAATATAAAATTTACATTATTTGCATAAAGAAAGAATATGTAATGTTTGTGTGGGTCTTTTTTTCTGAATGACTATGAACATATATAGTCTTTTCTAAAGCTGAGCCTAAGTGTTTGATGCAAGTACGTTATTAATTTGTGCAGGCACTTTAAATTCATGATGCTTTAATATATCATCACTATCTCAATTTAACTTACATTTTTAACAGGGTCCATATTTTGACAATCTTTTGAGATTTTTGTCGAAGGCCTTGACAAATAAAATTTTCTTCTTTTAACCGAAGAGTAATGAACTGTTTAATTACTGTCTGAAGATTTAAAACACAAAAATACTTCAATAAACTAAATTACTAAGAACCAGCCATTGGAGGTCGTGAGTTCAAAACCCCAGATATAAAAAATACTTAATTTATAGACATTAAATAGAAGTTGGTAGGCCGCTAATTAAATCTCCACCTTTCTTATATTAAAAATAAAAAATAAAACTAAATTACTGGAAACTGGTGGTTAATAACACTTTGTGAGTGGAGAATGAGAGTTCAAATTTTAATTAGAAATTACTAGATTAGTGAATCCAAATAATAATTCTAGTGATAAGCTATTAGATAAACTTCTAAGAGGTTTTTAATTTAGATATAAATAGGCACAATGATGAAGAAGTTGTGAGCCTTCTTCATCACTCAAAAATAGCTAAATTATAGTATCCATCATGTCAAAAGAACTTGAATTTTACAATAGTCTTGAAAATATTTCCTTCAAATATATTCTCAATTTAACTTCCCCCCCCCCCCCCCCAAAAAAAAAACCATTATTCATTTTGTTCTGCCAACTATGCATTGTAAAGTAATTGCAACAATGAGTTTGAAAGCTCAGTGTTCATTGCAGTTCAGATAAATGTGTTTAATTTAGAACTCAAAGGAGCTATCAAATATTGTTTTAAAGTGAAATACATAAATATTTTAAACTAAAATACATAATCAAATATGAGGAGGGTTGAAATGTTTCAATTTTTTGTGCCTCCACTTTTAAAACTTCAATAACGTAAAAATTTAAATCTCAAATGTCAAAATAAAACTGTTGAATACAATTTATATCATTTTCTCTATGAAAAGTAAAATCTATGGTTGGCCTTAAATTGAAGAATTAAGTAATCACATTTTGAAGTGAGAGCATGTACATCAACGACATGAAACTTGAGTAAATCTAATGTGGAAGTTAAGAAAGAGAGGAAAATTAAATATACCTGGAATAAGTTAATGAGCAAATTAACTATATTATTAGGCATGAAGAAACCCCATTTAACCATAAAAGAGGTGTCTATTCTGCATACAACCGAATAATTTGGAAAATGAGGGTACAAAGAAAATCAGGATCTTTATATGGCTATTGTTTGCAAACAAGATTCTAACACAGGAAGTGCTAGGCAAAAGGCCATATGTATATAGTTGATTAGCAAGGATGCGGATTTTGCAGCAGCGACCAGAAAGAACCCAACAACACCTATTTGGGGAATGTACCTATGCGACGAGATTTTGGACTGGGATACAGCATGGGCGGGCACCTGAGTTCTATGAAAGGAAAGGAATAGACGGGTTTTCTTACAGGAAAGCAAGCCAGTGGATTTAACTATCAGTGAGGTGATGGTGGATGTGCATAATTGGATGTTATTTTGCTAACGTTGCACTACCATTGCTTTAAACCTCAATGCAAATACTCAATTTCTGACTTTTTGCAAGCGCTTACGCTTGCTAAAACATTTCCCTAAACTTTCCGCAAGGGCAGCCGTTGCAAAAAGGCATGCTTGCAAAAACTGTCCCGCTTGGGCAACTGAGTATTAGCAAGCATACGTATCATAGGCCCCACTTAGTATTTGCAAGGATGTCCCTCGTGGGTCCCACCTTGTTATTAGCAAGGATATCATTTGTGGATCCCACTTATTATTTGCAAGGATGTCATGCATGGGTTCCACCAGATTATTAGCAATGATATCTGATGTGGGTCCCATCTAATTATTAGCAAGGCTAGCGTGAGGGACCCCACCTGATTATTAGCAAGGATATTTGACGTGGGTTTGGTGCATCTTTAAATTACATTTTGTACTTTTTTAAAATAAGTTCTCTCTCATTATTGTAAAAAGAGGAGAGGTGTACATATATAATCTTAGGAGTTTGTAATTAAACCATTTTTATCAATACAAATGTTAACGGTAATAATTAAAACCGTTAACCTTCAAAAAAGAAGAAGATCCGCAATGCATTTAATTAATTATATACCTTGCTTGTATATTTGTAGTGTACATGTATTGACAAAATATAATGTCCAACAACTAGTATCGATAAAGAAAAATATATTATGACTGGTTGTTGTAAACATGAGGGTTTGATATATTGGATTTTCAATTGAAATTATTAATTGTCATTATCATGCATGCATACAGTGTTTGGAATTTTGTTTACTGATTTTGAATTCTGCCAATGACATGATTAATTGACTGAAAGACTTGGAGTCATTGCTTTGTTCAACAATTTTGATTGCCACTTAATTTATAGAAAAAAAAAAAACAGGCCACTAGTTGAAGATGTGGGGTAATGAGATCAGATTAGGACAATTAATGGCGGATAAGTTGCCAACTCATCCATGATGAGTTTTAAAACTTATCTACTTGATTTTAAATGACGAATTCAAAGTGTTCAACCAAGCTATCTTACAAGTAATATGTTTGCATGTAAAATTTATAAATTTTTTAATTACTTTAGTATAAATAAAATCAGTTAAGAAAATTATATTTCAGTTATCTTAGTACATTTATTTTGATTTTTTTTAACTGCTGAATATATTAAACAAAATGAAAATTTTACATTACATGCTGAAAGGAAGAAAATATAATGTTTGGATAGGATTATTAATTTTCTTTGTTCGAAGAATTTTGGACATAGCTTTATTCAAAATCGGATCTAACTTTGGTCTGATTCACATTGAGATTCATACATACAGTTTATATTTGTTAGTATTCATATATACAGTTTATATTTGTTAGAAGTAATTCTAACAATAACTTTTGCAAAGCCAAATGATGAGAAATTTGTTATGCTATATGAACATGCATGTGTGAACAGATTCATACATACAGTTTATAGTAATTCTTTAATTATGATCAAAATGTACTCTTCTCAAAGAATATGAGGACACTGCTCTTATCATTTAATTTGTCTCTACCTCTCTCTAAGAAGAGAGAGAAATGAAGAAGATAGAGAAAGAATAAGAATAGAGGTAGACAAATGAGAGAAGATTTCTCTTAATCAATATGAGCAGATTTTGATCCGTTCTTGTAAATGGTAATCTGACCAACACATATTCTATTATAGTTCAGATCATATGATGCTATGCTTACCTAATTGTAATTTGTAAATCTATTTTTTTATGATTTTTTTTTTCTATTAGACGACAATGCATGAGTGGGCTTATTTGTAAAAGAAAATTTTCAAATCATATACTATACATAGGGTGGAAAAAACATACCGTGTCGTAACTAACATGCTGTGATTTTGGTCGTGTGCCGTGCTATTCCATGATCAAGTTAATTTTTCACATGCCGTGACTAAAATGTTAAGAAGTGGTCACAGCACACGAATAGTCACGCCATGCGAATCATGCCATGTCTAAATGTGACTCGCGTGACCATTTAATCATAATTTAGATTAGTTTATTAAAAATTCACCATTTCGTCAAGATCTAACGGTTCTAATTACACGTAACTCGCGTGACTACGTGCCATGACTAAATCTTTCGCGTGCTATGCCGTGTCATGCCAAGTTTTTTAAAGATGGTCACGGCACGCGAATGATCACAACACGGAACACGCGAGTCACGGCACGTAACCGATACACGTACCGTGCTGTAACCATGTCGTTCCGTGACGGAGCCGGTTCCGCCGTGCCATTTTTCCCACTCTAACGATACATAGCTTAATAATGTATATTAAAGTTATTCTCCAAATTCATAAAAAATATATTTATGGAAATAGAAATTAATTTTTCAAAAAAGGGAAATTTATGTAAAGAAAATTTTGTATTTAGTAAATTTTGAACAATTTTTTTCTTTTTCAAACCCCTAAAGACTAATTACAAAATAGATAATGGCATGATAAGTAGCAGTAAAATTCTTAACAAAAATACAAAAAAAATTATAAGTTAAAGAATTTTTTGCAGTTTAGATATTTCAGTCACTTTTTATATCAATGGAAAAAAGTGAGATGGCCTAGCTATATATAATAAACTCGTGATTGATCATTAAATAGGATTTGTTCGGGGGATTTGCTCTGACGAGAGGATAATGTTGAGCAGGGACCGTGGCGATCAACAACTCTTAGTCTTGACTTGGTGTCTACAAATGTTGCACATGAATTTATTAAGAATAGACATAAAATGATTAGTATTTGAATTCTCTTAATTATTCTTTGTAATAATCACTAGGATTAACTAATCAACTATTGAAGACCTGTGTACCATCATGGCTGTGCTAGTTTAGTATATGAAAAACCAGAAATAACTAATGATCAATTACCAAAACAAGGACATCTATATGCTCACCCCTTTATCTCTCTATAATTTCCTTTTAAGCAGATAATAACTACATAACTGCCAAAAAGACTTGACTAATGTTAACTTCAACTGATAATTAAATTTACAAAATTGAAAAAGAGATTTCAGTAAACTGCAATTAAGTCACCCAATTAACCAATATCGGCGACAAATAAAATATGAATCAGTAATTGAGCTCTTCCGGCACAATATTTCGTTCTTACACCTAACCATAACCTAACACAAAAATGTCCTTTCTGAACACAAAATTAGAAAACAACAAGCCAAGAAGAAGTTCAGAGTATACACCCATGGTTCTGAAATTCGGAATCGGAATCGGAATCAGGTTCTTGATCGTGAAATCAGAATCGAATAAATCGGCCGGAATCGGAAGAATCAGATCGGTAACTCGGATTTTTTTGACTGAAACTTGTTTTGTAGCCAAAGAATAGGCAAAATTTGATAAAAATAATTTGTAAAAAAAATCTATGATAAGACAAAATATTGCACTCAAATAATCCACCAATTATATAATATAATACAAGCATTACAAATAGAATACACTTTTTATTGCCAGAAACTATGCCGAGTTGGCTGAATCATCTCGTCCTCTGTATTAAAATACGAATGAGCATATTGTCGTACATAGTCAAAAAATAAAAACATTAATATAGTGTGGGAATATAAATATTTCAACTTTTTTTTAATTACTGTTAAAGTAGAGTCAAACATTGTTCATTCGAGTTTAACTCGGCTGGAAAATCGGATAACTCGGCCGAGTCAAGCACTGTTCATCCGAGTTTTGCCGAAAAACTCGCATAGGCGTGAGATTCGGGTGAAACTCGGATCGGACACGGCCAATTCCGAGTTGACTCGGAATCGGCCGATTTCTGGAACCATGTATACACCATATATTTTTAAAAAATAGAAGCATGATGGAGGCATTTGAACCCTCCTCTTAGTACAGAGGTCTAGCTGATGTCCAGAGGAATTACAGCGAACCTGGCCGAAATTTTAACAGAGCAATTTCATGCAATTTTAACAGAGAAATTTTATATCAGTTCGGAATAGCATGGTAGAGCAACTTTTCGGACTAAAATATTCAGGCTATCCACGCTAGCCTGAATAATTATAATCTCCCTTTTGGGTCTCTCTGTTTAATCCAGACGAAAAATAAATGGGTAAAGATTTTAACAGAGTAGGTTTAACTTCATGCAGCGCACAGACTATAAAATTAAAACACTACGGCATATGGTTTGTGCGCTGCATGAAGTTAAACCTACTATGTTAAAATCTTTACCCATTTATTTTTCGTCTGGATTAAACAGAGAGACCCAAAAGGGAGATTATAATTATTCAGGCTAGCGTGGATAGCCTGAATATTTTAGTCCGAAAAGTTGCTCTACCATGCTATTCCGAACTGATATAAATTACTGAAGGTACCTTTGGGTGGAGAGCAAACATTTTTTGAAGTGAGAGCATGTACATCAAAAGAGATATTTTTTTTTGAGATGAAATATGGAGGTCCAGCTCCCAAATTCCTATTGATATGTAGACACCAGGGGTGTCAAAAGTACATTTTCGAAATTTAAATTACAATAAAGAAAGCTATAAAATAACTACAACTAATTAATGAAAGTACTGTAAATAAATAACTTGTAACATGTAACATCTAAAGGCCTTCCTTCTGTCACTAATCAACAACTACTATATCTCATGTTATTCGAAACCAACTTTCGAGATATTATGGCTGGCCGTTGTAACAATTGAAATTAATTGTCATTATCATGTATGCATGAAGTGTTTGGAATGTTGTTTACTGATTTAGTTTTTGCCCAATGGACACGGTTAATTGACCGAAAGACTTGGAGTCAATGCTTTCTTCAACAATTGATCTTTGCCACTTAATTTACAGAAAAAGCAGGACGAAGTCTGGTAATGGCAGGTATAAAGAAAGGTTCACTTGCGTCAATGAATTGTCGCTCTTTGCTTGGAATTTATATCCTCCCCGGTACCCTAAAAAAGAATCTTTTACAATTACTAAAACAATGGTCCAGATTTACTAGCAGTCTGTGCTTTGAGATTCGTGCAAAGTTGAATGAACGGTATGGAGTCAGTAGTTGTAAAAGAATCGCTTTTACGGTACCGGGAGGATCCGATGTCGTTTTGCTTGATGGGGAAATATTCTTTCTGGATCCTTTAAGTAATCCAAACTCAAAAGTTGATGAGGATTTCATTCCGACCGTCCGATCAGAATCCATTTAATCCGGGTCCAAACTCAAAAGTTGGGTTACTTTAAAAAATATCTATGATGTTGATTCCAAAGTTCATTTGGGCCGGGCTTTAGTTTGTTAGGGACAATTTGGGTTTGGATCGGGCTCGTGTAATAACATTAAAAGCAAACCAAGCAAGAGAGTGAGGCTATTGTAGTTTGCAATTTTGGAATGCATGTACGTTCATATTTTAGATTTATATATTTTTATTTTTAAATTTAAATAATTAATTCGAATCATTTAATATAATCTTATATGAAAATATACTTTCAGATCAAATTTTATATTTTTTAGAATTTTTATATTATTTTGTTTAGATATATAGAAAATCATGTGATCTAAAGATTATGAACTATCCAAAAGTACTAATTTTGTACCAATTAATCAAATTATAAATAAAAATTAAAAAAATATAAAAACTTGTATATATGTAATTATGTGTATTCTCATATAAAGATTAAGTTGAACAGTTCAGATTGACTGTTTGAACTTTAAAGCAAAAATATAGATGTATAGCACACATCAATATGCACACATTGCAAAGTACTAATAGCCTCACTCTTGAAAGCAAAACCTTTATAAGAAACTCTAACATTAAAAAACAAATTGAGCCTATAGAAGGAACTGTAACATTATATTTATGTTTCATTATACTGGTTACAGAAACTTCTTTTCTCAAAGTTTATTCAATTTCAAGCATCATAACGGTAAAGATAGAATATATGGTGCCACACATAAGACATCCTTAAAAGCTATTACACACTACTTATGCCGATATAATCATATAATATGGTTTTATTAATCATAATATGCTGATAGTTTTTCTGGTGTTTCAGCATGCATCTGGGCTAAAGCCAATTTCTCCTTTTGGTATATCATATACTACATTAAATGTTCGCTGCTGAACATTTCCATAAATGCCCAGGCTTGTTGCGTTCCTGTTGCCGGCAAATGCGAGGCAGGCTAATTGTGAGTTGGAAAACGTATACATTATTCCATTGTGATCAAGATCTAAAGATACGTTATTTACAAATTGGACGCCGACAGATGGAATTGTCATGTTGTCGACTCCGGTGAAGTCGTAGCATGTGTCAAGGAGGAAATTATCCGGCACCTGCACCATCTTATACTGTGTCATGTGCTCTCTGAATGCAGATTTGAGAGCTTTGTAGGCATCTGGAGGCAATCGGGTGATCACTGTACCAGAATCAATGATCATCCCGGCATCTGAGAAGACTGTCGGACTTATCGGGAGGGTTTTGCCAGCAACGCTTAATCCGGTCATGGTTATATAGTAATGTGAACCAGGTTTAATTGGTGTGCGGTTTTTGTTTGAGATATCAGAATTGCTGCCAAAATTTAAATAGCCTGTGGAACTTGATATAGGAGGTAAGCAATATTCGAAAATACGTTGATATTTGTTGGAAGTTTGTGACACAAAAGATTCACTCGTACGACCGAGGCCTAACAATCCCGCTACTTCGCCCAATGTAGACCCGTTGTTATTCTGACCGCATCCAAACCGAAATTTTTGTATAATATCAGGGGTAAGTGTCAGTGTGTCTTCTGCGTAGTAACCAACTGTGTATGATCCATCACCGTATTGCACACCATACAAACAGGTGGAACCCCAGCAACTGTTAACACTAACATCATTACATGGAGTCGAGTTGCAAGATACATTCATGAAGGTGGAGGATTGAGATGGATCGAAGATCGGCTCTTGCTGCTTGTGGCAATATACCTGACATGGCTTACACTGGGTCCAAGTGACATCGCTACCTGTATCAAAGACAAGTGTCAAAGTTTTACTAGGCGTGCCGATGCCAACCTGTACGATGTAATTGCCGACACCATATGAGCCGCCGTCTTGAGCTGTGATTAGTGATGATGACAATGGGCCCGAGGTTTTGCCTTTGCGGGAGAGAGCAGAGATTTGGCGATGAATTGAGTCGACTCGGGATTGATCAATGGAAAGGATTTGCTCAGGAGATAATTTCTCAGCCGGGTGTAATGTGGAGCAAGGACCTTGTCGATCAACAATTTTGAGTGTTGGTTTTACTGATTTGAACCTTTCCATATCTACAAATAGATAATAATTAAGAGTTAATGAAGAACTGATATGAGAAAAACTTGAAATCCATATAGCTTTAATGAAGAACTGATAGTAGAAATTTGAAATTTGAAATTAGATCGAGGATTTGAAATTAGAAGTTTCTATCAACAGGTTCGCGCAGATCGAGGATTTATGTCAAGGTGGGGCATGAATTGAGTTCAAATCCATTAACTAGTCGGGTTCAAATAACTTATCCGATTCAATTCAAATATATTAACTAATTGGGTACCTGACTAGTAGCTTCTACAATGTCTTTAAAAAAAACTAATTGGGTCCGAGATATAAAAAAACTTGCATAATAAAAAATAATAAAAATAGTCTCTTACATAATAACAACAAAATAATATTATTTTAAATATTAAATAACAAAAACATAATGGAATAAATTAATTTGGACCTATTAAATCAAAATTCATGAGGGGCAGTTGCAACTCCCCTCTCAGTATACAGGGGATCCGTCCATGTTATCAAGAAAATATTTTTTTTTTCAGTAAAGGTTGAAAGTCAAGTCACCTAACTATTTAATATCCACAAAGAATTGTTCTTTTCGGTTTCAGACTTGCGACCTTTCACACGGAGAGTACTGCTTTTTTACTAGACCAAATGCTTGTTCTCGATTTTTTTTTCTCATGTACAAATAAATTAGCTGAGGACAATTAATTAAGCCTAATTGATCAGAAAAGATTGTCATTAGCCTAATTGAGAAAAGATCATATACCTTTTGGTGGAGAGCAAACATTTTTTGAAGTGAGATCACGTAAATCGACCTCATGAAACTTGGCCAAACCTAATGCGCATGTTGAGAAAGAGAGAAAGAGTAAATATATTTGCAATAAGTTAAAGAGCAAACTATTAGCCATGTAGAACCACAATGCAATACTTAATTAATTACTTTGCTTTTTATATTTGTAGTCTACATGTATTGACAAAACAATTAATTTAATTGACCGAAAGACTTGGACTTGGGAGTCAATATTTTTGTTTTGCTCAACAATTAATTTAATTTATTTAAAAAGTGGGACTAATGATTGAAGATGTCAGAGAATGATTGAAGATGTGAGGGAATTTTGCCCTATGGACACACGTTAATTGACCGAAAGACTTGGATTTGGGAGTCAATATTTTGTTTTGCTCAACAATTAATTTATTAAAAAAATTAAAGGAGGACTAATTGAAGACTTAATTGGGGGAATGAAATCAGGACAATGGCGGCTAACTATTTCTAATTTTAAAATGAAAAGTTTATAGAATTATTTTAGAAATGATGCATTTGCATGCAAAATTAAGAAAATTTTGAAATATTTTAGTATAATTATGTTAGTCTAGAAGAATATAAAATGTTTGGATGGATTTTTTTAGCTTTTCTCTCAATTAAAATATATTTTTTTACCTGAAAAATAATAATTTTATTTTACCATCCGAAGATTAGAAAAAAAAAATATAATTTTATTTTTTGTGATGGAAAGACTTGGACTTGGGAGTCAATATTTTGTTTTGCTCAACAATTAATTTAAGGACGCTGATAACAATCCCCTCAGCCTCCACCCCGCATTTATCCCCGCAGATACTGCCAAAAAAAACATGGGGGGACCACTCAATCATTAATGAGCATTTAAAAAACTGCGGGTATTTAACTTGAAGCATTAAAGTATTTACCTTGAATTTGGCAGGTATTAAACCCTCTGCAGTGATCTCTATTTATGAAAGAATAAATCAATCCATTAATTGTCCCCGCACAAAATTTTTTTTTTTTTTTTTGAATCATCCCGCACATCTGGAGACCATTAAATAAACAATCCCCTCATCCAATGATAAATACTCTGACACATAATGATAAATACTTTATGTTACATGGGTAAATATTTTACATTATATGGATAAATACTTTATGTTACATGGATAAATACTTCTCAAGCATACTTGCAACTTTTAGTAAAACATCAATAATAAATACTCTCAAACATAATGATAAATACTCTATGTTATATGAATAAATACTCTATGTTACAAGGGTAAATACTTCTCAGAAATAATAATAAATATTTTTTAGAACATCAATTAACAGATAAGCATTTATTAACGGGGATTGTTATTAGATAACAGTATAATTAATGCAGATATTGTTTTTAAAGGAATAATTAATGCGGGAATTGTTATTAGAGTAAGGCATAATTAATGCGGGGATTGATATTAAATGACAGCCTAATTTAATGCGGGATAAAAGGAAACTTTTAGTGAAATTAGTGGGGGGATATATGGTAGTTAAGGAAGTGAGAGAGTGCGGGGAAATGGGGGGATGGAAGTGGGGGGTTTCTTATAATTATTCTTAATTTAATTTATTAAAAAAAGTAGGACTAATGATTGAAGATGTGAGGGAATTTTGCCCAATGGACACGCTTAATTGACCGAAAGACTTGGACTTGCAATTGGGAGTCAAAATTTTTGTTTTCCTCAACAATTAATTTAATTTATTGAAAAAGTAGAACTAATTATTGAAGATGTGAGGGAATGAGATTAGATCAGGACAATTAATTAATTAGTTGCTAAACTCAAGATGGAGATAAGTTTTGAGCTACCATATATGTTTTTGAGTTTATTAATTAAGTCAATCTCTCCATGATATGAGTTTTAATTTAAAAATAAAAATATTTTTTCATTGATTTAATACATTTATTTTGATTATTTTTTTAGCTGATGAATATACCCAAAAAAATTCAAATTTTACATTACAACTAGAAAGGAAGAAAATTAAAATGTTTGGATAAGGATTAATTTCATTGTTTGAAGAATTTTAGACGTAGCTTTATTTATTTAAAGTACACCTATACAAGTTCCATATGATAAAAAGAAGGTTATTTACAAGTTCAATATGTACAAATTATAAACTCCTCACACTTATACAAAGGAGTTAGTAATTCTCATCTCAAACTCTCATCGAGATTCTCTAATTCTATCATAAATGTTTATTCGCCAATTCTCTATCTCTAGTGTCGTATTGATGATAATAAGCCGATGCACTGCCTTCCTCTTTGCCGAAAATAGGCTTCTATTCCTCTCCCGCCAGAGATCCCAAACTCTTGCTGCCCAGATAAGGTCCCAGTGTGATCCTTGCGAATGTTGCTTCCTTCCATATTTAGGTAAGGAGATTTCCTTAAATGCATTGGAATAGAAGAGCACTGGTGAAGATTGAGAGAGAGAGGGGGAAGGGGATGGCTAATGGATTGACTATGAGAAGTGCTTTACTATTCGTAAGGTCTAGCTGATCTCTGGAGGAATTACAGAGAACCTTGCCGAGATTTAACAGAGCATTTTTGGCTTCATACAGCGCACAGACTAAAATTCAAAATAGTACGGCATATGGTTTTTGGCCATTTGTTTCTCGTGTGGAGTAAACAGAGACACACGAAAGGAAGATTATAATTATTCAGGCTAGGGTGGATAGACGGGGGTATTTTAGGACGAAAAGTTGTTCTACCACACTATTCCGAATTGATATAAATTGCTCTTCTCGAAGAATAGTACAATATTTCGGGTTAACACTAGTGGAAAATATGGAATTAGGATCGGTTATATACGCATATTAGTATCGGAATACAACCGATCCTGATGAAGGCGATACTGATACTACAATAATCTAGATCGGTTAAATAACCGATCCTAATACTTTTTTTTTTCAAAGATGGTTCTGCAATAAAAAAAAAAAAAAAAAAAGTATCAGGATCGGTTTTTTATAAACAACCGATCCTAATACTATTTTTTTTTTTTTGCAGAACCATCTTTGAAAAAAAAAGTATTAGGATCGGTTGTTTCAAAAAACCGATCCTAATAGTACTATTAGGATCGGTTGTTTGAAACAACTGATCCTAATTCTTTTTTTTTTTCAAGAACCAACATTTTGTGAAGCATTACATATTATAACAAGAAATTTAAATCCAAAAAAAAATTAATTAACAAACATACAAGTGACTAATTGGGCTATTTCTTCAATTAAAACACATTTATGCAATTAATGTAAAGCACAACAATAAAAAAATCAATAATTACCTCTTTTGCAATCACATCACTTGAGATTAAAAAAGACCCTAAAAACAAAAACAAAGGTAACAATTAGATGGAAAAACATTTTCCAATAAAAAATACAAAAAATGTGTTTTAAAAGTATAATAATGAGAAAATTAGATAAAGCTAATACCATGATAATTGATCAGCCGGATGATTAAGTAACTTGAGCGAGATGTCCTCAAGACTGTAAAACAATATACAAACACCATTAATTAATTTTTTAAACAAAAAAAAAAATTAAAAACTGACACAATTGAGCCGGAGGTGCGAGATGCTCGGCTTTGAGAGAAAGAGACGGAGAGAAAGAGAGAGAGAGAGACACAAAGGAGAGGGAGAGAGACAAAGAGTACTGAGGATTTGAGAGGGAGACACAGAGACACAGAGAGAGACGCTAAGTTGAAAATGAGAGGCGCGAAATGAAAATAAGAAGAACCCTAAGTGGGTTACCTCCACCTTGTTGATGCCACATGATAAAAAATTAACAAAACGGGCGGCACCACATCTTTGGTTGTAGAAAAAACCGCTCATGGTTGGTTGCAAGTGTTTGCTTAAGCGAACAATATCAGAGGAGAGGGAGAGCCAGGTTTTGCACACACTTTTGCAGCGAAAGAAGGATTTAGGTGGCAGCCGAGAGAGGATCTCTGTGACCAACACATCTGGAAGTTTGTTGAACAGTGATGTGTGTCGTTTGTGCTTTTGAATGTTTTTCTTGCTCTTGCGCCGAGCTGAGGCAGGTACCCTTGCCCCTGACCCATCAAAGATCAAAAGATTTAGAAAAAGTGTATTACAATTTGCGTTCTCATATAAACTAATTAAAAGCATATTCAGTTGCCTCATATTTGTGTAATTGCTAATTAAACTATCCTTGATCAGATAGAAATATCAATATGTAAATTTTGATAATAAATAAATTATTTAAGAAGAGTGACCATTTGAATTTGACTTGAGAATTCCTTCTTTTCCTTAATTTAGGAAACACAACTTTGCCATTGATCTTTTTAGTCAATTTTAATGTCAAATTTACAAAATTATCCATGTACCTGATTTTTGGCACAATGTAAAGGGTAATTGATGCTAATTTATGAAAACATATGGCACGAGTAAATACCCTTCTTTTTTAAATCATCAAACAAAATACACTTCTACTATTTTTTTTTTTACCAAATATCCTTGTAGACCTCACTTTTCCCTCCTTCACCCTCCCTCCTCCCTCCTCCTCCCTGGGGTTCTTAATTGAAGCATATTCCTATTTTTAAGTTATCATACTTAAAGAAACCATTCATACATATCAGTTCCTAATTTTATGTATGATTTTTTTCGCATAATTGTATACAACTTTTTATGCAACTTTAAATAGATTTTAAGTCACTTAGATAATATCTATAATTTAACAAATAAGTGTGCTTCCTACATATCAGTTCCCTAATTGTTATGAGAATGTTAAAATATTTTGAAATTATATATATTTTTCAAATTATAAAAGATAATTTTTTGGGTACCTCTAAAATTTCATAAATTGAATAACATTTATGTTTTTGGCATTTTATTAGTATTTAATTTTAGTTACAACATTGACTATATATAATTATCGGTTACATATGTGATACTTTTAATTAGTTTGGAAACTATATTTTTATGAATAAGTGTGCTCCATACATATCAGTTCGAAATAAGTATGAATGGTAACAAATTAATTAATAGTATCACACATCAGCTTGTAATCGATAATTATGTACAGTCAAAGTTGTAAGATTTGCTACAATAAAATGCAAAAAAAAAGAAATGTTATTTAATTTATTTAATTTTAGAGGTACACAAAAAATTATCTTTTAAAATTTGAAAAATTAAATTATTTCAAAAAGATTTAACATTCTTATAATAATAAGGATTGTACATAGTAATGGATCATGTATAAAAATAGCTTCTGTACTAAGTTGCAAAAAACTTATGTATATAATTATGGGAAAAAAAAATCATGCCTACAATTAGGGAACTGACAATATAATATATTTATAAATTGCCGATTTTTTTATTTATATCTAAAATTAAAATAAAATTTCTAAACATATCTGTTTCTTCCTTTTTTTCCAAAAATACCCAATCTGGAAATATTTTTTTTGGAATTAACCCCTAAAACCGGAAAAACAATTTCTGGACTCTCTATTCTATTTTCGAAAAAAAAAATTACCGGTTTTAGAATCTGGAAATTTTTTTTCTCCGGAAACAGCTCCCAAATCCGGAAATTTTTTTTCCGGAATCGAGATTGGCCTACATAAAGACCCTGGAGTCCTCTTGAATTAATAAAATTAATAAAATTATTCTATACCATTTTGAATTTTTTTTAATTAATATGACAATATTCAAAATTTAAATAATTTAAAATTAAATACTTCTAAATTTAAATAAATTAAAATTAAATATATAAAATTTAAATAATTGAAAATTAAATAATTATATATTTAAATTATAAATTATAAATTAAATAACTTACTGTGAGAGAGCTCTGAAAATGCGCTGAGTGAAAGCGAGAGATGACACTCCGCAGTTTTTATAAACAAATTCACTGCTATTTCAGAAAAAAAATTTCCGGGTTTTTAATTGTTGTTTCCGGAAAAAAAAATTTGGATTCTAAAACTAGAAATTTTTTTTCTGGAAACATAATAGAGAGTCCGAAATTTTTTTTTTCCGGTTTTAAGGGATAAGTCTAGAAAATATTTTTCCGGATTGTGTATTTTTGGAAAAAAAACGGAAGAAACAGATATGTATTGAAATTTTATTTTAATTTTGGATATAAATAAAAAAATCGGTATAAATTGTTTGTTTAAACATGCTAACTTAAAATAGAATTATGCATTAGTTAAGGATTCAAGGGATGAGTAGCAGGGAAGAGGGAGGGAGAAGGAAGGAAAAGTAAGGTCCACATAGGTATTTTGTCAAAGATTTTAGAAGAAAGTTATTTTGTTTGATGAAATTTATTTTGTCAAAGATTTTATAAAATTTCAGCAAATACCATACAGTAATAAACCCATGGCATTTCTGCAACAACAATACAATTTCATCTCAATGAAAAAAGGAAAAGGGAAAATTGGGTGAGAGGAGTGAATATGAGCAAACGCTAACCTTCCCTCTTCGTCTGACAGAGCATGCTGTTGAGCGCCTCCATTTTCCTGTTCCAGATCCTCTCCGACTGTCGAAGAACCGTAAAACCCATTTCTCCTCGGCGATGAATGACAGGAAATGGAGCAGAAAATAGCGACTATATATATAGTAATTAGTTAGGGTGGGAAGCTAGAGAGAGAGTACAGTACACGGGGAAAATGAAGAAAAGGTAATATTTGAGAGCAATTTTAGGATTAACGAGAACATCAACCATAAAAAAAAAAAATTGGGCTTAATGGCCTTGAAAAGCCTCTATTGCAACAAAACAGCAAGATGTCGTACAAACTAGCTGTATTATTTGAATTTTCAACTTGCATTTATTACTTTAAAATTTAAATTCATCATTTTCTTTCTTCTTTATCATTATTTGTTTAAGAGACCTGATGCATTGATATTTTTGTATTGTCATCATTGATCACTATTATTTTTAAAAGTTATTTGACGATTTAACTTGTATAAAAATACCAAAATGCATGTTCTCATATCATGAAGCAAAATTGTAAAGATAAAAAGTCAACAATGAGTATTTTCTTTGGATACGATGAGATTTTGTAGTATATAATCCATTAGTGTATATATATGGGGATTCCATTTTTTTTTTTTTTTGACAAATTCATAAGATTTTTAAATCTATAAATAATAATGTATTTCTTTTTAAATGTAGCTTATTATCTTGTAATTATATAAGAATATACATATAAAGGAACAATTAATACTCAACTTTTTCTATTGATATGTGTTATATATATAGAGAACTATTAAGAGTATTGTTTGTCTATTGTTGGAGATTAATTAATGATACATCATTGATGATATCTCAATTTGTTTGTACTAATTTTTTTTTTAAAGGATTAAAGCCACATAATTTTTGCGAAATATATGCTCGAAATAAATAATCTTTCAAAGTTTTAATTTTGAAAATTACAATGACAATAGACAAATATATAGAAGAACAACTACAAACGACTGGCACTTTTCGCAAGGATAAAAAGTGACTTTTTGCGACGGAATACCATCATAAACGTGTTTTTTCTATTCGCGACGGTATTTTTCGTGACAGAGTACCGTCATAAATGCGTTTTTTCTCTTGCGAAAAGTGACTAATTAATTAATATTTTTTGCTTTAGTGGATGAAACCGAAAATATAATCTGTCTGAATTCGCATCACTGCAGAAATATAGAGAGAAAACGAAATACTAAGAGGGGACTGTCAGTTGGCGCTAGCGATACTCCAGCTCACAATTGTTTGTCAAAATATTCGTGTGGATACTGGTAGAGAAGTGAAGAAGGTTACTGCTAGGACTTGAATCTTACACTACGCGTCTAATGGTAAAATTTGTTTATCTTGAAATTTAATTTACACATAAATTTTGATTTTCGGATAGTGAACAAATGATGAACTGAATAGAATTATTGCACAATAACCTACCTGAAACCCTACAAATAAATAGTTGGATAATTTTCTCTTCATGTAAATGCTAATATTAAGAATCACAAACAGTTAGCTAGGTTCATTTCCTACAGGATCGATTGTCGATTGTCATTGTAATTAATAATAGAGTGAATTAACTAAGAAATTTATAAACAAGGCAAAAGCCACTTACTTTTACGTGTAGTGGCGAGTTTTTTTTTCGGTTCCACGTCTCTTCCATGGATTTTATTAGTGTGTGAATTTAGACCATCAACAGATTTGAGTGAAATAATTTAATTTCGTTCTTACTTAATTTAGATTGGTTTTGCAATTAATTGCAAGCAGTACAGAATAATATATTGGATTTTGTATTGATGAGGACTAGAAATTTGGAAAGAACAAGTGAATTGAAGTCCTCCTTGTCTGTCTTTTACCTTTCTCTCCTTCTACCCTAAGTCAGATCCTGAAATCACACCATTTAATTAGTATTGATATTTCAAAACAATTTTGTTGCCACATTTAGTTTTCTGAATCTGGTATTTTACTGCTATGAATAATAAAATCCCCTTTTGCATCTCATTTGTTACATTCTGAATTGTTTTCATTATTTAGCATTTCTATTTAGTTAATTTATTGTACATTGAAAAAAAAAATGATTGCTTCATAGCTTTACAAATTGCCATGTTTTCCTTCTTTTAATTAAGTGCCATTGTGCTTATCCTTTTTTTTCAGCTGAATGTTAATTTTCAAGATAGATGCACAATACATCAGGATCAAAATTTTAAAAGAAAAACAAATTAAGAGTTTTACTTGACAATTCTTATCAGTAACATTACTTACCAGTAAAGTTCTACACACAGCTGCAAGCTGCAACAAAAAGTAGTCAAAATCACACTAAAGTTTCACAAATATTAATTTAACAATCCACAATGATCATTCCTGATCATACATCATTGTCTAGCTAGTTTACACTAAGCAACCCTCAAGTTCTGAATATGAGGACTAATACATGTCTATATACTTGAAAGCTAAAAAAAACATTCATCAAACCGTAAAAATAAAAGAACGGGACAATCATGTCAAAAGAAACGGCCAACTGGACCAAATTTCCTTTACAATTATCTTAAAATGCATTGATATCATCAGATATGGTTTAAAGTAGGCATAAACCAACTAATGCTAATGTGGTCTTTCCGATTGAAAGGGGTGTCGATAATTTTTGTTTCACAATTCTCTACGTCATACATATGGATCACACGAGTGTTACCTAAAGAAGATTTTGATATCCAATTTATGAAATAGATGCAGTTTCCTTTTAAACCAGCAAAATCACTTGCACTGAGAGAGAAAGCATCACCATAACCAAGAGGATTTTCAAAGAACAATATTCGGTCTCCAATGGTGCTAAGCTTGACCCAATAAGGATTTCCTTTCCTATTTCCAAATTCGAGACGGTGAATGTAAAATTTATAATACGTCCCCTTGTAGGATTGATTATAAGAAATAGTCAAAATCTCTCCACAAGACTCAACAAGGTAAGGACCTCTAAAGTACATCTTTGACATTTTTTCACATTCGGGTGGTGGTATGACATAGAGCTCTCTATGGTTAATAATATCCAAAATTTTTATAACCCTAGTGTGAAAGTCTACCCTAAAAAGCAAACCCATCAAATATTGACAGTTGTATTGACAATCGCGTACTCCAGGTCTAATTATCTCCCACATGTCATCACTAGCTTTACAACGAACTGATATTTCATTCTCAGAGACATACATATAGTCATCAATTTGAAAAATCGGAGGATTAGACCAAGAAAAATTGATTCTGAACAAACATGGATGATGACAATCATGTCGAAAAGGGAGATGAACTTCTTTATTAATAAGGGGATTTAGAAGAGACAGCCCATCACGATTACCAATTTGGCTAGTGAGCATGTAAGCACCAGCAGGTTTAAAGAACCTCCTTCTAGAGGAACCTCGAACACGGATGGTGTGTAATTTGTTGGAAGCGATGGAGTAGTACTGCAGATCGGTCCCCCTGTTGACTCCAAAGATCCAAGGGAATTGTGGTGGGAGGTCGGATACCGAGGAAGAGAAACGCCAAGGCTTGCATACTGCTTGGGATCAAACAAAATCACATATGTCAGGAAGTTTTTTCAAAATTATCAGGAAAAGTTCCGACGGAAGGTCTGCCCAATTTCTTTCCATTTCAGTTATCTTCTTCTTCTCCATCATATTGTGGCACCTTGTGGTGGAAGCTAAAAGGCTGAGAGAGTGAGGTACATATAATTTGGTTTTGCCAGGTTTTTGTTTCGTAAATTGGTAATTCGGTATTAATGATATGCAATTAGTGTTGCTTGGCATAGATTTTGGTCTTTAAATAACACATACTTTTTTCTAATAGGAGATTATAAAAAGAATTAAATCCAAGCTAAAGTTAGCCGGTTTTTTCAAATATGGACAATTTTAAATTGTCCGAATTGTAAATTTAGAAAAACAGAGGTAATTTAAGCAAAAACATATCCTATAAAAGCGGAAACAAATATGCTGTAATTTTTTGAGAATCATAGACTCGTACCCTGCTTTTTTAAATTCACCTATTCATTTGTTTTGAGATTTGTGCATAGAAAACAACAGATTTTGAAATTTATGCATTCCAAAAAAAAAGAGGAATCAATTTGGAAAAGCAAGTCCGCCGGCCTGTGATTCTCCAATAATCACACCAGATTTATTTTCCATAAAATTAAGCTACTTACAATTTAGACATATATATTTAAGTAGATTTCATAATATTTTAATTGTTAGAAATTATATATTTTTACTTAACGAAATATATAATTAACTATATGAATAATTAGGTAAATAATGACAAGTGGACGCAATAAGTTTCCAATATATGTAATGATAGACGGACAGTTATCATATCGATTTGTTGTATCTTTGCTATTTTTTTATTGTTGATGTACTTAATTTTAAAGTGATCTTGGAGTATTTTCTAATAATTGAATAAAGGGTTTTAAATAATAAAATCAGAATTTTAGTAAAACAAAATCTGAAAATTTAATAAAGCATTTAATTTCCATGTTAAATGAATACCATCAATTAGTAAAATAATTATAACAATAAGTGCGAGAATAAACTTAGTTTACAGAACGTATTGCAACAGTTGAGATTTTCCAAAAAATCAGGCAAAATATGAGATATCTCAGAGGATGCGAATTTATAATAACCATCATCATTTTCTCGGAATCAAACCTTGCTATTTTTTAGAACATAATAGACATGACCCATATGTCACCCCTGAATAGGCACCGGACACGTCGGTCATGCAAAATGTGAGATATCTCAGAGGATACACACTCGGTTACTACTCTGTCCTTTTGGAGCTGGTTATGTTGTTAAGAAGTCCAGATACAACACAGGTAGTGGATTCGACCATGGTTACTACTCTAGAATCTGAAACTGGCAACTTTTCAAATCCAATGTTTGAAGAATGACTAGATAATGAAGAGGAGATGAACTTGGATGAAATTGTTTAGATACTGCCTTTTATTGCATTTTGTTGCCAGTTGTTATGTTTCTTTTGGTAGATGTCTTTTGTTATGTTGTTTTCGTTATGATGGATGTTATTTGTATTAGTTTAGATGGATGGTTGCAAGACTCTTAATATTTGATTTTGGTACCTATTTTATGTACCATATCAGATGTTCTTGGTTTCTTTATAAAATTGGTGAAGATCTCCACTATTTTTCAAAAAAAGAAATTGAAGGCTACCATTGTGCATATCTTTTTTTGTAAAGCGTACGCGCGTAACATAAATTAAACATGACTTTCTTAATAATTTTGCAGTAGTAGATGAAGTTGTATTCTAGCTATTGGATCTTCAAATAATAAGAAAAATGCACCATATATAAGTAAAAAAAAAAAAAAACTTAATTCAATTAGACCTGTTTGTACATTAATTAATATAATATCATCTAGTTGAATATCTAACGAAAATGCTGAACAAGAAATTATTAGCTGATCAGATTATTCTAGTTTATTTTTCAAAACAGGTTACCACGCGGGTTATGGGTACAATAAATCGTCCCCTTCATGATTTGGATTTCTACCATTAAGCGTATCGACATCACCAATTTGATCACTTTTTTTGAACAAAAACTTATATCACCTTAAATATTTATTAACATTTTCAAACTCGGTATTTTAATAAAGTTCATGTTTATCAATAATTAAAAAACCAACCACCGTAGTAATAAATTTTATCATAGTTTTCTCCAATGTCATAATTAACGATCGAGTTTGGAATCATTTGTCATCAACTAATTTCGGACATATTATGAATAATCTTTAGCTTTATTGTAAATAAAAACTTGTAACTTAAAATTTGGCATCCTCATTAAAGTATAAAAATAATTAGATAAATATATATAGAGGGGGTCATGGAAAATGTACAAAGTTTTTTCACATGCATGTTGCATGAGCATAGTAGTTAAGAAACATTATTTTCAATATTGATTCTGTCATGATGAAATTAATGCTTCCAGACTTTGTCTTCATGTCTTCTCAATTAACCTTACATCACTATTTACAAATCTCCAATTGAAGGAGGAAAAACTATTCTCTCTTCACTTTAATTAAAAACATAAACTAAGAACTGCGCAAAAAATAAAGCTTCATGACTCACGAGAACATTTATTAATGTGCTAAAAAAGATAGCAATTTATTATTGGCTAATATAAGCTCGAATCATTTATAATAAATACTTATAAAAACAAACAACAAAGATTTCCTCCCTTAACAAATATTGGAAGTACAACTGTAAAATATGACTTCAATTTAAAAACAAAATTATAATTCCTTTATAGAAGTTTACTAGTATCATACCCGTGCGTTGCAACGGGGACATACTATAAGAAACAAATATATCAATGAAAATAATAATTATCTAAAAATTAAAACACATGTTAATAGAAAATTTATATGATTATGTATTTTTAATTAACTTTAATCGTGATATCTGATAACAATTTGATGATGTGATGATTCTTTATTTTTAAGTACCAATGATATCAAATAATAGCTCGATTCGAATCTAATATCAAATATCATACAACAATTCAATATCAACATATAATATGATATCAAATAATAGCTCGATTCGAATATAATATCAAATATCATACAACAATTCAATATCAACATATAATATGATATCAAATAATAGCTCGATTCGAATATAATATCAAATATCATACAACAATTCAATATCAACATATAATATGATATCAAAAAACATAAATAAAAAGTGTTATCGTTTGTATGTATAGGATGTAGACACACACACACACACACACATATTATAAGAAAAATATATATTCACACACATGTTCGAATTTATATTCTTCTTTGTTTCCAATTTAGAATACACACACACATACACACACTGATATATTATATATTGGAAATATATTCTAAATTGCCCACACCAATATGTATAGAAACAAAAAAAAAGAAAAATAAGGAAATTAAAAAAAAATGATTTCCATTGTGATTCGTATAGAAACGAAGAAGTAAGGAAACAATAAATAAGAAAATAGAAGGTGGAGTCTTCTCAATTGAAGAGGAAAAAAAAAATGAAAATAAAGGAATAAGGAAACAAATAAATATATAGCTATATTTCAGAATTTGTTCATTTTAAATTGTAACGTATCATGTGGCAGCACATGTGGTGGGTATGTTTTTAACCAAATTTAGACTTTTATACATAAAAGAGATGCATTTAATCAAAAGAAGACAAATTATGTAATTGGAGAGCTGAGATCAAATCCGAAGTTTCATCTCTCAATCGTAGCCGTTGGCGGATCGGACACCCAACGTGCATAATAATAGAATGAAGATATATCCTCTCTAAAATATTTTATAATTCCAAATAGAGAAAAGATTTTTATCCACCTTCTATTGTCCACATTTTGTCCACGGTGCCTTATTCACTCCCGTTTAACTTGTTTTAACGACTCTGGTCCCCACATTTCAACGGAAACTCAAATAGCGTATATAAACAAATTTCTTATTATTGCTGGCTCGTTGTTGATCTCTCTCTCCTCCCTCCGTTCTTTCCAGTATTAGCGTTGTTTCCAACCTCTCTCTTCCCCTCTACATATTTGGTGATCTTTTTTCTTCTGTGATTTTCATCTACGATAGGCAAAAATAACTCTATGTTCAACCTTTCTCCAACCTACTATACACAAGGTGTTCTTCCATGATGAATTCTCTCATCAAGATATCGATAATCAAAAGAGAAATCGTAAAGGTTGTTTTGACGGTGTTGATCAGACCATCGCCACACTAGGTAACTTCGAATGCTTTGTACGATTTCTTATTTGATTCGTAAATCCTAGGATGCCTTATGCGAATAAATAATTGACGGATGCATATCCTATTTGATTCGTATAGAAAGGCGAATAAATAATTAAAGGTAACTCTGAATGCTTTGTACGATATCCTATTTAATTCGTAAATCTTATGGATGCCTTTTGCACATGAATGAATTTTCTTTTTTATCATACTTGTGATAAATATTTTAATCAATATTTTTTTACATCTGTCTAAGTATATTAATACTTGTGCTTTAATCGGTTATCAACAATTAGGTGTTATTCTTTTTTTGATTCTTTGTGCTATGATAAATCAAATTATTTGCTGGAAGTCATAACCAAAACTTCATTAATGCGCTCTACGTATCCGGCAAGCTATATTGCTACCATTTCATTTCTCCTAGTGGATTCTAATCCGATCTGGAAATAATTTGAGTCTGATATGATCTGATCTGATCTAAATGTCATCTATCGATCTGGTTTGGTTTTATAATTTTTTGATGGGTCGACCGTATATTGCTGTTTTACGGTATTAACCTTATTGTTTTACAGTATTCACATTTTGATTGTACAATATGCATCTTGTGATTTTACAATATTTATATTGTGCCGAACGGGAAGGTCGGCCAGGTGCCGATGCAACACTGCCTGAGAAGCGGTAACAATTGTCGCCGCCGGTGGAATCTACAATAATTGTTAGCCGCTACCGAACGAGTGGCCTGAGGAGTACAAGGAACGGTTTGGTTTTGTAGTATTTCATATTGCAGTTTACAATATTTTATGAAGAGTTTTACAACCATTTTCAGGCGAAAAGTGTTTCATCCCAAGTTCTCAGTTAAACAAGTGACGAGGTGTCTGATGACACTAGAAGGCGAAATTCCAAAGGTTTTCGTTCTTATTTTTCTTTTTAGTACTTATTCACAGTGTATTGAAATGGTTCAGTGTAATAATATTGAAATTTCTTACTGAAATGGCTCAATTTTATCGTCATTTGATTTTTTTTTCACTTGATATGTCAGGGTTTACAATGTTTGATTAGCTAATTTTACAATACATGTGTCTTAGTGTTATAGTGTGGATTTGATCAATTTATTGCTGAAATGGCAAAATTTTAATGCATTTTTATTTATTTCACTTGAACAGATGCTTTTGAACAGATGTGTTTTGTTGAACAATGTTGTATTACAGTTTGGAATTGTTATATTTGTAGTTAAGATATGTCAGTTTATATTATTGAACTATTATTTTTTTTACTTTATATTTTTAATGTTCTGGATGTTGTCTACATGCAATTGATTTATAGTTTACATATAGCAATTTTACAGTATTGACTTTTTGTATGTTGTATGTTTTGTTTTTATAGTTTAAGTTGACAGTTTTATAGTATTGAAATTTTGTATTATCGTTTTCATCTGCTTATTTTACATTATTGAAATTTTATAGTTTTTACGTTTTGTTTTCATAGTTTAAGTTAACAATTTTACAATACTGAAAATTAATACTTTTTAAATTTTATTTTAACATTTTCATCTGCTAATTTTCCGTTATTGAATTTTTTTAGTTTTTACGTTTTGTTTTCAGAGCTTAACTTGACAATTTTACAGTTTTGAAAATTGATACTTTGTAACATTTTATTTTATCGTTTCATCTGCTAATTCTATATTGTTGAAATTTTATAGTTTTTACATTTTATTTTTATAGTTAAAGGGGTCAATTTTATGGTATTCATTATTTTGATGATTTATTTGTGTGTTCATCAAATAAAACAAATTTAAAAAATTATTCGGAAAGTTTAATTTTGCCTTTTTATCACGTGTTTTTCGAAATAACTGCTAATAACTAACACTAACGCCAATAACTTCCTATAACTGCAATTTCCGAAAATATAGCAAGTGGTCCATTTGAAAGTACATTTTTTTTTGTCCTGTTATGCAATTTGCAATTTGTTTCTAACAATCTTGGGACCACTTTGAATACTAGCTGGTTGACATTTTATTAACTGACATATTTTATGTGATATATTATGCAAATATGTAGCATGAAGGAGTAGTTTTACAGTATTTGCGCAAGTCAAATGTCAGTTTTTCTGTGGACAAACTGTGCACAACTAGCAGTGGACAATTAGACGCTTCCTTCCAAATATTTGGTCGTAATCAAACATTTCCGATAGATAATTGATTAATTAAATCTTAATGAGAGGACACGTTTCTGTTTTTAGAACATAATAGACATGACCTCTCTTAAACTAAATTTATTCTCTCACTTATATTTATATTTATTTTACTAATTGATGTTATTCATTTAATTCATAGAAAATGATATATTAATTTTTCAGATTTTGTTTAATTATTTAAAACTTTTTATTCAATTATTCGAAAATACTCCAAGATCACTTTAAAATTAAGTACCTCAACAATACAAAAATAGAAAAGATACAACAAATGGACATGATCATAACCGTCGGTCTATCATTACATATGAAACTTATTGCGTCCACTTGTCATGATGGAGCTAATTATTCATATAGGTAAGTATATATTTTGTTAAGTAAAAATATTATGAAATATTATAAAATCTACGTAAATATGTCTAAAATTGTAAGTAGCTTTTGTAAGATATGCTTTTCCTTAAATTACCTCTGTTTTTTCTAAATTTACAATTCGGACTATTTAAAATTGTCCATATTTGAAAAACCCGACTCTAACTTTAGCTTGGATTTAATTCTTTTTATAATCTCCTATTAGAAAAAAAAATATATGTTATTTAAAGACCAAATTTACAAAACAAATTGCATATCATTAGTACCGAATTACCAATTTACAAAACAAAAACCTGGCAAAACCAAATTATATATACCTCACTCTCTTAGCCTTTTCGTTTCCACCACAAGGTGCCATAGCATGATGGAGAAGAAGGAGATAATTGAAATGGAAAGAAATTGGGCGGACCTTCCGATGGAACTTTTTCTGCTCATTCTGAAAAATATTCCTGACATATGCGATTTCGTTCGATCCCGAGCAGTATGTAAGCCTTGGCGTTTCTCTTCCTCCGTATCCGACCTCCCCCCACAATTTCCTTGGATCTTCGGAGTCAGCAGAGGGACCGATTTGCAGTACTACTCCATCGATTCCAAGAAATTACACACCATCCGTGCTCGCGGTTCCTCTAGCAGGAGGTTCTTTAAACCTTCCGGTGCTTACATGCTCACTAGTCAAATTGGTGATTATAATAGCTTCTCTCTTCTAAATCCCCTTAACAATAAAGAGGTTCATCTCCCTGTTCGATATGATTGTGATCCATGTTTGTTCACAATCAATTTTTCTTGGTCTAATCCTCCGATTTTTCAAATTGATGACTATATGTATGTCTCGGAGAATGAAATATCAGTCCGTTGTAAACCTAGTGATGACAATTGGGAGATCATTAGACCTCGAGTACACGAGTGTCAATACAATTGTCACTATTTGATGGGTTTTCTTTTTAGGGTAGACTTTCAAACTGGGGTGACAAAAATTTTGGATATTATTAACCATAGAGAGCTTTATGTCATACCACCACCCGATTATGAAAAAATATCAAAGATGTACTTTGGAGGTCCTTACCTTGTTGAGTCTTGTGGTGAAATTTTGACTATTGCTTATAATCAATCCTACGAGGGGACGCATTATAAATTTTACATTCACCGTCTCGAATTTGGCAATGGAAAAGGAAATCCTTGTTGGGTCAAGCTTAGCACCATTGGAGACCGAATGTTGTTCTTTGAAAACCCTCTGGGTTATGGTCATGCTTTCTCTCTCAGTGCAAGTGATTTTGCTGGTTTAAAAGGAGACTGCATCTACTTCATAAATAAGGTAGCAACATCTTCTTTAGGTTACACTCATGTGATCAATATGTATGATGTAGAGAATGGTGAAACAAAATTTATCGACACCCCTTTCAATCGGAAAAACCACACTAGCATTAGTTGGTTTATGCCTACTTTAAACCATATCTGACATCCAATGCATTTTAAGATAATTATAAAGGAAAGTTAATCTAGTTAGCTGTTTCTTTCGATATTATTGTCCCGTTCTTTTATTCTTATGGTTTGATGCATTTTTTTTTAGCTTTCGAGTTACTTTTTTTTTTCTGCATGTTTTAGTCCTCATATTCATATTAGACAATGATGTGTCAGGAATGATCATTGTGGATGTTAAATTAACATTTATGGAACTTTAGTGTGATTTTAATTACTTTTTGTTGCAGTTTGAGCTATGTGTGTCGATATTTACAGGTAAGTAATTTTACTGATAAGAATTCTCAAGTAAAAATTAATTTTGATCCCGATGTATTGTGAAAATTAGCATTCAGCTTGAAACAAAAAAAAGAAGAAGAAAAGATATGGACAATGACATACATAATTAAAAGAAGCAAAATATGGCAATTTGCAAAGCTATCAGCAACCATTTTTTTTCAATCTACAATAGAATAACTAATTTGAAATGCTTAATAATGAAAACAATGCGGAATGTAACAAATTTCAATGGATCAGATTTGTCTAAAAATAATAGTTTTGTAAAATACTTAATAAATAGTAAAAATAATTCAAAAAATATATAAATTTTGATCTTCAAGCACATTTTAATATAGATATGTTGTTGAACGGTTTGGATCGACTATTTGAACTTTAAAAATCAAGAAACTAAATTGTTGTAAGATGTTGTAAGTGAATCCCTCCTCGGGATATATATACATATACGTAGATACACACACATATATATACATACATACATATATATCTATATAGATATATATCTACGTATATGTATATAGAGTAAGGCTATGCTACTTCGCGAAGTAATGAAGGTATTTTAATTCGCGCTCATATCTCTAGTTTCAAAGTTCAAAATAGCCGATCCAAACCGTTAGATGTTTAATCTATATTAAAATGTGCTTGGAGAATAAATTTTACATTTTTTGTAATTTTTTACTATTTATTAAGATGGTTTGAAAATCGCTGTTTTTTAATGGTGCAGAATTTTAATAAAAATAATAATTTTCAAACCATCTTAATAAATAGTAAAAAAATTCCAAAAAATATAAAATTTGGTCTCCAAGCACATTTTAATATAGATTAAACATCTAACGGTTTGGATCAGCTATTTGAACTTCGAAACTAGAGATATGAGTGCGAATTAAAACACCTCCATTAATTCACGAAGTAGCGTAGCCTTACTCTGTGTGTGTGTGCGTATATATATATATATATATATATATACATTTTAATATAGATATGTTGTTGAACAGTTTTCATCGACTATTTGAACTTTAAAAATCATGAAACCGAATTGTTGTAAGTTGTTGTAACTTACAAATGTTGTAAGTGAATCCCTCCTCGGGATATATATACATACATATATATATATATATATATATATATATATATATATACATACATATATATATCTACATGCATATATATACATATATATATATATATGAGGAGGGTTCAAATGCCTCCATTTTTTGTGCCTCCATTTTTAAAAACTTAAATAACTCAAAATTTAAAACTTAAACGTCAAAATAAAACCATTAGATGTGATCTATGTTATTTTCTCTATGTGCCCATAAAAAATTATCACATTTTGATTTTGCTTTTATATGAATCAATAAGTTGAAAAATCAACGTCTAGAAATTATCCACATTTGTATACATTTTTACAAGCTCAAGATGACAATCAAAACAAAGTTGAAATGCCATAATTTTTTACATGTGCATAGATAAAATGATATAGTTCATATCCAACGGTTTTATTTTGAATTTTAAGATTTAAATTTTGAGTTATTAAAGTTTTTAAAAATGGAGGCACAAAAAATGGAGGCATTTGAACCCTCCTCTCTCTCTCTCTCTCTCTCTCTATATATATATATATATATATATATATCTCCATTCCATTATTAAGCACGTTGGGTGTCCGATCCGCCAACAGCTACGATTGAAATATAAAATTTCGGATTTAATCTCAACCCTCCAATCACATAATTTGTCTTTTTTTGATGAAATATATCTCTTTTATGAGGAGGGTTCAAATGCCTCCATGTTTTTGTGCCTCCATCATGCCTCCATCTCCCTCCATCATTTTCAAAGTTCAAACAGTCGATCCGAACCGCTCAACCTAAACTCCATACTAAAATATGTTTGGAGACCAAATTTTATATTTTTAGGAATTTTTTTACTATTTTTTTAGATAGGTAGAAAAATACTGTTTTTAGATGGTTCAGATTTACTGATTTTGTACCTATCTAAAAAAATAGTAAAAAAATTCCTAAAAATATAAAATTTGGTCTCCAAACATATTTTAGTATGGAGGTTAGGTTGAGCGGTTCGGATCGACTGTTTGAACTTTGAAAATAATGGAGGAAGATGGAGGCATAATGGAGGCACAAAAACATGGAGGCATTTGAACCCTCCTCTTTTATACGTAGAAGTTTAAATTTAGTTAAAATGAGACTCGCCACACGTATAGCCACACTATTTATTACAATTAAATTTGAGCAACTCAATTTTTTAGGCAATTTTTTCTGCGTATTTCCTTATTTCTTCTTTTTCAATTAAACAAATTATGCATATATGTTTCCTTATTCTCCTTCTTCAATTGAGCATAATGAAAATTGATATTTTTTTCCTTATATCTCTTGTTTCGGGTTTCCTTATTTCTCCTCTCCAATTCATATTTCCTTATTCATCACCTAGAGAAGCCATTTGTTTAGCCCAGACAAATTGAATGCGTGCTGGCTTTTTTGGTTCCTACTGGCTCTGGAGGTTGTGCTTAGTTACCTTGATTTAATTGGCATTGGTATTTTTTTTTCTATCTTTATTGGTTTCATACTTCATACTCATAGTTGTTAAGTGAATTTTATGAAATTGAGAACTGATGTCAATGGGTTTGACTGATGCATATGCACAATAAGATTTCCATACACTGTGAACTGATGTTAATGAGTAGTATTATTATGTTAATGGGTTTGATATTTTGGGTTTTGACTGAAGTGGTGCAATTTAAAATTCACTAGTACAGAATAACAAATTAACCACGGTCAAAAATTAAAATTACTCACGGATTCTCTACCGTGAGTAATGTGGGCGTTTGTAAAAGTGAAGGTTTACAACCACGGTTGCCGAACCGTGACAAGATTAGCGCTCCAATCTGATTACCCACGAATTAGCGTTTCATTTCACCTTTTTAGCCACACCATTTATTCACACTTAACTCATTTCACCTTTTAGCCACACTCTTTCTCCAACCTGATTAGCGTTTCATTTCACCATTTTAGCCACACCCTTCACCCACAGCTAACTTTTTTCACCATTTTAGCTATACCCTTACACCCTTTTAGCCACACCCTTCACCCACGACTAATTCATTTCTAACTCATTTCACCCTTTTAGCCACACCCTTAATAGTGGTTGTTCTTTTAGCCCAAATTTAGTTTTAATATTAATATCCATTTTTCATGACTAACAATATCAATATTTAGTAACAAATGCAAATACCAAAAATCACACCATTTGAACAAAATATCACTACATAATACTATTTAGAGTTAGACAATTATCAAGATCACATCATAATTGCACTTCCATCAACACTGCCCTACATTATATAACCCACATACCTAAACTAGACACAGTTAAACAGTAAGAATTACAAAGTATTTAGAACTATAACTAGAATTAACTATTTACAACTAATCACTTGAAGTGCTCATCCATGAAGTACTCTAGCCCACATGCCTCTTATTTCATGGAGCTGATCCATCGGAAGAGGCACAACACCCGGTTAGAGAAACTGCATGCAAAATTATAAAATGTTAAATGAACTCAAGTAATTTAGAAAAATCCCATAATTTTCTTGGAAAACCTAAGTATGAACTAAAGAGGGATATTGTGCAACAGCAAGGCTACTGCATGCCCTTAGATAAAATAATGTATAATAGAACTAACATACATTATTTGGAAATGTTTTTTGATGCCTTGCGAGGAATGATTGCTTACTGCTTGTAATACTTCATGATCTTATAATATGTTTTATCTGTTGGCTGGTTTGGATCCATCATAAACACACTATTTTTACAAGGACAAAAGAAGAAGAAGATCCAGTGTTTACTGTAGTTTTAAATAATTTTAATATATAATCAACAAATAAGATTAATTAAATATAAAAAAGTTGAAGTAATATATATAAGTCTAATCAACTGACTCTTGAAAGAGTGGTGCGAGGACAAATGGCTTCCCTTGGGCTTGGGATTGAAGGAGGGCACCACACATCTAATCTATTGCTTGTTTGGGCGCCATATCAAGAGAGACCTCATTAATGGGTCCGGGATCCAGAAAAGCACAAAAGTTTTGTTCCATTGTTGAACACAACTTGCTTAAGTGCCTGCAAATGATTAGATAATTAATTAAAATAGAGAAAAATGCTTGACAACAACTTAACAAACTTACATCATTGCTGATTCTTTTTCCTCTGCCTACTTTGATAGCCTTAGTTTTGCCTTGATCATTCGTACCTATCTGCTTTAATAAATGTACATATTTTAAAAATGAGAAATATAAAATAAAAGTAGATAGTAAGAATTGTACATATTTTACCTTGTCCAAAATAGCTCCAATCTTGGACCATTGAGTAAAATTGTTTAATGCATCCTTAAGATAGTGCATTTCATCATTCTGGACGGGGAGAGGAATATCACCAAATCCACTTGTACCTTCACATTTGATCAACAGAGATAAGTGCCCAATTATACAAAATAAGAAAAATCAACTAGAGTTGAATGATACATAGAAAATTAACCCATAAAAATAATAACGGCAAGCCTAAATACTGACCAGCACTCAATCAAGTATATACTGGAAGGAATTTGTGTCAGGTCCCCATGAAAATAACAGAACTATTCTTTGTGGAATTTTATCGAACACCTTAAGGACACAACTAAATATGAATTACCACACATTAAATAAACAAGAATCACCTTTCATATAATCAATGAATGACACAAGAATTTCATCTAAATTAAAACCTTCAGACATAGACAGTTATTGAATGAAAACACAAAATAATCGGTACTCACCAAGAGAGAGACGGGGGCAGCCTTACGCTGAACGGCGGAAGGAGAGTGCTGGGGCGAAGTTGCGAAGTACCAAAGAGTGAGGAGGCGGATCGATTTGCGCTGATCGCAGAGAGACACCGAAGTTGCTGAGCGGTGGAGCGGCAAAGAAATCAATTTTGAAAAACCCTCTCGTTTTCAGTTTTTGCGTGGAGAGCGTGGAGAGAGAGGGAAATGAAAAGAGAATTTTGTGAAACATTGTGAAGCGAATGAAGTATTTAAAGTGTTCAGCTATTACACCAATGGCATTTATTTTTTGTTCACAATAAATCTGTATCAACCATAAAATAATTCATATGAAACGAAGGGACCATATATAGAACCGGATTTGCATATTTGGTTCATTTATATAACAAATAAATTTTATACAATCACATAGTTATATTAATATGGTTCGATATATTGACAAATTATTTGTATTTATTTATTTTTTATATTTTTGAACCAAATTTTCAATAGAACTTAAAAAAACGTATAATATGTTTTATTGGCGAATAAAAACACGAAACACGATAAAACGTGAATTACGATTATTCGTCAATAAAATGCGAAATATTTTTTTGGGGGTTTTATTTGGGTTTTTTTTTTTGCTTCCTTGTGGTACCAAATCATTCCCGAATTATACCTGAATTATTCCTGAATCACAAAATTTTTTACCCCGCCAAACCATAGCCGAATTATTTGTTTGTCACTATACACGATTATGCATGTGTTTCAATCCATTATACAAAAAGTAATATTTTAAGAAAAAAAAAAGTAATATTTTGTTCGCAATACACTTGATTTTTATTTAAAGATGAAACTATTGAAAAAATATATGAAAATGAAAGTGTATTAAATGGAGAAAATTTGAATTTTTCTTAATTATGATAAATGTAAATTACAAGAAATATAAAATGAGAAGTATAAATCACTTTTGAATTTACATATTAGAGTTTAAAATTATATTTTAAATTTTCTTGTCTAACACATGAAAAATGAATTAACACTTATTGAACGTACAATACTTTGCGGCTTATATTCTTCGGTCTGCATTGAAAAACACAATAACAAATAATCATTGTAAATTCATAAATTAAAAATATATTTGAATTTTATAATAAAAATTATTATTAAATGTACCTATCAAGCTTCATCAAGCACGATCATTGATCAACCCATATTCCTTCTGCGTGATCAGATCTCATGTAAATTGTTTCGTTAGTATCATCACTTGAACGTTGGTCAGATTGTATGCCAATAGAAAATGGGGGTAGTTCGTCAAAATGATCGTAGTCTTCTTTATCTACTACATTTTCAACTCCAATGTTAAAAATGGAAACCTTTTTTCAATTATTTTATTTTTTTGGAAATTTTTATAAAAAAAACTATAACATAATATGAGAGGGTGAAAAATAGTAACTTCTTTCCAAAATTAACTTTGTCATATTACATAAATAATTAGATAAAATGGGCCAAGAACCAAAATACAAAAAAAAATTATATATATATATAGAGATGGGCTACAGTGAGTTGCGAAGTAAAGCGACTATTTTACTTCACGATCATATTTTGTGATTTTTAAGTTCAAAACGTCGATCCGAACCGTTCATCTTGTTCTCCATATTGAAATGTGCTTGGAGACCAAATTTTATATTTTTTGGAATTTGTTTACTATTTATTAAGCAATTTTGAAAGTCGCTGATCTGATGATCCAGAAAATTTTACTGTTTTTTTACTGTTCACAGCAAAACAGCAATTTTCAAAAATGCTTAATAAATAGTAAAAAAATTCCAAAAAATGTAAAATTTGGTCTCCAAGCACATTTCAATATGGATTAAACATCTAACGGTTCGGATCGGTCGTTTGGACTTTCACAATAAAAATACGGCGTGAAGTAGAAACGCGTTTTACTTCGCAACTCACCGTAGCCCACCTCATATATATATATATATATATATATATATATATTATATTTCCTAGAATTATAAATATATATATTATTTCTAAAATTAACTTGTAACATTTCCAAAATTAACAACATATTATATTTTTCAAAATTAATGATATATTATATTTGTAAAATTAATTTGTCACATTTTCAAAATAACGATATATTTATTTTCTTCTTCTCATTAGACGTCTGCACAAATTTATATATTTTTTGTTTCTTATTTTATTTATTTTGAGAACTGGAAGGCATGAATTTTCTAAAAAAAATATGTAAAAATATATTTTTTTGTGCATATTAAAAAAATTATTGATGAAAAAATCAAAGTTACAAATACATAACAATTTAATTAGAAATAACAAGTTTTAAATGGAGGATACAAAAAATTTCGACTAAAAATTAAAACACTAAAAACTATTGAATAACTCACCCTTGAAATATAATGGTAGTTTTTTTTTTTAATGAGAATTACTCTTTTTTTTTTTTACAAATTTACTGTGTATTACCAATTAAAAAGCTAAAATAATAAAAATTATTGAAGAACTCACCGTAAAATATAATGGTAGTTTTCTTGACAATAATGAGAATCATCTTTTTTCACAAATTTACTCTATGTATCACCAATTAATAGAAGACAACTTGATCATTCCCTCTAATTATATAGGATTTTATATGTTAAAAATGGGAACCTTTTTCAATTCATTATTTTTTTAAAGTTTTTGTTTTATAAAAATGCTATAAAAAGTATGAGAGCGGTGAAAAATTGCAACTTTGTTTCAAAATTAACTTTGTCATATTACAAAAAATAATTACATAAAATAGGCAAATAACCAAAATACAAAAAAAATATATCTTTAGATAAATATTTTCTTACTGAAATGGGCCAAGACCCATTTTGTAATTTTTTTCTTAATTTATTAGTTTTGAAAATTATTCTATTTATTTGTTTGCTATAATATCAAAGTCATTAATTTCTTTTATTTATGTCACATGACATGATATATACGAATGAATCATATATATTGTATTTTATTTTTTAAAATTTAGCACATAATCACCTAAGTCTGAATAAAGCTGTGACACATGTAGCTTAGATTTGGTGACAGCTCATTTTACTTGTCCAATTAGATCATAATCATATTTTTTTTAAATAAGAAATTTTATTTTTGACCTACAGCCGGAACCAAAATTTTATTTGATTCTTTACCCACGGCTCAAACTTTTTCTCACACCCCTTTACTCACACCCCTTTTACTCACCGATCCATGTTATGGTTGAATGCATAACTTTTTTCTACTCACACCTCATTACCCACGGTTCATCCAATTAAGCCGTTGGTAAATAGAATCCTCATTCTTTACTCACGGTAAAGTTTTTTGAACCACAACAACCACGGTCCAACCGTGTATATATGTCCTCCGACCATCTCAATTCCTTGTTTACCCACGGTTCATTAAAAAAAATTCGGAACCGTGGCTAATAACATGTTAGTAATTAACCTTTTTGTAGTAGTGATTGTTTCAATCTAGACAATAACAATACAATACTTTCTTTTTGGATAAATAGGTAAATGTTTCATTTGTTACCAATTTGTGCAGGTTCTTGTGGTGAAAAAGAAGAAAGGCCCTTCCTGGTGTTCTGGCATTTGGCAAATTCCAACCAGTTTTATCATCGACAAGGTTAATTAATTATTAATAACATAAAAAAGGCAAAAGAAGCACTTAAAGATTATTTACAACAAATTAGATTAATTATTAGCAGAATTTCATGAGAAAACAAAATAAATGTAAATATAATACTCAATGGTTATTTGTGTTGATAGCGTTGTATGAGGATATTTTTCCTGGAGCAATAAGAAAAGAAGAAATGGAGGTATGCCTTTTGTTCATCATGTTCTAAACTGAATTTAATTTGTCAATATCGTGCTTATCTTAACAATAATTTACTTTTTTTAATGTTCAAATGGAAACATATTTCCTTGAGGTTGTTGCTTTCAAGTATGCGGAGGATGAAACTTTTTTCAGAATAATAAACAAGGAATCCTAATAAAAGATAGTTCAAAATTTCCTTGATGTTGTCTGTTAAGATAAATTTCAGATTTTTGAATATCCTGGAAAATTTATGCTAATGGTGTGTACATCATTCAATTGTAATGGGATAGGCATGATGTCAAGTTTAGCATTTCGATAAAAGTGCAGGTTTAAAAATGCACGGTTTGGATCGACTGTTTGGACTTTGAAAATGCACGGTGTCATCCGATGTCACCAAAAAAGGGTGTCATCTGATGTTATCCGATGTCACCAAAAAAGGGTGTCATCCGATCCCTCCTCTAAAAGAAGAGGGATCGGATGACACCCTTTTTTGGTGACATCGGATAACATTGTACATTTTCAAAGTTTTCAAAGTCCAAACACTCGATCCAAACCGTTAACCATAATGGATATGTTAAAATGTGCTTGCAGATCAAATTTTACATTTTTTGAAATTTTTTTACTATTTATTAAGTATTTAACAAAATCGCTATATTCAGACCGTTGAATTTTTCTACCCATCTTAATAAATAGTAAAAATATTCAGAAAAATATAAAATTTGATCTGCAAGCATATTTTAACATATCCGTCAAGTTGAACGGTTTGGATCGACTTTTTGGACTTTGAAAATGCACGGTGTCATCCGATGTCACCAGATGTCACCAAAAAAGGGTGTCATCCGATCCCTCTTTAGGGTTTTGGGTTTAGGGTTTAGGGTTTAGAGGAGGGATCAGATGACACCCTTTTTTGGTGACATCGGATAACATCATGCATTTTCAAAGTTTTCAAAGTCTAAACAGCCGATCCAAACCGTTCAACATAATGGATATGTTAAAATGTGCTTGCAGATCAAATTTTACATTTTTTTGGAATTTTTTTACTATTTATTAAGTATTTAACAAAATCGCTATATTCAGACCGTTGAATTTTTGTACACATCTTAATAAATAATAAAAAAATTCAGAAAAATATAAAATTTGATCTGCAAGCACATTTAACATATCCATCAAGTTGAACGGTTTGGATCAACTGTTTGGACTTTGAAAATGCACGGTGTCATCCGATGTCACCAAAAAAGGGTGTCATCCGATCCCTCCTCTTAATAAAATTATAGCATGATGTAAAGTTGCAGGTTTGACAATTGATGTTAATTTTTGGAAAGCATTTTGGCACTTTACTGTTTCTTTAATTCACTAGACACCTGATTAATGTTGGTTTCTGACTTTAATTTTTGCTGGTACTAGATGCTGCTAAATGATAATCAAAGGTGTCTTGATTCTTAATTTGGGATCTCATGTGAATGAAGATGCCACTTGATTGTTAATTTAAGATATCTAATTTTATTATATTTTTCAATTGGAGCAATTACAATTTACTTTTCATTTTTTTTTTTGTTCATTTTCAGAAATATTGAACTACATCGAAGAGGATCACACTGGCAATGATACTTCAAGATTTTTATCATGTTATATTTGATCCACTTTTTTCATTTGTTGTTGTTTCTTATACTGTTATTTATTATTTATCTCTCTATATTTTTTTTCATTTGTATTTTTTATTTATTTTCATTTATATATATATTTTTAATTCTAGATGACATGTCAATAAAAAAGTCTCTTCATATTCTATTCAATCTTATAATATTCCGTTGCAACGCACGGGCACAAAACTAGTATATATATATATATATATATATATATATATATATATATATATATATATATATATATATATATATATATATATATATATATATATATATATATATATATATATATACATGTGTACATGTGTATATATACACACATATGTGTACATATATACACAAACACATGTATATACACACACACACACACACATACATACATACATAGATATATGCATACGTACATACATATATGCATACATACGTACATACATATATACATATATATATATATATATAGAGAGAGAGAGAGAGAGATGGGCTATGGTGCATTGCAATGCATGGAGGGGTTTGTGCATTGGATCATAAATCTAAAATTTAAAATTCAAATGACCGATCCAAACCGTTCATCTTGTTCTACATATTAATATGTGCTTGGAGATCAAATTTTACATTTTTCTGAATTTTTTTACTATTTATTAAGTATTTTACAAAATTATTAATACAACAGTGGCTTAACAAAACAGTAAAATCAGCAGCCACCGTTGGATCAACAATTTTGTAAAATACTTAATAAATATTAAACAAATTCAGAAAAATGTAATTGCTGGGATAAAATTGCTGGGATGAAGATGCTCAAACCTAATTAAATATGAATGCATCTTCTATGAAGAAGAGCGAGATTTAATGTTTTGAGTTTTTGTTGAATTTTTTATTTTATAATGTTAACAAAAAAGTCTTAACAACTTTGTGTCATCAAAATTCTTATTTTTCTTTTAATAAACATTATTTTTTTTTGACAATCGTGACTACTAATAAAATAATTAAAGTAAAAATGTAGACATATTTTATATAATTTAAATTGGGTGTGTATAAAGTTAGATGCAATTTAAACAAGTACAAATTAAAATGAAAAATGTGGTGGTTCGTTAGTGTATTGAATCCGTACGTGTTGTGTTGTAGAGTCTGACGTGTTATGTTATAAATATATGCTTGGAACACGTGTCGGGCAGTGCCAACAAGTTGAATTTTTTAGACGTGTGATGCTGCACAGACTGTAAGATAGAAGGTGACGAGTAAATTGACATAAGTTATTATTTCTGAGGATATGTCTATTGCCGAAGAGAATATTACCGATAATAAAAAAATACTTTTATATTTCGTTTAATCCAATAAAGAGGAGACCTCGATAGCTCCAAGTAAGAAAAAAAAATCCGCCTTGAATCTTATTTATATTGATTTATTTTCCAACAAATTAATGTAATGATGACCAACAAGATCAACATTTGAAAGAATATTATGTTGCTCAGAAAATATTTGTTGCCTCAAATCTCATTGCGTTGGATATGTATATTTACAACATTGGTGGGCATTGACCAGTCAAACCAGATTGAGTGAATATTTCCTTAACCGAATAAAAAATAATAGAGGGTCCAATTTTGAGATGTGTTAACTCAAATTGAATGGTTCGGATTATTTTGTTACTTTTAACGCGAATTCTCGGATTATTTTGTTACTTAATAATACTCTCCGTTCCCTACAGTCACACTCCTTTCGGTCACTTAAATTATTCCCTCCCTACAACAGCCTAAACTCTATCGCCACAGTTCTTTGAAATCTATCCCTCATACCTTCTCATTGTATTCATGTTTGCAATGGGCTTCAATGGCGAAGGCTCCAATGATGAAAATTGCCCCGTTATTCTCACAATTCAGTTAATGCATCAAAGAGAAAGGAAGGTTCCCATACAAACCAACCTTGATCTTACAGTGGAGGACTTCAAAGAGGAAGTGGCCAATCAAACTAGAATACCATCCAAAGAGCAACACTTGCTGTACATGGGTAGCATCCTCAAGGACCCTCATACGCTCAGGAGCAACGGTTTGTTTCTTTTATTTTGTCAAGACTTAATTCTTGAAAATCTTGGACGAACCAAGATTTCATGTGTTTGTATGCCTTTTTTCTCTCTCATTCGGTATCTTTCGTAAATCTTGTTCTCTCTCTCTCTCTCTTTTGGTATCTTTCGTAAATCTTTCTGAGACTTAATTCTTGTAGTACTATACTGTCACTTAACTTAATTCCGTTGTGTGCATCTTCGAGTTTTAGCCCTTTAGGCCTTATGTGTGGTGCATTTCCTAATTCAATATATGTTTTTGAATTCTTTTGTGCTGCTGAAATTCAGCAAAAAAGTTGATGCCTAAATTGTTTAAGCATTTAATTGTTCTTTTCCTTGTACAGACTTTGATCCACAAAAAAGTATATGGCTACTGTGGAATACAAGGTTCGACCTCTTAGAAAATAATGTCTCTGAGAACAACGAAATTTCCACTACCAATATCATAGAGGATATTCGTTTGTTAAAGTGGATAGCACAGTCAGCAGAATGGGCTTCAATGATAGAAAACACGAGACGACTACATTACGTGTTATTACTAGTTATTTATGTCTCGATACATAGGCGAACAAATTCCAGAGCCAATAGAGCAGATGATATCAAAGCCAGCACTGAAGGATCCCTCAAGGTAAAGAACTTGTATCAGGTTCACAATCAGCATGGTAAATCATATGAAAATGAGGAGAATCAGTTGTCACTTGGCTTGCTGGGTCTGAATCTGGTGGGTACCTCAGGCAGTGGAACAGAGAGTTCTAATTTTAACCATAATGAGTCGTCATTGCCTAATACAGAGCCGCTTCCTAACATTAGAGCTCCAACTTCTTGTAAGTCTATTACCAGAGTCTACTTATTTTTATTCCTTTATTGTTTGCCTGGTTATGCACTTGAAACTACGTCATGGATTGACAGCAGAAAACAATAAACAAAGGAGAAATAATAAGAAAAAACAGAGAAATATAGCACCCATAAGGGCAACCTTCTCTCCCAAATTATTTCAGATATAACTTTATATTTAACCAGACAGCAGAGCTAGGTCATTACTATTGATTGACGAGTTAACAGACTTTGAAGATGACTCAATGGGCATATCATACTGGCAACAAAAGTACCTAAGATCAGTCAATATACTTGTGCCGATCATCCTATCCGATGACAATCTATTGGAACATTGTGAGAAGGTTAGATTGGTATATTTTACATTTTAGCATCATGTGTTAGTACTTAGTACGTTATTTGGGTATTTATTATTTATGGTTTATTCTTGAACTTTCTTATACAGCAAGGTGAATTAATTGATGTTGCCTATGCTCAATTGGTCCTCGCTAATAATGTTAATCATCAGTAAGTCATATCGTAACTTTTTTTTAATTAATTTTTTGATTAAGAACATTAACACATCAGGAATACTCCTTATAATTCTCAAGCTTTTAGACATGGTTGTTATCTGGTAATAAGAAATGATTATTAAATTATGTCAATAGGGATGTTCATTGAAAACCCCCTTCGTAAGATTACCATGTCTATTTGTATGTTATCCCTTTCGGAATTAAATTGTTTAATTAGCTGTTATGTTAGTTCCAATGCAATCCTAAGCTTCTTATTAATATTCAAATCCTATATGTGGCTGCAGAGCTACAGATGGCAAATACTATGCACTAGGTAATCTTGACCTTATTCTATTATCCTTTCTTTCTTGTTGCTTTGTTCACAGCCTAAAAATGCATATGATAGCATGAATCCCTAGCTCTACCATTTTATGACTGGTCATATAAACTATTGTATTCAGTTCCCTGTACATTCAAAAATGAATGCAGGAACTTGAACTCGCTAAATTAACCTCACCGGAGTAGGATGCATCTTTGTGTTTTTTGAACAAAAAGAAACCCTCTGCTTTATTATACCTTCAATTTAATTTTTAATTAGCATTTAGCAACTGAACTTGCTCTTAAAATTACCTAGAATCTAATCCTACTATATAATCTATACATGCTTTGTAACAGTGAGAGAACTTGATGAATATTTCCGTCCGATTCTGGATAAGATTCTTCCACTTGAAATTGACGCGGATTTTGTCCCAGGTTCATCTAGTGGTAAAAATTCTACCACTTTTATGTAAAAATTTACTTAATTAGTCAGTGGTATTATGTTGGTGTCTCATGCATTCTATTCAAATTTTAGATCCAGAGGGGATAGCGCCAGATGATCTATACTTGGCCTCCCAATTGGTGGAAATGAAGGAGATGGGGTACCCGGACAGGCGTGAAAATATAAGTGCTCTCGTGAATTGTATGGGTGATTTCGAAATGGCTGTCCATCGGCTAAATGAACGCAATCCAAACCCGGAGGAGAATCATCTATTACACTCATAGCGTCATAGTCACTTCTCAGTATGTTACAGATTGAAATAGAAGATTGTATTAAAATGTACAGGCATGCTTAATTGAATAGTGTTTGTCTTTTAGTTTTTTCATTGCATGATACGCACAGTGCAATTATATGTGGTTCGTTTTTCTTATTATTTTCCATATTTATTATTTATTTATCATATCATCTATTGTATTTCTTCCTTTCTTAGATTCTTTCTCTAATTTCTTGTCTTACTACATCTTGTTCCTATTTCGTTAATGTATCTTCTTTTTTATCAAATCACTACAGATCTTCGATAATTATTTCTAAATATTAACGACTAATTATAATTAGTCATTCTATTTAGTTATAAATTCATTTGTTTAATCTACATATTCTAATAATTACATTAATTAGCGCTATAAATCATCTTATCAGTCATATACTTATACTCTATTTTATAATTTCAATTTTGTTTCAATGATCTCCTTAACCCTAATGATTTCTCTCTCTCACGTATGCATCATATTTTCGATTCTCATGTTTTTCTCGCAATCTGTTATGTATCTTCAGTAAAGTTCACATTGTTAATTAGTTACTCTATTCTTTAAATTTTAAAAATATTTGTAACGACTCGTATAATTTTATTTATCATAATAATCATTACCAAACACCAGAATTCTTCAAGACATGGGAGAACAATTATGTTCAGAGGACGGAACATAATTCTTAAGGGGGGAAGGATGTAACACCACGTAAATTTAAATTATAGTACAACTTAAACTATATTTAGTTATAGTAACTAAATGAATTGTAAGACCAAAAGAAGATCTTAGAGCATCTACATCCCTGAAACTATTAGAGTTTCTAATCTGACGTGGCAGTTTTTAATCCAGTTTCAAGGATGTGGGAGAGTTTCTTATTTAGAAACTATGCATGAAAGTTTCTTATTAAGAAACTATTTATAAACTCTATGTTGATCAAATGATTGGCTCAAATTGTTTCTCCTTTTTAATTTGTTGCTGATGTGACTTAATAGAAACTCTAAAATGAATTTCAGGGATGTGAAGGTTAAAAACTTTAAAGATTATAATTTTTAAAAAGTAGTTAACAATTATTTAGAAATCTTTTTGAGTTTTAGGGATGTAGATACTCTTAGACGTCCAATTAATTCTCGGCAGTCCATATTTTTATAATATGTCTTCAGCCCAATCTAATTTCTAAAGCCCATATTTTTTTAATTAAATCTCTGTCCATTGTAAAACCACGCAACTCTCTGATTCGCACCTGTTCAATTAGTATGGTGCGAATCAGAGCGTACTCTTCACGTTTATCATCTCCTTTATGTAACCTGTTATGCACCCCTTCCTGTTCAATCCTTATCTTTAAAACCTGTCCGTCTTTCCCTCTTTTGAATTTCTCTGTCACATCTTTCTCATCAAAATAATCGCTGCCGCATATCCTTCACTTTTCATCCCTGCACAATTGTCAAAAGGAAACGTCTTGCTGTCTCCTCTTTTGTGTTGAATTCTACATTTAAGGTAATTTAAAAAGTTTGATATATTGTTTATAATAGTTGATCGTATAGTTGAATTGATGTCTTCTAGAATATTATTTTCCTGAAATATCGTCAAAAGCATCATACTAATTTAATTAGAGTTATTATATATATTATCTCCAGTATATACATTCTAATACATCGTCCTATATATATATTCACAAAAACAATGTATATTTTCTTATGGAAATGTGATTAAGAATCTGAAATTATATTCGTTTATATTATTCTTATTAAATTTCATGACTGAATTTCATTTATTAAGATATGATAAAAATATTAGTTATTTGGATACGTTAATTAAAGTTTGAATTAAATAAATTAGGTTCAAGGCTAGTGATTGAGGAACGTGACAAACGTGAAGAGTACACTCGAGGAATCTACAAAATTCAAGGTGCGGTGTATTTTCTGGATAGTTGTTAAATTGCTTTACCGTTTTGGTTAAATATTTATTTTTATAGTTATGTGATGAATTGTGCATTTGGAAATCTCAGGAAAGATGCTATGATTGTTATTGAAAATGGATGTTTAAAATGAACGTCATATATGTGAATAGAAAAGGCAAGGATACGATTAGTGAACAGGGGCCGATATGCTTTACATATCGGGATGTATACATTGGGTTTGGTGTTCGACTAGACCACTCATTAATGTGATTGTACGCGAAAACAGTCTTGTCACGGGTCAAAACTTAGCGGAAAGCTAAATGCACCGTCTAATGAGACAGTCAAGACCTAGCGGAAAGCTGGATGCACCGCCTAGTAAGACAACTAAGACTTAGCGGAAAGTTGGATGTAGAACCCCTGCTTGGCTAGAAATTTCTAAAGGACACGTACGTGAACCCCTGCTTGGCTGTCTTTTACCTTTCTCTCCTTCTACCCTAGGTCAGATCTTAAAATTACATCATTTAAAATCCCCATTTGCATCCCATTTAGTTTTCTGAAGTACACCATTATATAAAGTGGAAAAAAAGTGTCCTGTTGTAATTAATATACTATGACTTTGGTTGCGTAATGTTCCGTGTCGTACTGTATCATGACTAACATGTTGTGATTTTGGTTCCGTTCTGTGCCGTGCCATGATCAGGTCAATTTTTCAGTGATGTGCCATGCCGTGACCAAATGTCGAGGGGTGGTCGCGACACGTGAATGGTCACGCCATGCCTAAATGTGCCATGTCCAAACGTGTCTGGTTACGTTTGGTCACGTTTAACTTTTTTTTTTCATAATTTTGGTTAGTTTATTCAAGATTCACCCTCTGATCAATATATAATGACTAATTACATGTGACTGGCATGAACACGTGTCGTGGCTACATCTTTCACATTTTGTGATGTGCCATATCAAATTTTCAAAAGATAATCATGCCACGCGAATAATTACACCACGTAACTGATCTGCGTGCCATGCCGTTCTGTAACAAAGCAGGGTTGTGCCATTTTTCCCACTCTAATATTATACCTACTTCTCTACGAATAATAAAATCCCCTTTTGTATCTCATTTGTTGCATTCTGCACTGTTTTCATTATTTATCATTTCAAATTTAGTTAATCTATTGTAGATTGAGAAAAAGAAAAAATTATTGCAGATAGCTTTGCACTACGTACCCATGTTTTGCTTCTTTTAATTAAGGCTTCCATTGTGCATATCTTTTTTCTTTTTGTTTCAAGCTGAATGTCAATTTTCAAGTTAGATGCACACTTTGAGGAAGTTCCTAAAGAGTACGCGCGTAAAATAAATTAAACAGGACTTTTTAAATATTTTGCAGTAGTAGATGAAGTTACATTCTACCTATTGGATTTTCAAATAATAAGAAAAATGCACCATATATAATTAAAAATTAAAAAACAAACTTAATTCAATTAGACATGTCTGTACATTATTTAATACAATCTCATCGATCTAGTTGAATATCTAAAATGCTGAACAAGAAATGATTATAAATCCTAGTTTATTCTAGTTTATTCTTCAAAAGAGGTTACCACTCAGGTTGTGGCCTGGTACAATAAATCCTACCTTCTGGGTTTGGATTTCTACCATTAAGAGCCTATCGAAATCACCAATTTAATCACCTTTTTTGAACAAAAACTTATATCACCTTAAATATTTATTAACATTTTCAAACTCGGTATTTTAATAAAGTTCATGTTTTTCAATAATTAAAAAACCAACCACCGTACGCAGCCAAGTAATAAATTTTATGATAGTTTTCTCCAATGCCATAATTAACGAGTTTGGAATCATTTGTCATCAACTAATTTCAGACATATTATGAATAATCTGTAGCTTTATTGTAAATAAAAAGTTACAAATTAAAATTGAACTTCCTCATTAAAGTATCAAAATAATTAGATAAATATATATAGACGGCCCTGCCATGGAAAATGTACAAAGGCTTTTAACATGCATGTTGCTTGCATGAGCATAGCAGTTAAGAAACATCATTTTTATTGATTGTATCAAGAAACACTTTCCATCCAACCACTAAGGCTTTGTTAAGAAACACCATTTTCATTTTTATTGATTGTATCATGAAATGACTCAAAAACTGTCTTGGACTACAAACCTTAATTGATAAGTTTTGTTTTGTATAGTTTATTCGTGGTGATCGATATTGATAATAAAATATACGACATTACTATATCATTTTCCAAATTCATTTATTAGTGCACATTTATTAATGTACAATAATAATAAATGTAGATTCCAACTGTTTTCAACTAAGTTTTACAAAATTTGACTTGACCCATTAAAAGCGTAAAAGAGGCAAACGGCTTAATTAATATGATTTATTGCATCTATTTTTAATTGTTGTCATTTTAAAATGGTTTAAAATAATGTTTGCTCGAAATATATTTTGATAAACTTTTATTATTCTGTTTATTAGTCGCAGAACAATATTGATCTGACTGTGAGAATTTTTCTGTCAACTCATTCCATATTTAGCACACTTTGATTTCCATTTTTTTTTCTTTTGCAAAGTATTTAACTCGGTTACCTTGAGTGTGCTAACATCTTTGGGTTCTTCAACTCCATTTTCAACAATGTTCCGCAAGTTATTAGCACCAATATTAATGACCTAATTCATTCGCAATGACAATTGATCATAGTTGGTTTTGGTTAGAACTGAATATTGGAATGAGATATTTCTAGTTCTAGTGGCCATATTAACAAGGCTATAATACTAATTTGATAGGATCAAATTAATATTTGAGTTAAACGTGCTATAATTTTAGTAGTGGAAGAGAGAATACTTGTTGGCAAAAAAATATTTCTATTATAAATAATATATCTTATTTTTTTACATTCAAAAGACTCCTTACACGTTATATAGACTCATATCAACTTTTTACACACTCTATCTTCACTAAATAACATTTAACCCTCTAATTAAACCTCTTTATTTCTGAAGTACGATTTTCAACTTTCCAAGACAGCCTAGAAAAGTAAAACATGACTTCTAGACAATTCCAACATTAACTAGTACATTAATGAGACTTCTAATTAAATAATTCTTACATTAACTATTTCATTAAACCATAAATTAAGTTTATTTTGTCCAACAATAATTTGTTTTAGCTATATATATTGTTATATCTATGCATTATGTCTCCTGTTAAATACCATCTATTTATAACACAAGGATATTGATATAGTGTTATCCTTTCAATTATCCTCTCCTATTTGAGGATATATACTTTTCTCTGAAAGAGAACATTTTTCCTATAAAAACTGAATAGAAGCCAAAGCTCTTCAAAAATAAATAAAAGAAATAGCAACCATACAGATTTCTTATATTGATAACAATGTTTTGTTGTTTCTTATTTCAATTATACACACGGAGCAAATTAAATTGTGAAAAGAAATTATTTTTAGGCACAAACAAAACAAACAACAACAACAACAACAAAACAACAACGACAAACTAAGCCTTTAGTCCCAAACAAGTTGGGGAAAAATCCAAACCGAAGGCTTCATTCAATTGGATTTGGTTTCTCTATGGTATCGTCTGCACCGCAACAGGACTCCTTACATACCGTGTTCCATCCGACCATGTAATGCTTCCAAATACATAGTTAGAGCTAGGGGTATCCACAGTAAATGTTACATTAAATTTCTTCTCTTCACCAGCGCCGAACATTAAACTATCGGGTTCAACCTTCAGTCGAATACCTCTAGGTTCCTCAACTGTTGCAGTGTATGTGCCTGCAGGACCGACATTTTTAATTGTGCGGGTTACTGTAACTGAGCCTGTGAGGTTATAAATTGAAAATGATGGGTAGTTCAAGTCCTTAATATCTAGACCATTTGAAGGGCATTGATAGCCCGGCTCGAATAATGATAGTTGGATTGAGGTGTAGCCAACAGAGCAAAGGAAGTTCAAATAGTCGGTCGCGTTGAGGTCATAAATCAAACCCGGATCTGCTGCTGCATTTGGGTTCACATGGCCAGACCCGTAACTAAATGGTGTGGCAGTTATAAAGGATGAGCTCAAGATATTCTTTCCCTGATTATCTTTGATTGATGCTGCAATGTTTTGTTTTCAAGGGAAAATAATAGTCAATATAATTTTTCAGTTAGCACAATAATGTCAGCATATGAGGGAAAGCAGAACAGGACAGTATGGTTTTTAGCAGCAACTTACCAGATGATAAAATTTATAAAACAAAACGTGAACCATTGATTTACTTGAACAGAAATGAAGATAACAATTACATTTCTGACGTGGATAATTGTTTGGTCCTTTGAGCTTAACTCAGAACTCAAACAAAAGTATTTATTTCAAAGGAGTTTTATTTCAGAACTATCGTAACAGTGATAGATGCCTACATCACATGGCACGATCCATTTGGTGGGAAAGGAATTTTCATGGAAAACCGACTGGACTAATAACTAAATGCATATTGTTCAAATATTATAAACATAACCATACAAGAAAGTTCCAGAATTTTGTGCATTACCAGTGGTCATAATAGCTGATCGGACGGCTGCTGGGGACCACTGAGGGTAGAGAGTGTGGAGAAGACCAACAATCCCCGATGTGTGGGGGCATGACATTGACGTACCAGATACAAAGTTGAATTTTACACGGCGTTTATCAAAGTCATAATCAGTTGGTGAAGTTGCCTCAGTCCATGCTGCTATCACACTGACACCTGGGGCCGTTATATCAGGCTTCAAGATTCCAGGGGTAATTGTATTTGGCCCTTGAGATGAAAAAGAAGCCATATATGGTGCCGGCATTGTGTTGAGCATAGTTTCTGGTTTCGTTATATAACCAAGTACCGCACTGTAATTTAGTGAGCCTGATGTTAGTTTAAGGTTTATTATTTTATCCGTCCTTAAAAAAAATTCTAGTTCACTACAAGAAAAATTAATACAAGATGACATCTGATCACTATAAATAGTGTATATGGACTCGTATGAGGGCCAAAAATTCACTATAATATAACTCGTATGATATGTACAAAACAGGCCTGATCACTATGTGCTTTATCTCAAAAGTACCAAGTAAAATCCACAAGCATTCAACTCATATGAAATGTACAAACCTGTTTGATTTGAGGTAAGACAACAAAGTTTGACCGTCAGAGTTGGTGATTGCAACGGCGGGCAGGACATATTCTTCAACTAGGATCATGTTGTCTGCGCTAATCAAGACCATACCGACTCCACCAGCTTCCAAAACAACTTCTCCTTTTTCTACCCCATCTATTCTTCCGCTTGTGCAAATCACTATTGAACCGTTAACCTTCGCAGAATCTAAGGAACCAGGGAGGCATAGCCGACTGCCATATAATATTCATATGTAGCATAATGTTAATTAATAACAGATTTCTATACTGAAAACAGCTGCATGCTCAAGTTATATGTCAAGTTAAAACAAAATTCAAATTGTGCCACATAATATTTATCCGTATCTCAAATTTTGATGTCATGATTGGCAGTCTCATTTTAATTTGTTTCTATTTGCTTGATTTTGTATTCCTGTTTGCTGTAGTACCTTGGGGAATGGTGGTACTGCTGGCTGCCTTAATTTGTTGGAAATTTTATGTAGTTTATATTAATAAAATTTATTACTCTAACAAATAAAATGTCTTACGCTTGAGCGTCTGTTGACATGATAATTGGGTATTTTCCTTGTGCTAGACTTGTTGATGAGAGGCTCTGACCCTAAATTTTAAAAATGGCATCCAAGTTAAGAGTTAACAAATGTTAAATTTTGTTGTAAGTAGGAAGCAAAATTGGAGTCAATTTTCAAATAAATTGTTAACAGAAATTAAATGTCACGAGTCATTTAATTCATTATCACACTGAATTAATTGACTGTAATTAAAAATGCACAAGGACCGATCTTTTCTCGGGTAATTTAAAAATGATGTTGTTACCGTTACTCTGATCCACATCGCATGTAGCTTAACTCGCTTATTGAAATTATAATCTGAATAAACGTGGTGTGAATTACCTTCAGGCTTGTGTTGCCAAATGACACATAGGCAGGGAACTCCCGATCCATTGTGCTTGCTGCCACTGTGAATATCCATGGTGCCAAATTCGAAACCGTTCCAGCTGTAGGGCCTTTATTACCAGCCGAGCAGACAACTTTGATGCCATTCTTGACTGCATGAAATGACCCAATGGCGACCCCGTCCTTGAAATAATCCACTGGGACTTTCTTGCCCAAGGAGACAGACAGGACGTGAACGCCATCAGATATAGCTGCATCAAAAGCCGCAAGAATATCGGCATCATAACATTTAGGCCAGCATACCTATATTGGTAAGAGCAAACATAAGCATATACAGAAGCATCAGGAAGATATGGTTGTTCCAATATTTTCAGATATTTTATCTTTGTCCAAGTATGATGTGAACGATGAAACTATTAGAAATTAATAAACATAATTATTAGTTAATGCTGGACATCTCTAAATACATCATAAATGTAATAGTAATTGTTGGAATTCTCTAAAAGTCATGTTGTAGTCTTCTAGATTGTCTTGAAAGTTGAAAAATGTATCTAGAAAATAGAGGAGGTTTATGAGAGGATTAAATGTCATTGAGTGATAGTGTAGAAAGTTTATATAGGAAATAGAGGAGTTTTATGAAAGGTTTATGAGAGGTTTCAACTTTAAAGAGTCTTTTGAATGTAGGAGAGTAAAAAAACAATAAACACATATTCACACAGAAGGTGAAAACAATAACAATTCTCTCATCTGAGACGGCGTTTGAGGCTCGGCAGTAGGAGATGCACTGTGGCATTTTCAGTAGACCAACGTAGGACCGCGTCGCGGTCTATGCAATTTGGAAAATAATTATTCTGAGTTTGTAAATATTTATTATAGGGATTGAGGCTCACTTGAGCCATTGTAAATATTTTTCTTATCAATGAAAATCCGTAAGATGACAAATTGCCACCTTACCCTCAAAAAAAGAATGTAAGAGAGTAAGAGAATACTGTAAGTTTTATGAAAGCTTGTAAATATGTGCTGGATGCCAACTGAGGAGATGCTGGAAGCCGTTCCCTTAAGAATTTGGGTTCCTGGAGATGACCAATTGGTGCCTTATGCGTTTGGAGGTGATGGAGGCTCTTTCCCAGAGGGTGCAGAATCTAACTAATCAAAAAGGAGTATCTGCCAAGTTTTGATGCACGCAAGTTGGATGTCTTTGTGATACATACAGTTTAGGGCTAGTTTCCTTGCCATGGCAAGAAGATCCACTTGTGTTGTTATTATATTTTAGTCTTGGATTCTATATCATTTTAGATGAGTTTTTGGTATCATTGGATAGTGTCAGTTTTATTTTGTTTGTTTGCTGGTCTGAGGTGATCATGCTGTTTTTGGTGGGTTATGGTAATAATTTAATTCTAGTTCGTTAAATGGAACTGGGCTTCTGCCTTTTTAATCAAAAAAAAAAAAAGAGAATATTGATAATCGAAGTAAAATTTCTCCTATAGAGTGTTCTCTTTTATATTACTAAAATATATTAAGTTTGCCTCAATATTAAAATCGATCCTATCAGAAACACAACTAACAAACCTTGTAAGTTGCGACACGGGCATGGGGCGAACCCCCTTTAGCCGTGCCGTTGCCTTGGCCAAAGAAGCTCACATTGGCCACAAATGTGCCACCAGTGGTTGAAAGAGTATGAGTCCCGTGGCCATCATTGTCGCGAGGTGTCGTCGGAGAGGGTATGTTCATCTCATGTGCCTGATATCCCTTATAAAAGTATCTCGCACCAATCAACTTCCTGCATGAAAATATGTATCATAACCCTCATCAAGGTTATACCATGTATATATATACACAGCCTGCAAGCTGCTACATTCACTAGTACAGGAACTAATACGGTCTTCAAACGATTCTTTTGAAAACGTCCTATTCAAATCCCGATTGAAACCTGATTTACACTCTAAAAAATGATGTCATTATTTGGAGCAAAATATATGCATATAACAAAATTAGGCCCGGTTTCTTACAACCGAACAAAAATAGTTATGTTCTTGATGTTGATTTCTTTTCTTCTTTTCTTTCATTTGAACAGTTTGAGAGCATACAATTTTTGTTTGGCCCAAGTTGAAACAAAATGTGGAAATTTTAATGGATACACAAATACAATAAACTTCATGGACAATTTGAACATTTTGGAAGGGAAAGAAAGAGAGAGAGAGAGAGAGAGAGGAGAAAGGGGAGGTAGCATAGTTGGTTAGGAAAAAAGTTCTAGGACTGTTGGTTACCCAAAAGTCGAGAGTTTGATCCCCCCTCCCCTCACTGAATTAGCAGCCTTTGCAAAGGTTTTAAAAAAAAAACAGAGAGAGAGAGAGAGACTTGTTGCAAGTGAAACTGGCATCAAACTCATTCTGGCAAATTCCTTTCCACTGACTTGGGACATCAGCCATTCCATCATCTGCAAAGCTTTTTGATTCTGGCCATACACCTACAAATATAACAATTAAACAAAAATTAATGGTTCACTGATTTCAAAAGTTAGAAAAAATTCTTCAAATGATTAATGTAGAAACTAATGTTGATGTAAAAGATAATATTATTAAAACCAATAATAATAAAGATATCAGGCTCTCTCCATCCATCTAAACTAAATGCTCTTTTACAAGATAAGTATTGAGGTACATCATACTTGGTAAGATGCTATATTGTCTTGTACCTTAAGAAGGAATATTAGGGTGGATGGTACTTAGAGCAAATAAACATTGCTCTACTTTATACGTGCATGGTGGTGAAAAAAATATATATAAAGACTATTTAGAGATGTGGAATGAGTTCTAAGATATAATTGTTGTAATTCAAAAGCTGGTACATTATCTCCTTTTTGGCAGGATATATGTCTCTAGTTTATGATATATATGGTAATTTAGAATTGATGGGGCGTATTAATTTTTGACATGATTTATGATATAGTAATTAATATAGTATGCAAACCAGTTTCGTTTATGCAAATTAAAACTAAACAGATTATTCTGTCAGTGGCTAATTTGATAAATTTTCCTTTAGGAGACACATTGATGAATTTTAAAAATGTCTTTTAAATTTCATAATTTTTCATGCCTTACACACTCAACAATAGAATATAGGGATAATTTACTAAAGGAGGAATGAAGAGGTTCTCCAAATTGCATTTTCTGTAGTGATGCCAAAAAATTTAATCATCTATTTTCTTGATGTAGTTATGTGACAGAAATAAGGTACTATAATGCAAATAATTATAGTTACAACATAAAAAATTAATAATCAGGATATAGATATTACTAAAATGCTTGTTTATCTGTGCCAAGTTGCAATTAGTTTTTGCTGAAAATTTGTTGGCAGCTTTATTATGGCATTTATGAACGGAAAGGAATGGAAGAATATTTCAGGGTGTTGGGTCTCTTCTCATTTCAGTCCAATCAATTTGGTTTATTTTTGAGTTATTTTAGTAGAGAGCGCAATATCAATATTTTTGTTAAGTACAGTGTCTATTATGTAAAAGAGGGATATTTGGAACTCTTTTGATATTTCTTCAGCAAGCTCTATAATGAAAAGAGAGTAGAGAGAGAAAGTTAAAGAGAGATAAATACATAAGCTGGTACAAGCTCCTATTGACTCATCTCTTTCTGTTTACTTCTGGTTTGATATCTTCCTTTTACAGCTTGTATAAGATTAAGACGTGTGTGTGTATAATAAGTAAGCATAAAGATCTTGATATCTATCTATTAAAAGTGCCTCTGGTTGAAGAATTTTTTATTAATTTTTTTCTCATTGCCTTTAATCGAATTTCTTGCTGAAATTGGTGTTGACCTCTGTACCGGTACAGATCTGTTGTTCTGCTGCACAACAGTTGTTTTTGATATATTGCCTAAGTAAACTTGTTGCTGGTATAAGTGTATAACATCCCTATCACAGGGGATAGAGGGACAAGAAAATACAACTATTTATGCAGTAGTTTTGAGCTTATGTTTTTCATATGTGGACATGAAGAGCTTATATTTTTCATATGTGAAATAGTAGATTGGATCTGAGGTAATTAGTGGAGGAGAAAAAATTGAAGAAGAGACTATGGATAAAGATTTGTTTGGTGATGAACTAGTTCTTAATTGTCTTTTTTGAATTTGCTGTTTGATGGTTATATTAGTTTGGTTTTATATTGATGCAGTTAGGATAGCAATCGCTGAGTAGTCTGATTTAGTTGGTTTCTATTATTCATGTTTATAGGGGTGTCAAGAGCACCTATTTATTTGTTTTTTTTTTAAATTTGTATCATATTCACTAAGATGGGTACAAATAAGGTTTTTTTCATTAGCTTATCGGGTATGGATATGAGTAATATTTTTCTATCGTTAGTTTAACGGATAAGAATACAGATAAAAACTATTTCATTCTTACTATCCTATCGGATAATTATAACAATAAAATTATATATTTAATTATAAATGACGAAAGTTATGATATAGTTTTATTCTTGATTCAAAACGTATATGATATAATTCTAAATTTATTTTTATATCTTCAACCATTGATCCAAATTCTCATGAGACAGCTCCAGAACATTTTCACCCTATATTAGTTATATTCATTAATTTATCATTTTAGAGCTATACTAAAATTATTAATTATTCCATGATTCCATATTATTATTATTTTTCTTTCCTTTTTCTTGTATTGAAAAATGTTTTATTAGAAGTACAAATAGGGGTGTCAATTAATGACACTCTATTATTCATTTGCTCTATTCGTATCGTATTCGATAAGATGGATATGAGTAAAGTTTTTTCCGTTAATTTATTGGATATGAATATGAGTAATGATTTTTCTTTGTTAACTTACTGGATGTGGGGTATAAAAATGCTTTAACCCGATCTGTATCGTACTGGCCCCTTGACACCTCTAATATTATATATATGATTTTTTTATTTAACTAATAAAAATGGAAGTCAACTGTCAAAGGCCTTAATTTTAATGGATAGATAGATAAGCATGATCTGCCTAAACATCAAAGTCAACTGGTTTATTGGAATTTTATAAAGGCAAAAATGCAAAACCTAATTAAAAAAAATTACAAGTAGACTAGGTCTAGAAACATCACAAAAACATGTCACAATAAAATCATAATTGGCATTTTCTTTATTTTCTCTTTAATTAATATTCATCATGAAATTAACCAAAATAAGGCACAACTTACCAATTGGTTAACTTATAATAAAATTGGCTGTTATAGTCACTTCTAATTAAAATGCTCAATCAAAATTGGAAATATTGCTCAATTAGTGTTATTGTTAAACTATGCATTTCGTCCGTATACCACCACATTAACGCTATATCATTAAATTTTCTATTCCTACAACACCTATTCGAACTATATATACAATTTAAATAATATTTGTACTATTTGAGAAGTGACTAAATATTATTATAATTAGCATTCTTTTCTTGCTGTTTTAACACATTAACCTAAATAAAACTATATTCAGTAGTACCAAAAGATACATAATTTGAAACTAGAAAAATTGACCATCCTGATGCACTCTAAATTAAATTAAGCTATAATAAACAGGAAACAATTATCAAAAGATATATAGAATGAAAAAGGAATGAAGGATTCTATCTGGTACCTGAATCAATATTTCCAATAATAGTATCTTTACCATACCCTGCTTTACTCCAAAGAGAATTTGAATTGACATTTCCATCACTTTCTAGACCCAGAAATTGCCATGACCTAGTAGTATGAAGCTCATATTCTCTGCTTGGAAACACTGATACCACCCCTGGTAACTCTACAACATATTATCCAATTCTGGTGTTATTTTTTGTTTATTTTCTTTAATTACTGTATTTTAATTTAATATATTACAGGGGCTGTTTCATCTTGTGTCCAGAAAAGAGATATTTTTTAATAAGGAGATGGCATTTTCAGATAATTTTTTATACTTCAACTGAATGTATTACTTTAATGTGCCTGACATGGCATGTTATATTATATATGTTTTATATATAGTTCTGCATACAAATATTGTTCCTTTTGTTTGAGATTAAAAAAAAAATCACTTGGTCTGAATTAAAATTTGGAATAGTTGCTCATTCCCTAGGTTCAATGACCTCATATAAGGTGGATCAAGGTTTTTTTTTTTTCTTTTACATTTATTATCTCCAAAATGATGAAATTTTACATAAAATGAATAATGAATATACTGAGAAAAAACTTAACAAATTAAGCAGTTTAGCTATTAAAATGAAGAAACAAGTGATGCGGATGGAGAGAGATATATACTTGATATCTTGTTTGCGGTTTCCTCGTCAATTGTCGCAGCAAAGCCATTAATGTGCTGTGTATATGAGTAAAATATCGCATTTTCTGCTGCTTTCTGGCTGCTTATTAAAATTTTGCAAACATCAACTGCTAAATTAAGCAACCGATTTTCTAATATTAACAAAGATTATGAATATTTTTTCTTTAAATTGTAATGTATGGATGCACATCGAAGAGTTAAATTGAGCAACTCATATTTTTTGTTTAAATTTTCCGAATACATGCATTGCTTACGTCCCCAAAATTGAACCCAAGAGTTCAATGTGAGATTTGGCTACTCTTGCATATTGTAATGCCTTGTAGCTACCAGCAAGGAGACGCGGTGGTTCGCCAAGATACACAATGTATGGCTACATCAGAAATTAAGATGGGAAATAAAATGGTTTATGTTTGAACATAATATATATATATTTTTTTCTTTCGAAATTACGGAGAGATTAATGAAGAAGGAGAGGGTTTTAAGTCTGTACCACTTTATCAGCAGCTATGGCATTTTCTTTCAAAAGGAAGAATGAGAGCAAAGCAAACCAGAGAAGTCTGTAACCCATCTATCTCTCTCTCTCTCTCTCTCTCTCTGCACCTTAATTTTGTGTTTTTGGTCCTGCTTTTATAGCCTAGTATGTAGGGTACGTGCAAAATCTTATCTATTTGAAATTTTTCTCTCCTTTGAAATTAAGGAGTATTACCAAAGAAAGAAAGTTGTATCTAGCAGATATTTTAATGATCAATTAATACTAAGAAAACTATTGATTAGTTCTAATTAGGAGAATTGGAAAAGAGCACCAAATTCTTGGTGAAGATAAAGAATCAATTAGAGATTAATTTCATTGATAACGGATCAATATATTAGAGATCAATTAGATATAAATTAGTATTAATTAGCAGATATAACAAATCATGTTAGCAATGAATTAATGTTTTAAAAATGCAACAAACTATGTTTTAAAAATGCCTCTTGCATCTTGTCAATTTCAACAACTCAAAACTCTACTTTTATATGGTCATGTTGTCAGATACAATACAGAACCGTCTCTTTGGACTCATGTAATACACCTGAAAATAACCCAAAGGGTGGGGTGAGAAATAATAATAATATTATCTCACAGTGTAAAATTGCCACAATCAGACTACTCGACTTGCAATCAATCCATATTCAGAATTAAATCCTTGCAAATTGATATTAACATTTTTATTTATATATAAATGAATACAAATTCTAAGTCAAAAAATCAAAGACCAATACACATAATTTCAAATGAAACTCAGCAGAGATAATTGACCTAATAAATACAATTTATTAGGTCTGGTAAGACAAACAATAATATTTCACATAATTAAGAACAATTACCCTGAAATTATAATCACAATTAGATATACCAAATAGTCATATATATATGTCATTGCTACAAAAATCGCTATAATACACGAAAAACATTGATATATACCAAATAGTCATACGCTATATATAATACACGTACGAAAAACATTGACATATACCAAATAGTCATACATTGTACACCGCCACAGAAACCGGTCATGACAAACGAGAAAAATTGAGATATATATATAACAAACAGTCATACACGGTCACAACTACCACAGAAACCGTGATCATGACTCACGAGAAATATTGAAACATACCAAATAGTTATATACGGTCACATCAAATAATGCCACCTCTCAAAAAGAAAGGGGATATATATCGTATCTATTTATTATTACCTTGTGAGAGAGGATCAGAAATAAAGAATAAAATTAAGCCGCACATAAAAAAATGGCACATCTTCATTTCTTTTTATTTATTTTTTGTTAATCTAAAAGTATGTAAAGAATAAAGGCCGCGGAAAAAGGATTTTGTAGTCAATTTAATTAATTTAAGTCTCCTTGATAACCTAATTTAGCAATTATATGTCTCAATTATTAGCAAAGTACTCTTCCTTATATATTTAAAAAAAATGAGATGTGAGGGTATAAATAAAAAGGAAGCTGATATGAGTACTCGCGCTACAGTACCCCCACAGTACCCGCACCTAAACTGTCATATATAACTGTTTGTGGGGACCAAACTGCCATAACTGCACTTTAGATCTGTAACTTTTTTTTTAATATTAATAGTCAAATCTTGAAGTATATAGTCCAAAGAACACAAATATTTATATCTATATAGTAAACAATATAAATGATAAATTAATTATTTTTAAATAATCGTACCCGCACTTTTTTTTTGAAATTTCTAATGTCGTACCCGCACCTAAACTGCCATAATTGCTTGTGGGAACCGCAACTGTTCTAGATCTGTAACTTTATTTTAAAATATTAATAGTCAAATCTTGAAGTATATAGTTCAAAGAACACAAGTATTTATATCTATATAGTAAACAATGTAAATGGTAAATTAATTATTTTTAAATAATCGTACCCACACCTTTTTTTTTGAAGTTTCTGACATCGTACCCGCACCTAAACTGTTATAATTGCTTGTGGAGACCACAATCATTCCAGATCTATAACTTTTTTTTTAATATTAATAGTCAAATCTTGAAGTATATAGTTCAAAGAACACAAGTATTTATATCTAAATAGTAAACAATGTTGTAATTTTTACATAATTGCTTGTGGGGACCTAAACTGCCATAATCTTATAATTGGATCCCTCCTCTTTTTACATATGACACTGAAAGTATCAATATCTAAGTATTGAAAGTATTTATATTTATGCACTAAAGTATTTATTTTTATGAGGTCAATTATTTTTGTTAGAGAAATGTTGATGCGGAATTAGTGCCGAGGCTTTGAAAGGGTGCTGCTAGGATTTTAGAATAATAATTAGTTGAGACTATATAATATCTTTTTAGAATAATAATTAGTGGGGACCATAATATATTATTCCTCTAAATGCAATTACTGTAGCGCGGATACTGTAGCGTGGGTACAGAAATGATTATTCAAATAAAAAATACAAATAATTAGTGGCCAATTTTGTTTTGTGAGTTTTATTTTGTGTGGGATGGAGAAATTGGAATTAAAGAATTAAGCTTGAGTTGAAGATATAGTTTTCTTGTCTCCTTTAAATTAAAATCATTTAAAATAAGATGATGTCAATTGTCAAATGATTATAAACTCTTCATCGATATGCAATATACATATCAACAATTTGTTTCTATAAAATCCAACGTTTGACAATTTAAAATTTGAGTTTTTATGGATAATTGTTGACACTTTAAGTTGGAAAACTTACAATTTACATTTTCTATTTTAATTATCCCTATCTATTCAATCATTTAAAATACATGTATATTGATATATTTGTAATATTTCTAAATTTGAGGGTTACATTGAAAAATCCAATTCCAAGTTTTAATTAAAAAAAATCGGAATTTTTATTTTAACAGGCTCATGCTACTACCTCTCTTTTCTCTCCCATTTTTATATATACATTTCAAATTTGAGGGTTGGATTGGAATATTGGTAGATTTAAAAATCGATTGTTAATGAATCCTAATCCATCTAAACAAATATTTATTTATACAGTACTGCAGCATTAGTTATTAGGTTCACTTATATTTTCATCATATTGTTCTTCATTTTTAAATATTGATTCCGATCGTATCATGAAAACTATTAATACGTACTACATATGAAAAGTTAACACAAAAAAATGAAACTGGAGATAAATTTGTTTGCACCTTTAGAATGCTAAATTTCTGGTATATTTTCTTGCAATCTCCTTCCTATCACCCCCTTTCTGTTCCTAAGGACAATTTTATATATAATGCTGATTTAAATGTCTACCAGAAAAGATAACATAACCGACTTGTTTATATATTTTCTTGATTTAACGAATGAGACAAAGATAGTGGTCAACATTGGATTCACATATTTCCTTCTATTTTTTTTTTTTTTTAAATTACTATCCAGTGACATCCCAATTTATGTGTGCACAAATATATTTGACATCTAATTATTTTCTTGTGGGCTTATATGACCTTGGTCGTAAGATTAATTTAAAAATTCAGAGAAGTAAATATTTGGGCGCTTTTGGATTAAAACATCATAAAACCATTAAGTGTTCAAAAACATCAAACAGAATGCACAACTTCTATAATTGTACAGTCTCGACACCAAAAGGAACGCGCGGTATGCGACTGAGATAATACACACACAATGAAACTAGTCACTAAACAAAACCCCACAATAACTTGTCCGTTTCCAAGTTCTTTATTTGTACAGATATATTAAGATGAAATGACTTGCTAGTAAGAATATTAACAAACCAAAGTTGTGCAAAAGCTCCAGGCACAAGCACATCCTCCATGATAGCATCTCGCAATTCAGGTATGTATGTCTTGGCGTAAGCCCTGCACGGCATCTAGAATTTCGCGGAAGAGGTCGTGTATGTCTTGGCGTAAGGGGTCATGGTGGTGAGATTGATGAATCGGTCATCTGTTGCGGGGAGCGTCTGGAGAGACAGTGGAACATAGTAAGCAACGGGCATTGGTGCCGAGAATGTACTGTCTCAGAAGCCATTGGTGCCATATCTTCCCCTCGTTCAATTTTATCTTGCTCTTCTTGTGGTATAGGATATCCATGTGCAAAACTCTTAATAAAAAAAAGGCACTGATTTGATTGAAAGGACGTAGCAGTAACTACTAATAAAAATTAACTAAAATTAATATAATAAATTATATTGTGTTGGTTCGGTTACTTTGTATTTTGAATTTTCTGATAAAGAGTGTTTGCATAGGACCTACCAACAAGGCCCTCAGCTTATTCTCCCATGAATTCAAAGCTTGACCAGACCTGATAGAAAAAAAAGGATAGACTATGATCCTGGCACTTCTGATATGAACCAAATTACTTTTGGTCCTTGTAACAGTAATAGTTTACATTATTTACTAATATGTTCTTGTAAAAATAAAATTAGAACTTCGGTCTTAGCAAAACAAAACATAATGTTTATAATGCACACTTCAAATAAGGTAATAACAACAAAACATTACAAATATGAGTGAACTCCATGCAACAAGAACAAGGATCGAGATTACATTGGACAATAATACATCTGAGTCATACACCGACAAAATATTACATATTAGATGATGATAATACAACTGGGTCATACATGAAGTCTCTCCCAAGCAGTGTTGCAAAATGCGGTATGCGGAAGGTATGCGGAAGGGCACCGCATACCGCATATACGGTATGCGGCCGCATATGCGGATTTTTATGCGGACTAATATATGCGGATTTTAAAATAAGAATTCATATATAATTTGTATCATTATATGCATAATCTCACAACAAAAATAAAAATACAAACATAAAAACACAAACAACATAATACAAACATATCAAAGAACATAAAATAACATAATACAAACATATCACAAGTCAGTTATCACAACATAATACATAAATTTTATAGCATACAAACATATGCGGAACCGCATAGAACCGCATATGCGGAACCGCATATTAGACCGCATATGTTTTTTCCTATGCGGTTTCCAACCGCATACGCATATGCGGCCGCATATGCGCCGCATAGAACCGCATTTTGCAACACTGCTCCCAAGGTATCATTAAACAAGATGAAAGACATAATTTAAACAATAATTTCACCAATGATCTTAACATTGGCAAGCAAATTCTTGATTAGCCGATCAACAAAACCATCATCCTTTTCTAATCCTGTAATTCTAATGGTCTTAAGGAACTCCCGTTGGACTAATGCATCTCTCAGTCCCTCCTGAGTTTTCTCCTTTAAAAGTCCCCTATCCATTGCCCATGCCTTCAATAGTAACAAAACAAGTTACACATATTTCATTGATAATAGATCCTTTGACAAGGGCTTAATTGAGGGGGCTACTATGAACATCACCTGGTATTACATGGCCTTTACTATATTATTAACTTCTTGACCTAAGTTCATTTCTAGTAAATCTATTGACTGTAAACACACGAAGCTTGTCACTTTTTTTATTAAATAAATTTGGAAATTTCTACCATCTCATTAGTTGACTATAAGGTTGTCGCCTCTCTCAATTGAGGCATGCAAGAAGAATAAGTACTAGTAGCAACACCGAGATAGAGAGAGAGCTTACATGCTTGGTTTCAAAGGTGAGCTCCTGTAGTTTAGGTGAGTGATGTAGGAAAAATGATGCAAGATCAAATCGCACGAAATCGGAATTCACAAGTTCCAGATGCTTTAAGTTGTTGAAGACTGGGCAATTAGAAAAATCCTTCTTTTGTACCTATTTTCATTACAAAGTAAAATTAATACTATGTTCCAGAGAAAAAACAAAAAGAAAAATCACAAATGTAATTACAAATGAGAACTTTGGATGCTTATTATAGCCATATATAGGATGTGCTTAGTTTAATCACCACAAACATCGTGTACACTTAAGATTCAGAATTGTATGTGAATTACAATTGAAAGCAAAAATCATTGTATATGAATTACCATTTATGGCAGATACCATCAAGAACCAATCATTTTAAAATGATGCCATTTTAGTTTTGTTGTAGCATGTGAAAAAACCCTCATAGACTGCAAGTTAGTAATACATGTCCTAATAAACAATTAAGGTACGTACCAAGCTTGGGTAGACATTAGAGTGCATATAACAGTAGGGTTTTGTTTTTAATTCTGAAAAACCTAAAAGTAGAAACATTACAGATTTTTGTTTCAAATATATTGCAAAGAGAAGGTACCTTTCTTTTGGGCAAATCGAATTCAAGCCGTAAAGTTTCGACATTTGCAAGGGTGCAAATAAGCTTGGGTCCCCTAGTAACATAGTTATCATGATCATACCAACGAGGAATAGAGATGGAGGCATCAACTACGGATGGCATATTTAGCAGTATAATTTCCCCCATATCCACGACTGTGATATTCAAATACAGGAGATTAGGCGTGGAAATTTGTAATTTCATTCCACCATATGCATTACGAATTCTCAACATCTTCAAAGTGTTTGAACATATCTCAATGGTCCCGATATCATATACTGCTAGCACTAAATTTTCAAGCATAGGACACCCCAGCAAAAGCTTCTTGAAAGTGTCATCACTGATTTTAACACCAAAAAGTCTAAGGCTTTTGAGGCAAGGAAGGTTTACTAAGTTGGGTTCTATAGCTTGCAAATTAATGGTTTTCATAGAGAACCAAAGGAACAGATATGTTAGCGATGCACAAGTGAAAATGAGATCAGTGTTTAAATTCAAATTTTCACATGATCCCACACCGACTGTGCACTCTTGAGGCTTCAACTTCATCACATCACCAATACAATCGGCAACAGCTTGAGTGCAAGGCCAGTAAACTGCAGAATCCAACGAAAGTTCAAATTTGTTAACACATGATGTTTCTTGTTTCTCCATCGCACTTGTCACAAGTAGTTCGAATTTGGTCACAAATTCTACAGCCATTTTATCATCAACGATATCTGGCAATCCAAACTCTTCAATGTCAAATTTCAGATTTGGTACAGAAGCCCATGTCTTTCTCCATCTTTTAGACAAGATGCATGTTTGCACGGTCTCTCTTGTACTAAGAAAAGATAGGATATGTGTGCGAACATCATCAGACAAGCTACTGATCCTATCAATGCCATAATTCTGCTCAATACGATGTATATTGATATTCACCATCTTACACCTTCACAAAAGCAGTTATTCAAACACCTCCCTGCACGACTCTGTACAGTACATAAAACAATGAACTTTGAGATTCTGAATTATACACGTTATTAAAATTAATAACTATATTACTTAAAAAGTTATACATATTATATAAATAATATTAAATAGATTATTCTCATTTTCTTCTTTTATCAAAATTGTGTAAAATCAAAGGAGGACTCCTTACTACATACATAATCCAATAAAATCATCAATAATTGATTAAACATATGAGCAGCACTCAAAGTTAGAATGAAGAAACTACTGGAAATTGAAATGAAATAATGACATTAAATATGAAATTTTCAATATGTTTCTTTAAATCAAAAACAATATGGTAAATTACAAAGGAGGGTCTCGATCTTGTGCCTCTTCCTCGGCCCAGTCTCGGTTCAGCAAAAAAGTTTAAGAAAATTTGAGAAATAAGTTTACCTAGAGAACCGACGCGACAGAGGAGAGGCGGCGCAGAGGTCGAGGGGTTAAGTTGGAGCGGGAGGTGAGAGAAGGTTGACACTTGAGATCCCTCGGTCTGGGCTAAACAAACGGGCTTTTGTTAATGGGCTAACATTTTAAGCTGCTAAACGGGCCGTGTAAAAATCGTCCAAACTCGGAATCCAATTTGCATCAAGCTTAGTTTCGAATAATAATGGTTTTGACTTTTGAGTGATGTTTAATTGTGAAGTAACAGGTAAATAAATAATTTATTTCGCGTTTAAACTGGTAAATAAGAATATCTTAAGATACGACTCATAAGAGTAAGAAAATTTTTACAGCGCACATAAATTACTCCACGTAAATAACCTGTCAAGGATACCGATGAACATTAAAAGGTAATGAACCCACATATTTTTGGTTAATTACAAAATTTCTCATCTTAGCAATTTAAGAAATCAGTAACTAATTATCCACTGATATTTCACATTTTCGTGCAGAAGTTTGATAGGAGTGCGGCGCGTCCGATAAGCATCTGACTCAAATCGGTCTGATCCGCTCTGAACAGCCGTTTGATCTGTTTCATAATTGTACATGTTTGATCCGTACAAACATTGAAGTAATCCGCAAGGATCATGAAACGAATCAGACAGTTCGGAGCAAGTATCGAATCGATTTGAGTTCAATACCTATCGAACGCACCCCAGCCGACATGGTAATCAAAATGTATGTAATAACTAAAAAATTAAATTTTTATTACCAAGAAATCTTGCTACTAATAACAATTGATCAAAAGGTATTGCAGAACTCCGGTATACTATTTTTAAACTACTTTTTTTTTTGTTGGGAATTATAGTTATGGATTAAACTAAAACTAATAACAAGTTATGCCTTAAATTATACCTATTTGAACTATATTCTTTCTAATAACCTATTCAATTTTTAATTCAACAACATATTTTACAAGTTACCCAGAATTAAAAAAAATTAACCTTTAAGAAAATTACATAATAAATTGTAAGAAATTAGAGAAAATTACAAAAATATAAATATAAAAAAAATAAAAGTTCTATTTCAAAAACTTCTAAGATTTATATACAAATCCTTATTGATTACTAGAATCACAAATAATAGTCATTCCTTAAAATAATTATAAACTTTACAATATTTAGTGGGACCATTAAATAGCTACTTTAATATATATTGCAAATGAATTCGTATCCTCTGAGATATCTCAAACTTTGCGTGACTTTATGGAAAATCCCAACCGTTTAAATACGTTCTTCACGAATCTCAAAGGACACATAATACTGACCCCTAAATCACCCTGAATAGGCACCGGACACGTCGGTCACGCAAAAGTTGAGATATCTCAGAGGATACACACCCATTGCAAATAGCACCTCACATTGTGTGCCAATCCATTAATGGCCCTTATAAGGAGGCTATTTTGTAATAACAGTCAAATAACACTCTAATAAAAGATCCTAATAACACCGTAGGGTAATTTTGTTTAAGGCCCTGTTCGGCAGATGTATAGGAATGGGTATAGGAATGAGATTGTAAAATTTTTGAACTGATTTTTATCATTCACGTGGAAAAAAAAAAATTCACTCTAAGTGAATTTTTTTTTCCCACGTGAATAGTAAAATTCGAATAGGGTCTAAGTGAGAGATTCATTCATGTGGCATTGTTTATATATGTGTACAAGATGAACCCAGAAGATCCTCATAACACACTAGGGTAATTTTGTTCAAAGAGTATCAAAATCTAGAAAGACTAGCCAAAAAAAAAATTTCCAAGAATACTAACTTTTAGTAATTATTCCAAGAAGTAATGTTTATGCCAGTACCAATACTAACTTTCAGTAACTATCTCAATCAGTTTCACATAATTGACATTCATTCAATTGATTTGAATTTCAGTTGTTTTAGTAACTTTGCAATTTCACAATTATCCAATTTTTTTTCTAAGTAATCTTAATTGCAAAATTAGTAGCGATATAATGTACCGACATCACATTTGCACATTTATGTTTCTTTTTTGTTTCCACTTGCCCACTACAACATTCTTCCACCAAAACCGTCCAGTATGTGTGTAAAAGATGCTCTTCACTTTACGGTTTGAGATTTATTCTCACCTACTTTGAGATTCGGGCTAATGCAGGGAGCAGTATTATTTAGACTTTGAGATTCATGTAAAGTTAAAAGAACGGTCCGGATCTGGTCCAGGCGACTCTCCCGAGAGAAGAGCCACTAGCCCATTACAAGATTATTCCACCAAATTTTTAAAGAAAGATGCACTCAAGTAACTCAAATTTTGGGTTTACATATTAACCGTTCGATAGAAATCCGGGCCTTCAATATTCGTACTGAAAAAGATCTGACGTTAGGGATCGAAATTCAAAATTTGAGTTAGCTCAGGTAATATGAATTCAGAGAGGAGAATAGTGTCCGTTCCTCAGAAGTAACTCAAATTTTGTTCTTACATCCAGACTGCGATTAGAATCCGGACATTGTTGTGCTGAAGCAGATTGGACGGTCAGGATCTAAATTCAAAATTTGAGGTACTACAGGTGATATGGGCTGCTCACCTCCATCAGCTCGACTCTCTCTTTCTCTCTCTTCTCTCTCTTCTCTCTCTTCGTCAGTTCGACAAAATCGAGCATCCCATCGAAGAACTCGCCCTCACTGCTTCACCATCTCTTCCTTTCTCTCTCTTGGATAAGGTAGTTGTTGTTTGTCACCAATTCTCATTTGGGATTCTGTTGATTTTGTGACTTAGCTCACTGATTTTAGGTTTTCATAACCAATCATCACAATTATTCATCCAAAGACTTATATAAGAGCTTTCATAACCAATCATCACAATTTTATATTAAAATTTCCACTCTTTACACTGCAGCTGGAGTAATACTAACATATATATACTCTTTGAGGCAGCTAAGAAAAAACATTGGAACTTATCGTAAAATCTAGTTAGTCATGGTTATTGATTCATGAAAAAATGGGGTAAAGAACAGAGAGAACAACAAAGTTATCCATTAATATTCATGTACTATGTAGCCATACAATAATTATCTCATTGACACTAGATTTCATGCCTGGAGAAGCTCAACAATGTCACAAGCTGAAAATGAAAGGAAATGAACAAAACTAAGGAAAAGTGATGGGCATATACAGGTCAATCAAATCAAATGGTAATGCTCGGGTAGGCAAGAATCAATTTTATCAGCCTCCATGTCACGTATTACGAGCTTGAACTCTTCTAAGACAATCACTATCTCTACAGAGTCAAGGCTGGAAATGCACTTGTGGCCTGTGGGCTAAAGAAGGCAGAGGATTATTAAAAACTTAATAATAGATCAGTAAGGTAATGCTGGTACACAGTAACTTCTATACAGGCCACTGGTATACCCAAGTTGTCATCTCCAACAGTTAGCAACACAAGACTTTGAATAAGGGGCAAAACTATCCCTTAAGTTTTTTTTTTTTTTTTCTATTATTAAATTATATTTTAAGGAATAAAGTTCACAAATGGGCATATTAATAAAATAATTATCTATCTAAAAAAAACAGTAAAACATTTTCAAAATTTCCAAGTAGATTCTAATATATATGGACCACCTGACCACCAGAGAGTTTTCATCATTTGCTCTATCTCAGATTTTGATAATCTCAAATCCCTAACTTGAACACCAGAAAAGAGTAGCAGGCTTCTTGCAAGGTATCTTTCATGGAAATGCAAGATTCCCGTTCTGTAGATCCTCCCCCAAAAATCAAGGAAAGCTGGAAAATAAGATATCATAGTGTCCTCTGTACCGCCATCGCTGACTATTTAATTTCTTCATACCTTTCACAGTTAAAACACATACAATAGAGCTGAAAGATGCACAATATTTCATCCAGTCACTTATTTAATACATTCCTCTGTCATTCTCCCTTACTGGTAAACCTCCTGTACCAGCACCAAGTCCTCCACCCCACCTCATCATATGGCATCCCTACAACTGCTACAGGAATAATTTGATATATATACTGCATCCATTCAAATGCTAAGTCAAACAATAGCCGTTACAGGTGGTACTGAAGGGAAGAGAAAAAAGGTGAAGAGAAATAGCGGTGATGTACATTGTACCATTGAAAATAGCTGCTGTATAGGGGAAAAAGGTCAAACAGAAAATGTACCCCAGATCTATGCTAAACAACACCAAATAGTGTATCTCCCACAATATAGCAATTGCTATGTGTCTCCGATTATACATTCTTCAAGAAAAGCACAAAAAAGAAAACTCATACCGGTTACAGTACCAAGAAACTATACAAGAGGTCAAAGTGCTTCAGGTTGGTACTTATCAAGTTGACTTAATCAGACCATTTGAATTCATTGCAGTGTCATATTGGGGAAACCCGTACTGGTTACAGTGCCATGTCTATCTTCATGATAAAATGGCACATTTTGCCAATTTATAATTGTACGTATTGGTTGACTGATAAGTTGTCACCCGATAATCTGCAACTGTAGTTGACCAATAATAATATCACAAGAGACCAATCTGAAATTTCTGAAAAAAAAAAAATTTGAAAGAAAGAATATTATCATTGATTTACCTTCTCCAGCAAATTTACCAGTATCAGAACTTGACCAAAATATCATTGACCTAATAATGTGACCCTGAAATCTTGAAATAAGCCATTTGTTCAGAAAATACATCATATGTTGGTTCAATAAATATAGTACAGATTGCAGAGAACCACATGAGAGAGTTGGAAATGAGTAGCAAAGAACTTCTAGATGCAAATAAAATTTTTGATCAATTGAACAACCAATCATCACAGTTATACATTAAAAATCAAGCATGAGCAACTTGTTATAAAGCATCTAAAATGCTATGTTTAACACAACAACATAGTACATAAAATTCCATATCCAAATGTAAGAAATCTTCAAAATCCAATTGAGCACCCCCAAATTTTAAACCCTTGAGAAACTTCTCTAGTCTGACTACCAAACATCATTGATCTCTCACGATCAATTGCTAAACAACTCCATACCAGTCCCAACTCCAGCATAGCAAATGTTCGCCACTTGAAGAGAAACAATAAGCCTTCCCACAAACCCAGCTATGACCAAGTACACTTATAATCCTGGTACCACATTACATTGCTTATAGCTGCAAATTATGCAATACAAAAAATCTGACAACTATTGGTTTTCATCTACATGTTTTGTTACATCTCTCATCTCAGAGATAAGTTTCTTCATTTCATCCGGATTCTCATGATTGCTTAATGCATTTAGAAGTATGTCAAAGGTGACATCATCAGGTTTAAGGCCTTGCTTCATCATCTTTTCGGCCAAGTGTAGAGCCTCGCTGATTTCGTCATTTTTACAATAGCCGTTGATTAAGGTATTATAACTGTGTTGGTTCGGCGCAATGCCTTTTAAAGACATTTTTTCTAATAATTGTGTTGCTTCATTGAGATGGCCCTCTAGCACATAACCCTGCAACAGTGTTGTATAAGTGATTACATCAGGTTTCACCGTTCTTTCCTCCATAAAATCAACCAACTTCTCTGCTTCACAAGTTAAACGTTGCTTGCACATGCAATCTATTAATGTATTGAAAGTCACCACATCAGGTGCAATGCCTCGATTTACCATATCATGGAATACCCCAATGGTACGATTCCACTCACCAAGAGCAGAAAGTCCGTGGATAATAGAATTGTATGTGACAACATTTGGCATCACCCCTCTATCTATCATTTCCTCAAGAAGCTCCGAAGCACGCAAGAAGGCCCCCTCTTTGCAACAACAATCTATTAGGGTATTATATGTGAACCCATCTGCTTGAAGCCCAGAGCCGACTAATTTGTCATATATTTCAAAAGCCTTTTGGATATCACCAAGTCCACAAAATCCAAGAATGAGACCATTGTAGGTATAGACATTAGGAACAACCCCTTTCACAACCATTTCATCAAACATCCTTAGAGCACTATGCATGTTGCCCTGGCTACACAGATTATGAATGAGAATGCTGTAGGTAAACACATCTGGAACAACACCTTTAGCAATTATTTCATCAAACATTTTCAAAGCACTATGTGTGTCACCCTGGCTGCACAAACCACGAATAAGACTGCTGTAGGTATGCAAATCAGGAACAAGTTTACAAGAAGGCATTTCTTCGAACACCTTCTGTGCTGTAATAACATCTCCATTTTTGCAAAGGCCATCAATGAGAATGGTACAAGTGATCACGTCGGGCCTCACTTTTTGAGCAGCCATCTCTTTAAAGATCTGTACCGCCATGTCAATCTCACCCTCTTTGCAAAAACCATGGATAAGAGTGTTATACATAATAACGTCAGGCATGCAGCTAGCATCTTCTCTTGCCATCTGACGACACAGCCCAAGCCCAAGTCTGGTTTCACCAGTGCTGCAAAGACTTTCAATAGTTGTGCTGTAAATGATCAAATCAGGAGTGCAGCCCAATAGAGGCATTTTAGCAAACACCTTAACTGCAAGCACAATCTGTTTCAATCCACAGAGTCCCTTAATCAGGGAGCCAAACATGATTGTATTAACACCACATCCTTCTCTCAAAGACTGACCAAGTACACAGAATGCAAGATCTGCTCGACCCATACGACGGCAGCAATCCATGACAAGGCCGAAGGTAAGGATGGTGGGAGAGACGCCTCCATCTCTGTTTTGGTTCAAACGATTAAAGAGGTTGAGTACAGTTGAGTAGCGGCTGGAGTGTTTTGTTTTAACAATACAAGTAAGAAGTCTATTGATGGTAAAAATGGCTGGCAGGTAATTTTGTGGCGAGAAGAGGCGATGGAAGAGAGAAAGAAACGGCCTCAGGCAGCTGAAGGCTCTCTCCAGATTGAATTCTCTGTTGTACCAATTTCTCGAGGTGACCAGCGAAAGGTTTGGCTGCATTGGCCATGAATAAATAAATAAATAAAAACGAAGCGAGGTCTGATGACTGATGGGATGGTTTAGTTTTCAATGCTCTTCTCAGGAGTCTGTAGGAGCAGAGTCATGCTCAAAAGTTGCGGATGGGGATTCCATATTGGGCCTTTGGTCCAAAATATTTCAGCCCAATATGGGATAAGTCCCATTCATACTACAGAGTTTATTCGAGCCGTCCGATAAAATATGAACTGTATAAATCGAGAATAAGTCTTTGTTAAGAGTTTCAGCTGTAAATTCATTTGAGAATCTTTTACAAATGAGGGTTCAAATGTCTCTATTTTTTGTGTCTTCATCCTGCCTTCATTTTTAAAAACTTAAATAATTCAAAATTTAAATTATAAATGTCAAAATAAAACCGTTAGATGTAATCTATGTTATTTTCTCTATATGCTCATAAAATATTATCACATTTCAATTTTATTTTTATGTGAATTAATAAGTCGAAAAATCAATGTCTAGAAATTATCCACATTAGTACATTAATTTACAATCTCTTGATGACAACCAAAACAAAGTTGAAATGTCATAATATTTTACACGTGCATAGATAGAATAATGTAGATTATATCCAACAGTTTTATTTTGACTTTGAAGTTTCAAATTTTAAGTTATTAAAGTTTTAAAAAATCAAAGCATGATGGAGACAAAAAAATGGAGGCATTTGAACCCTCCTCTTTATAAATACATAAATTTGAAAACTTGACTCCTCATCTTTCTTTTTTTTTAATAAAAGATTAAAGTATATAAATCGCTTAATTATAACCATCCAAATTCTTTGATATAATTGATAGAGAAGAGTTGCATATTAAATTAGAGTAAAGCCAATAATTACATATTAAAAAAAAGATATATACTTGTAAAGTATTATTAGAGCATATTTTGTAAAATCTTATAAAAAAGAGTAATTCTAGTAAAAATCCATTTGACACCGTACAATACACAATTTTCATCATTCTATTGTGTAGTATTATTCGTCTATACATAATTAATTATCTTAGTATGATAATTCAAATTTGACTAATTTTCTAGATGTATAAAAGTCATAAATTTGTAAATAATGTAATTTGTGGTAATTGTATGTGATTTTTCATCTACAATGATTTTAGTTTTTTTTTTTTGTGTGTGCCATTTAAAAAGATGCATTTATTGCCTCTCGTAAAAATTAATAATGCGATAAAATATACAAATTTGTAACAGTTATATGTGTAATTTAAAACTTAAATCTAAAAATTAAATGTACTAGAAGGATCACAATATTTTCTGTATTATCTAGAAGTGACTTTTGAATCGGGATCAATAACTTAGAATCCAAGCATTTTTATTTTTTTTTACAATAACACATAATGAAATATATTAATTTTTTCTTACAGCCACGAAAAATCTAGCCTGAAAAATGTTGATCCGGATTATTTGTTACAGTCTTTCTAATAAATCAAATTATATTTATTCCATCTATTTTTAAAGAAATATATTCAACATTTCTAATATTTCAATACAAAAAATAAAATTTTTGTTTAAAAAAAAAAAAAATAAAATAAAAAAGTTTGAAACTATGAAATTTTTCCACGGTTTTGGTATTTTTAAAAATTAAAAAAGTGTGGCATTGTTGCTGGAAAGGAACTACAAGTGTATTTTATGCAGTAATTGCATTGTCCATACCTTGTTTGATGAAATTTCTCAATGAAGTCACTTTTCTTATGATGAAAAAAAAAAAACTATCTTCGATCAACATCTGAGACCTAGGGTTTCAAATATGAGACCTTCCACCCGGAGATCATTATCTTTGCCATTAGATCAAAGGCTGGTTGTCAAAATAGTTTGTTGACATTCCTCTTTATTCTCAATATGTACCTGTTTTTTAATGTTTTGTTACATTTTGTCATGAGGTCTGGGGCGGAGCCAGATATTTAAACTATGGGGCTCAAATAAATATGAGGGGTCAATCATATATAATTTTTCTGTGTAGAATGAGGGCCAATTTTATAGTATTGTGGTATTTTACAATAAATTTTATATAAAATCATATATAAATAAAGAAACATTAAAAAATAGATGTCAATTGACCCCTATTCATACTTCTTAGCTCCGCCCTTGCCTGAGGTGATCCTAAATGATTGGATCCAACCAAATTTATTTTGTATTCTATTTCTTTCAACCACTGACCAGCTGGCATTTCATATTATACATTATCACAATTGTGAAGATGACAATAGCATATATAACCTACATTTTCTCTATACATAATTAGATATTACGACCGACCGGTTATAAAAAAATCCCTCAATTATCTGGAATTTTTCAAACATATTGTCGTTTTTATAACAAGTTGTTTTATTTAATTCTCCATTCTGTTTGTCTCTATAATATCCTTCGCATCTTATTGGTGCAAAGTTATAAATGATAATTTAATTTTTAAATTAACTTTACTCTTTTCTTTTGATGTTGGTCATTTGCATCAACCATAAACTATAATAGAGATTTCGGATTCCTATATCCTAGAACAGGCAAACTCTCTAGGGTCGGATCCCGCACTTGGTTTAGAAGGATCTGACTTGGAGAACTTTCTGGCTGACCTGACGGTCTACCAAGAGATTGATAGAGCTGCTGGGCTGCTTCCTCCAAACTCTGTTTCTGCTTCTGGTCCTAGCTCATCTGACTCCAGTTGCTATTCTGGCGATGCAATGAATATAATAGTTTTATTGATAGTAACTCATTGTTGTAATAACTTTAGTATAATATCTGCTACTGCTACGTACGATGGATTCTCTGGATTCTACCTTTTGTAGTTGTTGGAGTTGTGAACTTATCCTTTATTAGCTGTACGAGTCATTTACTTAGTGCCGGATTTTGTAATAAAACAGTATTCTTTCGTAATAAAATAGTTGAGTATAATCCACTTTTGTTTAAAAAAGAAATATTATAATTATTTTATAACAAGTTTTTCAAGGCCAACTTGAAAACTTACATGTCTTCATTTATTACAAAACGTTTATGAGATTAAAAATATTATTTGTGTGTTCGATTGACATTAATCACATCAAATCCACTGTGATAGCTAAGAAATATTTTTGCTTTTGAGCTAACTTCAAATTATTAGATGGATGGTTCAATTAAATATGATGATAAAGTTATAGTTTTCGCTTTTGCAAGTATGGTGTAGTAATTAGAAAAGAATACAAGCACTCCATAATAGGCATTGCTGCCATCTCATCACGCTCGCATTATTTTTGTGTTTCGAGTCTGCGTCACTGAACAGGCAGCGTCAGATTTGGATCAGAGCAGCTCACGCTGCATCTGTTGAAGTTTCTCCCCAAGCCAACCCAAGTGTTCTATTTCTTTATAGATGATATTGCCAAGGTTTGCCCACCAGAATTACCACCACAGCCTCAGCCATTTCTCTTTGTCGCTCTCTCTTTTTAAATGTCTTTTAATTCTAGCTAGTACGTGCCCGTCACTATCCTGTAGGCGAGCAGGCTGGAAAGCAAATTGATGCTTAGCGTAATTTCCCAATTAATTAATTTGTTTTCCCAAGTTAACCAGCTCCAACTCAAATGCTACTGTAAAAAACCATAGTAGGTAACTAATATTGTACTTGTTAATTGTTCTTTCGGCCAAAGCAGATCTCGAGGAAGATGCATGAAAGTTACTTGATTAGTTTATTTATTATTTCTTGAAAGGAACTCATGTTTATTTTATTAATTGACGCACATGCTTGACGACAAACTAGACTATGACATGTTTGGTTTATTTAGATTCCTACTCATTCATACCTGTAATTAATTCAAAGTACTGACTCGATGCATTGAACAATAAGAGAAAAAACAAAGTAATTAATAATTTAATATTGGCAATTTGTAGTTCATCAAGAAATGTCACGTTCACGTGTGGACACACTGTTTCCCACCAGAGTAATAATTCTACTTGATAACAACCAAAATAGTGAGGAAGCATGAAATTTAAAAATGAAAATTATACTGGATAACAACACCGCGGAGGTAAAGATAAGAAAACTTTGAACCAATTAATATGTTGTTTTTCTTCCAAAAGAGCAGGAATTTGTTTTTCTTCATTAATTTCAACCATTCAAATGCTTTCAACAGTCCATATTTATTTATTTTATTGCAATCTGGACTGTTGAAAAGATTTGAACGATTTGATGAAGAAAAACAAGTTTATGCTCTTCTCCCATAAAGGCAGATTCACACCCGGCCACCAAGAAAACTATGCCGCAATCAATTGGTAAATGATTTTTTTTTAACTTTTTTCTTCCAATATTTCTAGAAAAGTGTAAGTAGTAGCTGAAGAATATATATACTATTAGTTGTATACATAATCTATGAAGACAAATTTAACGTTCCTTTATTTGGAAATAGTGGTATGTGGAGAATTTACTAATATATATACGTAATTATTGAATATATAGGCATTAATGGCTGACTTTTGCATGCAATTGGTTCGTTATTGGCTCTGAAGGATGTTCTCATTTATTTTGATTTAATTGAAAGTTGCATAAATGAATATGCACAATGAAGGTTTTCATTGTTGAAAATTAATTCAAATTGATTAGAGCATGTATGAATCAGTTTTTACAAGCATTAAAACTGCATGGATTATTTTAGGCACTGGTTATTTTAAGCATAGTTATTTTAGGACTAGTAGGCATAGTAGTTAGTTATTTTTAGCCTGTGGTGTAGTGGTTGCTTAATTTAGGGAGCTGTGGGTGTGTATTTGTGAAACATTATACGGTTATAAATATTGTAGAACTCTATGTAATTGAGTAAGAGAGGAAATAAAGTGTTGTTTCTATTCAGAAAAATATTTTTCTCTCTTCAATCTTTTGCATATTGGAACAAAGCAGTGCAGTATTGCTGGGTTTATCCCAACATTCATACACTGTGAACTAATATTTAACAATTCAGCATCATAAATTGAGTGGTTTATTGAAGTTTGGTCATCATTTAGAGGTTTAATGGTAGCACTGTTATGTTAATTAATGGCTTAGATATTTTGATTTGCTTGAAACACTATAACTGAGCATAAATTGTATTTCAAATCAGCACTAAAAAGTGCCAAGGCATTAAATTTATTTGCTTACTTTGGTCTGATAATTTCTGACCAATTTTGTACTGGCATTGCTGGAACACTGCAACTTGCCACTCAAAAGGAAACATTTGCAGTCTAACAATTTATTGTGAAGCTGCTACACTAAAAAGCTGCTGCAAATGTCAATTTGCTTAATGTAAAGATTTTATAAAATGGAACTAATAGAAGAAAAAAGGGATACAAATTGGAAAAAAAAAACTAATAGAACAAAATTATATTTTTTTTTTCTTATTTGGGATATTTTCATAAATTATGGGTATGATTGTGGTTACTAATTTCGTCGGGAAGCTGGATCACTGTTGTACTTGTAAAACTTCATATTTGTAGCTTCTTCATTTTTAACTAAGAATAAGATATGTTCATCATAATTCTTGAAATTTGAGAAGCGATATTAAATCTATGGAACTACTGAGCTCGTTATTTCATGTATTGTAAAACAGATCGTGTATAGGTTTTTGAATAAATGCTTTTGTGAAGGTGGAAGATGATGAATATCAATAGACATGGTAGTGAGGAGACGTGCATCTTATCTGATGACAAAACAGCATTGATAGCATCAGTAGCTTGCCTGATGACATTCACACACATACCCTATATTTTCTTAGTACAAGAGAGGCCGCGCAGACATGAATCTTGTCAGAAAGATGGATAAACGTAAACCCATCTTGGTCGGAGCTTGATGGTGAGCAGATCCAGCCATGGAAAAAGATAGAGAATGAGGTAATAGGGTGTTTAAGAGTGTAAATGAGTAGTTTAGATGAGAAGATTAGAGTAGTTTAGATGAGGATTAGATGATTAGAGTACTTTAGATGAATTTATTTTATGAGAATAAAAGAGTTTAAATCTAAGATTGAGGGTCATTTGACTCGTTGTAAAATATATTTTTTTATCAATAAAATTGTTATTAGGCATTTAAAGCATCTAACCTTCAAAAAAAAAATATTTAACAGAACCAAATTAACTGAAATTAATTTCAGATTATTTGGGTTAAATTAAAGTTTGTATAATACTTCAATCTGAAAAAGGATGGAAAAAAAAACCAATAAAATATAAGGAGTCCTTTAATTGCTCCCAAATCTCAATTCCCAGAATTTCTTCAGACTAACTGTCGCGGCTTTTGCTCCGAAGTCTGATGGTCTGAGATACTGGTTTGTGTGAATTCTGACCGGTGTTTTCCTGATAAATATCAGGGTTTGTTTTTCTGGTTTGTGTTGCCTAGTTCTGGTTTGTGTTGCTTTGCTTGATGATGACAAAAATTGAAAGCACGAGTAACTCATGAATTAATTGACTACAGATGCTGTCACTCAATTCTGAAAGCTTGCTTTGTAATGAGGGTGGCTGTAGTGCAGTACTTGGTAGCCTTTCGTCTCTGATACCATGATGTTTTTTAGCAATTATGACAAGAAAAAAATTGCTGAAAAAACTTTTATTACATTGTATATTTTCTATTACATCCTATTACACCTGTTTCAATGGGGATATATGAAATTCTAATTGATCTGTACACCTGTACTAGCTGTTGTCCACTTTCCTAAATTTGTAGATTACAAATCTTGATTACAGATCTTGTATTAGCTGTTGCTCTAATTGATCTATGATGATATAATGTGAAATCATTCTTGATATCCTTTCTCTTTATTTTTTGAGTCAAAGTTGGAAATCAAGCATTGTCTTTAATATCCACAAATTATTACTCATTTGGGTTTCGAACCTGCAACCTCCCACATGGAAAGTATTGTCTTTGTCATTAGACAAGGCTGATTCTCAAAAACTTTGCCAGCCTTCCTCTTTATTCTCAGTATGTACCTCGTTTTTTTTTTTGTCCTGAGGTGATCCTAATTGATTGGATCCAACCAAAATATTTTTTTATTCTATTTCTTTCAGCCATTGACCAGCTGGCATTTCATATTATACCTTATCACAATTGTCAAGATAACAATAACATATATAACCTACAATTTCTCTCTCAATAATTAGAGATTACGACCGGTTAGAACAAATTCCCTCAATTATAGATTACAACTGGAATATTTCAAACATAGTGTCGTTTTCATAACAAGTTGTTTTATTTAATTCTCCATTTTTTGGCTCTATAATATCCTTGGCATCTTATTGGTGCAAAGCTAGAAATGATAATTAATTTAAATTAACTTTACTCTTTCCTTTTGATGTTAGTCATTTCCATCAACCATACACTATAATAGAAATTTCGGATTCCGATACCCTGGAACGGGCAAACTCCTTAGGGTCGGATCTTCCACTTGGTTTAGAAGAATCTGACTTGCAGAACTTTCTAGCTGACCTGACGGTTTATCAAGAGATTGATAGAGTTACTGGCCCTGTTTCCTCCAAACTCTGTTTCTGCATCTGATTCTAGCTCATCTGACTCCAGTTGCTATTCTAGCGATGCAATGAATTGTAGTTTTATTGATAGTAACTCATTGTTATAACAACTTTAGTATAATATCTGCTACTGCTACGTTGGATTTTCTTAGGATTCTACCTTCTGTAGTTGTTGGAGTTGTAAACTCATCCTTTATTAGCTGTATGAGTCATTTACTTAGTGTCGGATTTTGTAATAAAACAGTATTGTTTCGTAATAAAATAGGTGGTGGGTATAATCCACTTTTGTCAAAAAAAAAAATTATTATTATATTATAACAAGTTTTTTCAAGGCCGACTTGAAAACTTGTCTTCATTTATTACAAAACGTTTATGAAATTAAAAATATTATTTATCTGTCCGATTGACATTAATCACATCAAATCCACTGTGATAGCTAAGAAACCTTTTTGCTTTTGAGCTAAATTCAAATTAGATGGATGGTTCAAATTTGATGATAAAGTTATTGTTTTCTGTTTTGCAAGTATGGTATAGTAATTACAAAAGAATATAAACACTCCATAATAGACGGTTGTGAAAGGATATCTAAAATCTTGGCGAAAAAAATGTGTCGACCGATTACGTCCTCGATGTGATAGGCCACATTGGGGACCTCATTCAGCCAGCTCTTCACGCTAGCATTATTATTGTGTTTTGAGTCTGCGTCTCTCAGTCAGCGTCAGATTTGGATCAGCTCAAGCCGACCCAAGTGTTCTATTTCTTTATATATGATATTTCCAAGACTTGCCCACCAGAAATGCCGCAACGGCCTCAGCAATTTCTCTTTGTCGCTCTCTCTTTTGAAATGTCCTTTAATTCTAACTAGTACATGCTCGTGACTATCCTGTAGGCGAGATAGCGTAATTTGATTTTTTTTTCCCAAGTTAACCAGCTCCAACTCAAATGCTATTGTAAAGAACCATAGTAGGTATACACTAATATTGTACTTGTTATTTATTCTTTCGGTCAAAGCAGATCTCGAGGAAGATGCATGAAAGTTACTTGATTATTTTATTTATTATTTCTTGAAAGGAACTTGTTTATTTTATTAATTGATGCACATGCTTGAAGACAAACTAGACTATGACATGTTTGGCTTATTTAGATTTCTAGTCGTTCATACCTGTAATTAATTCAAAGTACTGACTTGATGCATTGAACAATATGAGAAAAAACAAGTAATTAATATTTAATATTGGTAACTTGTATTTCATCAAGAAATGTCACGTTCGCGTGTGGACACGCTGTTCCCCACCAGAGTAATATATAATTCTACTGGATAGCAACCAAAATAGTGAGGAAGCATTAAATTCAAAATGAAAATTATACTGAATAAAAACACCACGGTGGTAAAGGTAAGAAAACATGGAACCAAATATGTTGCTTTTCTTCCAAGAAAGAAGAAAGTTGTTTTTCTTTATTTCAACCATTCAAATGCTTTCAACAGTGTAGATTTATTTGTTTTATTATAATCTGGACTGTTGAAATATTTGAACGGTTTGATGAAGAAAAACAAGTTCCTACTTTTCTCCCATAAAGGCATATCATTCACACCCACCCACAAAACTTATGCCGCAATCAATTGGTAAATAAATATTTATTAACTTTTTTCCTCCAATATTTCTAGAACAGAACAAGTAGTAGCTGAAGAATTTACTCATATTTGTGTACGTAATCGATGAAGAAAAAATTAACGTTCCTTTTGAAAATAGTGTTAGGTGAGGAATTTACTAATATTTATACGTAATCATTGAAGAAATACTCGACGTTCCTTTTGGAAATAATGGTAGGTGGAGAATTTACTAATATTTATACATATCATTGAAGCAATATTTAACCTCCCTTTTCCATATAGATGCAGGGGAAAATTTACAAATATTTATACTTAATCATTGAAGCAAAATTTGAACTCCCTTTTGCAAATAGTAGTAGGCGGAGAATTTACTAAAATTTTATTTGTAATCATTGAAGAAAAATTTATATAAATGGTACATACTAGAAGAAAGTACCTAACCATCTTCTATCAGTAGCTTGTCAGAACAGATTGAATAAGGTAAGGTACTTAGCCGAATTTAGTTAAGTATCTTACCTTCTTCTATTGGTTCCCACTATGGTACCAATAGAAGAAGGTTCAAGTCCATAGCAAAATTTGACTAAGTATCCGACCCTTCTTCTGTCGGTTTTGAAAAATAATTAAAGATACTGCTAGAAGAAGATGTCGGTACTTAGCCCAATTTGGCCAAGTACTTTACCTTATTCAATTGATTCTGGTCAAGGCCGGTACCGATAAAACAAGGGTTAGCCAAATTTGGCCAAGCACCAGACCCTTCTTCTAGCGGTTGTGAGAAAGGTACTGATAAAAGAAATGTCAAGTACGTAGCCAAATTTCAATAAGGATAAAGTTTGTCTAGCAGAATACTGGTTAGAACTAATAGAATATCTGTAATTATTGATTAGTTCTGTTTTCAAATCAGAAAGTAATAAAGAATTAATGAAATTAAAAAGACACAATAAACTTAAACATAAAATATTACACATACTGAAGATAATATAACATTAAACAATATTAATTAAACATACATTCTTTACAAGCTTGAACATACATTATTTAATATTTATAACATGTTTTATCCATATACATACAAAATTTAAAAAATACTTAACATTCAACATTCAACATTCAACATACATATAATACACACACACTCACACACAACGGCTGATAGCGCTATAGCTTTTTTAAGATCCTAGCTTTTTTAGAACCCTGATATAAATACACACACACTCACACGTCCATAATTCAACAAATATTCAACATTCATCATAAATATCCATAATTCAATTTTCAACATACACATACACATATTTTAATTTTTATAACATATTTTTATATGTAGGTGATCGGCTTGTAATTTCAAGACTATGATGGATCAATAATGCACATTGACTTCCATAGATCAAATTAAGAATGCCGAATTTGATTGGCAAGTGGGTGATTTTGTGTGGAAAGAATTGATAAAAGAAAGACGTAATTGTTTGTGTGATTCTTGTTATTAAGAAGGATGAATCTTTTGTCACTTGTGTGAGTAGTATAGCGATTTTATAACGCTTTTCTTTCTCATGTCTTGACGACATGTTGGGGCAACCCCAAATAAATCTTTTCTACCCCAACTTATTGAGCAGAAATGTCAGATACATGAACCTCATGGTGTCTGCAAACTTCTCATGGCAATTCTAACGCAAACCTATTTTGATTGCAAATTCCAAACCCCTCAACCGAGACCACATGGTGGCCCCACTCGAGTTAACTTTGGGTGATACATCTTGCTGCCGAAATGAGACTGTCAAAATTAATAGAAAATTAATAGAACAATTCAAGAACTCAAGAACACAAGACTCCCATGAATCTCCCTTCCCTACAGTTTTTATTTCTTTTTTCTTTCTTGTATGAATTACACGGCTCTTACAGCTATTTATCAATTCATAAATATTTTGTATATCATGCTAAACATGGAAACCAATCCTTATAATTAATAACAAATAATGAAATATTATCTATTGCCTATTTCACTAAATATGATTGATATCCTTGAATTTCTTCTTTCCTTCTTTTGAGTAAATATAGATCTTCTAGAAGATTCGGCTTGATCCCCAAGTTATGCTGGAACCGAGTGTAATCTTAACACTTCTCCTCAGAAGGGTACGTAAATGTCTATCATTCCAATCTTCTCCAGCATTTCTTCAAATGGTTTAGTTGCTACCGCCTTGGTTAAAACATCGGCCACCTGTTCTGTTGATCTAACAAAGGGAAGAGAAATAACGTGAGAATCAAGTCTTTCTTTAATAAAGTGTCTATCTACCTCTATATGTTTTGTCCTGTTATGTTGCACTGGATTATGTGAAATGTCAATTGCAGCCTTGTTGTCACAATACAACTTCATCTCATTTTTCGTTTTCAGTTCTAATTCATTGATCATTTTTCGTAGCCATAAGAGTTCGCAAATCCCTTTCACCATGCCTCTAAATTTGGCTTCAGTACCAGATAAGGCGACCACATTCTGTTTCTTACTTCTCCATGTTACCCCAACGAAAGTAAAGTAACCCGATGTTGATTTCCTATCCATGATATTTCTTGCCCAATCTGCATCTGTATATCCTTCAACCTTTGTATGTCCATTCTTCTCAAATTTGATTCCTTTGCCGGGTGTCCCCTTCAGATATCGTAAGATACGTGTGACAGCTCCCATGTGATCTTCACTTGGATTATGCATGAGTTGACTTACTACTCCCACTGCATAAGCTATGTCAGGTCTAGTATGTGACAGATATATTAATTTTCCAACTAACCTTTGGTATTTTTCTTTGTTCGTAGGACATTGGTCAGGACAAGTCTCAAACTTCACATTTTGTTCCATTGGGGTACTAATCGGTTTACAATCCAACATTCCAGTTTCGGCTAAGAGATCAAGAATGTATTTTCTTTGAGAGAGAAATATACCTTTGTTTGATCGTGATACTTCAATCCCTAGAAAGTATTTTAGACCTCTCAAATTTTTCATTTCAAATTCTTTTGACAGCTTCATTTGAAGCTTCTCAATTTCAACTTTGTCATCGCCTGTTATAATCATATCATCTACATAGATAGTGAGAATTGCAATTTTACCTTCAGTCCTTTTAAAGAACATGGTGTGATTAGAATCAACTTGATTGTACCCATAGTTTTTCATAGCCTTTGCAGAACCTCCCGAACCATGCTCTTGGTGACTGTTTCAAGCCATACAATGCATTTTCTAATTTACACACTTTGTTTTCCGATCCAATATGATTTTAACCGGGAGTCAGCTCCATGTAAATTTCTTCTTCCAAGTCTCCATGAAGAAATGCAGTTTTGACATCAAATTGATGTAATGGCCAATCAAAGTTAGCTGCAAGGGACAATAAAACTCGAACCGAATTTAATTTTGCAACTGGAGAAAAGGTTTCCTGAAAGTCAACCCCATAGGTTTGTGTATACCCTTTTGCCACTAGCCTAGCTTTATATCTTTCAATCTTTCCCTCTGCATTGTACTTGATTTTATACACCCATTTACAACCAACTATTCTTTTTCCTCATGGTAAATCAACTATTTTCCATGTACAATTTTTTTCTAGGGCTTCCATTTCTATAGTCATTGCTCTAGTCCATTCTTTACTTTTAAGGGCATCCTCAACTTTTTCGGGTATGGCGATAGAAGATAGTTGGTCTGCAAAATTCTTTAATGGTTGTGGCAATTTTTCGGTTGAGGTGTAGTTTGTAATTGGAGATGTTATTTCTTTACTCGTCCCATCTTTTGGGATGTATCTTCTTGGTGGTTTGCCACGATTAACACGTGAAGAATATCTAGGATGGGTTTCAAAAGAACATACCTCGTTGTTATCCGCTCGTGGTATTGCCTCAATAAGATCTATCCATGGCTTAATTTTATTTGGTGAATGGCCCGACTGACCTGTTTCTGCTAGATTTTGTTGCTCATAACCTTCATCATTTTTTTAACCCGAGTCAACTGCTGCTGGACCCCAATTATTTGCTGGATCTGTAGCTGAATCAGTTGCTGCTGGACCCAAATCAACTGCTGAGCCTATACCCGAATCCACTGCTGCTGGACCCGAATCATTTGTTGGGCCCCAAATCAGCTGCTGGGCCTGGACCTAAATCAGCTACTAGTGGATCGGATAAAAAAGTTAGATCAAAGTCCGGTTCATCATGACTGCTGCCCTCCTAAATCAGATCTTGGATTTTGTTAAAAAATGACTCATTTTCTAAAAAAGTAACATCCATGGTAATATATAATTTTATAGTACCTGGATTATAGCATTTATAACCTTTCTAATTTGCTCCCATTCCTAGAAAAATACATTTTTCAGCCTTATGTTCTAACTTTGTGCGAAATGATTTTTGTATATGGATATAAGCAACACACCCAAATATTTTTGGAGGCAAATTTAAGACAGATGGTATGGTCACATGAGATGATAGGACTTGGATGGGGGTTTTATAATCATTTTCACTTGTGGGTGTACGATTTGAGAGGTATACAGCAAATGAAAGGGCATTATCCCAAAACATAGAAGGTACTTTATTTTCAAGTAGTAGTAATCGGGTCATTTCAATGAGATGTCTGTTTTTTCGTTCGGCAATGCCGTTTTGCTGAGGTGTTCTTACACATGTTGTCTCATGAATAATCTCATTTTGTCTAAAATTTTTTTTGTACCATCTGGTTCAAGTATTATGTCTTGTTATCGCTCCTTATGGTTTTTATTTCTTTCCCAAATTGAGTCTTTACCAATTTATAGAAATCTTGAATAACTTTAGAAACCTCATATTTTGTTTTAAGTAAATAGAGCCAAGTCATTCTGGAGCAATCATCAATAAAGGAAATATATCATCTACAACCAGATTTGGAAATTATAGAGGATGGTCCTCATACATCTGTATGTATCAAATCAAAAGGATTATTACATTTATTTTGACTGCTATAATAAGTTGTTCTATGACTCTTAGATTGGATACAAGTTTCACAAACACATCTTTAGGATCTAAATGCAAAAATAAATCAGGTAAAAGCTTTTTAATGTATCCAAAAGATGGGTGACCTAGTCTTTTATGTCATACCCAAATTTTATTCTTAGTAGATATATTATCTCCCCTTACTATATAATTACTACCAGTTTTGATTTCATCCAAGTAATACAACCCATCTCATCTAGTACCATGGCCAATGATCATTTTCATGAGAATATCCTGGATTATACAATGGTCAGGGAACATAAGCACAACACAATTTTGATCCTTTGTAAGTTGGCTAATAGATATCAGTTTTGTTGCAAGATAAGGAACCACAAGTGTATTTTTCAACCTTATTTGATTTGGTAATACAATTTCTCACTACTAGAATTTAGATTATTTACATGGGACAAAAAATGTCATTTGCATGGGATACCCATGCAATTGATGCCAATTGCATTGGTATCCCATGCAAATGGGTTCATACAGTTGACCTCGATGGTAATGACTCCTATTTGCATGGGGCCCATGCAGTTGATTAATTGTATGGGAGCGCAAACTTCTTTTTCATGGGTTAAAAAAATGCGGCCCATGCAAATGAGAACCTATGTAATTCATCTAGTACCCCAGCAAATACAAATATACCCATGCAATAGAATATGATGTGTCATAACTGAATTGGTTGCTGAAAATATAATTTTTCCCATTTGCATGGGTACAATTCTGAATTTATCAACGCACTATTTTTTTATAAATTATTTTGTTATGAAATATATTAATATAACAAAATTTCAAATCACAAACACTTCATAAAACTCCATCAATTCATAATATAGAGTTGTACAATTAATAACATAAATATTCCATAAGAATTTATTTTTTATAACATATGTGACTAGAACTGTTTATAACAAAATCTTCATATAATTCTACCCATTCTACTTCCTTTACTACTTCCTTTGCTCTCTCATCTTCGCTCTCTGCTCAGTGGGTAAAGATGGGTTTGTAAATCTCTGAAAATAAAACAAAATGGATAAGAAAGATCAAGATATGATTTCAGTAATCAACTTATAATGATTAAGTGATGCAGATTTGCAAGTATGAATTAATAGCACCAATAAATTGAAATACAAGTGAAGAAATCAAATTTGAAAACTACCTCTCCAGCTTTTAAAGTGATGACATGGGGTATAAATTCCATCCATCCTGATCCTGCATGTACTTCTTTTAGAATTTCAATTAGTAAACTTTAAAAATGAAAAAAGAAATCAGTTTTCTTTTCTTAAACTAATAATTTAATTTTTGAATGCACTGTAATAACATAATCACTATAATTACCAAAGTAAAATGGCATTTATCACAAAAAAAAGTTGCATTTCCATTATAATACAACACACAAAACTTGCAGCTATCAATACAAATTTGTATGTATTATACTTACCTCATCCATTGAAGGTGTTTCAAGATGTGATTTCTTTCTGTCAATGCTCCCTGTCAATACTGACATACAATAAAAATAAAAAATAATGAGAAAACTGAAGTACAAAATAGAGAAAAAATTAAAATTAAAATTGAAGGCTATGTGATAACAATGATGAAATAACAGTTGGAGTTATGCCAATTCAAATATTCATACAAACCAAGAGGAATATTATCTTCTGTTGTGGCAAAATAGAAATAAACAACTTTCTCAATACAATCAGTTGTTGAGAATTAAAATAATATTTTCTGACACTTGATTCCATTAATCATTTTCAATTTTATAATCAACAATTTCTTTAAGGGGATCGAGGAACAAATTTCACAAATATACTTGAAACCTCAAGTCTACTAAATAAGCATAATTTGCATAACGATAATCCAACAGAAAATAAATCCTGACAATCTGGTTGAGTATCAAACTTATTCCAACCATGCAAATCACCCAAATTATTCCTTTAGAATTGCTTTGTGATACCAATATAGTCGAAAATAAAATAAAAATACAGAAATTACATTGAGGTGTTGGAGGTCGGACTTGCATTGGGAGCATTGGTCCAAATGTGACTCATACTCAGCACGGCATGTATTGCATGTCCAGCAACGAAGAGGGTTCCTTTCCATTTGTCTCCGTCTGACTAGAATCGCTTGAACTGCCTCTTGCTTCTGCGGTGGTTAGGGTATGATCAGATACAGAAGGGAAAGAAGGAGATGGAATCGAAGGCTGTGTGAGCAACCATTACCATTAGAGAAGAGAAGCCAAGTCGAGTGGAAAAATCTGGAGGGATCAAGTAGTGAGAGAGGCTTCTTCTCTATTGCCGCTATTAGAGATTCAGAAAAGGGAGTGGAAAGGGCAAGGAGGAGAAAAAATGAAGTCATGGCGGCTGTTCAAAATTTAGGGTTCTTCCAATAAAATAATAAAAAAAACTTGGTGGAATTAAATTCTGAATTTTAAAATTCAGGGGAATATTTGTATGGGTATATAAGTTATTAATTGAATGGGTATTTACATCTATTGCATGGGATTCTTAATTGTATGGGCCGAAATTTTTAACCCATGCAATTTAACTTGTGTGCCCATGTAAAAGATATCTATTGCATGAGATCTACTTAAAGATGCAATTAAAATAAGTTACCCATGTTAATAATCTAAATTCTAGTAGTGTGATCTCCTGCACCTTCTACAGGATAAACTTTCCCATTTGCATTAATGATTCCAGTTTTATGTGAAGTGCACATGATTTCTAATTCAGTTTTTTCATGTATCATGTGGTCGGTTGCACCCGAGTCAATGACCCAACCTTATATTTTCTATTTTTGCTCAAATCCAAGATATTACACTTACCCATGCTAGTTTTGAAAATACCATTTTTACCTTCACAATGATCTTCACCTTTTGTTTATGACTTAGTTATGACTGCTACCTATTGACCAGATTGGTTCGGTCCTGGCTGCTGCCTTGGCTCTGGTTCGGGTCCAGCTGTTGCTCCTTGTACAAGTGTCGGTTGCTGCTTGCTGGTCACCCGACTGCCTGCAGCCACAGTTGTTGCTGCTACACCTTTTCCTTTCTCCTCATACTTCTTCTTCTTGTTACCTTTCCACCAATCCGGGTAGCCTACCACTTTGAAGCATTGCTCCTTTGTGTGCCGGTTTTTGTCATAGTTTGTGCACCTTAGTTTTGTGCCATCGAATTTTACATCAATAGCACTTGAATGAATTATACCCTCGGTCATGGCAACAGATTGAGGTATGATTTGTGTCGCCGGTTGAGGATTACTTATTGCAGCAGTTTGCATAGCTGCCATTTGAGTCATCATTCTCACCATCTGCTCAATCAGCGCAGCAATGATGGTCGATTCTTGGGATTCGACTTCTAACATTGTTCTACCAAATATGGATGAGCTTAGAGCAATGTATCACGAAAAATTAAAGTTAAAGACAAGAATGACAACAATTTCTCTAGCTATACCACTAAGCAACCACGCTCTGATACTATGTCAAAATTAATATAACAACTCAAAAATACAAGACTCCCATGAATCTCCCTTCCCTCCATTTTTTTTATTTTTTTTTCTTTCTTGTATGAATTACACGGCTCTTACATGCCTATTTATCAATTCATAAACATTTTGTATATCATGCTAAACATGGAAACCAATCCTTAGAATTAATAACAAATAATCAAATATTATTTATTGCCTATTTCACTAAATATGATTGATATCCTTGAATTTCTTCTTTCCTTCTTTTGAGTAGATATAGATCTTCTAGAGGATTCGGCTTGATTCCCAAGTTATGCTAGAACTGAGTGTAATCTTAACAGAGACTAACCCAATTTTTCTCTTGTTTTTATTTTTTTATTTTTCATATTTGTGGTCAATAACACTCACTTGCTCACCGCATGCATAGCATGTAAATTTCAACAAATCTTTGTGGTGCAAGCAACACAGAAACTTCACTTCAAGTTCCTGAATTTCGAGCTCATAAATATGACGATTGGCGAGTGCACCCTACTAGACAATACCTGCAAAGTACCCACACTCCAATACCCGCAAAGTTTTCGCAACATAACTAGCACAACTACCTGGGGTACAGCAAACACTTCAGCACTGAATTTTTTTTTCTGAAGTATTAGTACCTATGCATGAAAGTGTTTATATCTATATACAAAAGTATTTATACCTATGAGATTAACAATTTCTATGTAAATAATTGTCTCTCCAACCAAATCTCTCAAATGTACCCGCACCATAAATACTTGTGGGGGACCACTCCAACTACATGGAGGACCATGCATGTTTTGTGAATCTAAAATCACGAATAATTTATACACAATTTTTTATTTCAAATGAGATCGATGATGACATACTTTCAGTCTTGTCGTCACCCAAGTATTTATTCCTCGTTATGCAAGTATTTATACCTATACTTGCAAGTATTTTTTACATATGACGCTGGATGACGTCTGAAGTATATCAAGTATTGTAATTATTTATACCTATGCACTGAAGTATTTATACCAATGAGGTAAAATATTTTTGTTAAAGGAAGGTTGACGCGGAGACGATTGGGGAAAGGTTGATGCGGGGATACAAGGTCCCCACTACTTAATTAGAGGGAGGTTGATGCGGAGACAATTGGCAGACTGGAAAAATGATGATCATAACAAGTTACGCATCAAAGTATTAATATCTTATTTTTCATGTATTAATATGTTATCTTTCAAGTATTTATACCTATGAAAGTTGACGCAGGAACGAGTACGGGGACAGAAAAAGGGGACCATCATATATCATTCCTCTGATGTTGTTGTGGGGATTTTGAGGATACTGGTGTGCAGAGACACTAATAATTATTGTTTAAAATAAGCAAGACAGTTCGTGCATTAAAAGTTTTGCACACATCCCATAGAAAATGAAAAATCTACCAATTGTTTTGTCTGATTTATACCTCAGCCAAGAAACTCCCACTATATATAACCAATCAATCTGTTTTTCCAATCATTCACGAGCACAAAGCTAATTCACTTTCACAACCCCCCCCCCCAACACCCACACACACACAAATAGGAAAAAGAAAAGACACTATCCACATTCCACAATCGAGAATTCATGGCAGAGACAGCTGTGAACCTTGTCTTGCGCAAGCTTGCTGATGTTTTGATCGAGAAAGCTCAGGAACTATACAAGGTGAGTGGGCAGATCGAGCAGATGCAGACGGAGCTTCGCTTGATCGGAGCTTTGCTTAGAGATGCTGATTCCAAGAGTAACAGAGATCAGAGGGTAAGAGAGTGGCTGAACCTGGTCAGAGAAATTGCCAACAGAATAGAAGGTGTGATTGATACCTTCCTGGTTGAGATCCAAGAAAACAGTCCAAAAAGTTGCTGCTGGTTCCCCAAACCGAGCTGTTTAGATTGCAACAAACTTATGACAGTCGTAAGAAATCCCATAAAAATAAACAAACTGAGTGGTGAGCTCAATAAAATCACACAGGAACTCAAATTGATTTACCAGCGCAAAAATGACTTGGGAATTACAGTTCTTGGTGCTGGTAGTGAAGAAAATGACCAACCTTTTAGGCCGACAAAACCTTCTGATATTAATGAGTCAGAAGTTGTTGGCCTTGAGGCTGCGAAGTGCGAGATTATCCAGCAGCTGCTTGATAAAAACGAATTAAGGCGCACAGTGCTCTCGATTGTGGGTACTGGCGGCATTGGGAAGACAACACTGGCCCAAAATGTATACAAAAGGTGATTGTGCTCTCTTTCAAACACGTTTCAATTTTAAATGCATAATTTTTTGTGGAACAATCTATAACAAGAAAATTGCTAAATCTGAAACTAATTAGTTGTAAGAAGTCAACTGTTCAAATTCGATACTTTGTTTATATTTGTGCTTTCTCAAGAAATCATGAATACATCAATATATTCTTCGAACGATAGTCAAGGAACTGGGAGATATTGTCATTAATTCTTTCTTCATTGTTATTAGTAATCAATTACCTTGCATATATATTTGTTTTAAGGTTAGTGGCTTTAAATGCCTACTAACGATTTCATTGATAAAAAAACGGACTTACAACATGTCAAATGACTTTCCTTCTTAGATCTAAACTCATTGTTTCTCATGAGATCTCGTAAATTACTCTAATCAAGTAATCCTACATATCTACTCTTAAAGACCCTCTTACCTCTTTCTCCATCTCTTTCCACCACCGGATCCACTTTCACCCAATAGCCGCCGCGCTCCGACGACTGGATTTGCTTATCACTGTGCTCCGATCGAGATGGGATATTAAAGGCTCTACGCTTTGAGCTCCAACGATACCGCGCTCTCGGCTCCGGTCGACTCCCTCCCCTCTCACTCATTCTTCCCTCCGTTCAAGGAGATAGAGACGAGAGAAAGGGGAAGGTATCGCTATGTCGGAAGTGGAAACTAGAAGAGGTGAGAGAGACGAAATGGAGAGGTGTGGAAGAGTGAGAGGGAGTGGCGGCAGCTAGGATTTTTTCCTCTCTTTTTTTCGCTTGGGAGTTGCATGTATTTGTTACCTAGAGCAACCAGAGAAGTGTCTTTCCTCAGAAACTTACAATTTATGAGATAATTTCTAGACAGTGGTTATATAAAGGAGTTGTTTTGTAATTTAAGCAGATCGGGTTCACCTTCATTTCTGATGATTTTCAAACATGCAGGTAAATTCACTTAAATGTCACTGAACTACGTACGTACACCCAATATATGATTCGGATAATTTTTTCCATAAACAATTACCTAGCTTAATATAGGCGCTTCATCAAAATTAGCCTCTCTTTTGGTTAATACAATTTAAAAGATGGTAAGAGTGGCTCCAAATGTTCTTAGCTTCAAGGTGATTTTGTGCTCAAAGATGCACTTTCCAATATTTTAATTTCTTAACAATATATAAATTTGATACAAAGTGTAGTCTAATTCTTCTACAATACTTATAATCAATCAAGTAATAACGGAAAAGATCTCCAATAAAAAATTTCTTGCCGCTGGTTTTTTTTTTTTTTTTTATGTAACACATTCATTTTGTAATTTACAGTGCGGAATTGGTGGGGCAATTCGATTGTTGTATATGGCTGTCCATTTCTCAAAAGTTCAATATAAATGATCTCTTGAGAGAAATTTTATACTCAATTGAACCTGGAATGAGAAAACAAAATCCACCCGTGACAGATGAGGAGGTATTGGTGAAGCTTAAAAGCTCCTTGGGACCCCCACCTGTGACAGATGAGGAGGTATTGGCGAAGCCCAAGAGGTATTTAATTATCCTAGATGATGTGTGGACAATTGATCTTTGGGACCGATTGAAAATACAATTACCTGATATGAACAATGCGAGCCGTGTGATAATTACCAGCAGATTTGGTAATGTTGCTAAACGGGCAGATTGTAATATAGAACCGTATATGCTCGGTTACCTTAATGATGATAATAGTTTAGCTCTCCTCTTCAGAAAGGCATTTCAAAAACATATAGAACCTGAGAATTACCCTCGTAATCTCTTGGGAGTCGCCAAAAAATTAATGAAAAAATGTGGTGGGCTACCCTTGGCATTGGTTGTGCTAGGCGGTATCCTCACAACTGAAGAACCCACCTACAATGCCTGGAGCAAGTTGGAGGAAAACGTGGATTGGTCCGACGATGATGGGAAGAAGTGCTTGCAAGTCCTAGCCATGAGTTATGAACACTTGCCTCCCTATATGAAACCATGTTTTCTTTATTTTGCTTCATTTCCGGAAGACTACAAGATTTCGGCAAAGCATATCATGAGAATGTGGGTCGCTGAAGAATTCATACCAAAAGATGGATCTGGAACAATAGAGGACAGAGCTGAGAAATTCCTTCAAGAGCTAGTGCAAAGGTACATTCCTTCTCTTTTCCAACGACTTATACCCGATTTACAGAAATGAAATTATAAAACCAAAACCTAAAGCACACAAATTCTTTTCCAACGACTCCCCTAAATCAGTCCAATTGATATAATTAACGAATATTTTAGCATAATTTCAAATCCCATTTTAGGGAGAATTTCTGGTGTGCTCATGTAAAATGCTAAAATAGCCATTATCCTCATAAAAAATACCATAATATCCAATATCTCCTCCAAAACATTATATTTTTTTTTCTACACTCTTTTATTTGATTATTTTAAAAATTAAATTGACAAATATTCCCTTTACTATGTTCTTTTCTCTGCCTTGTTATGCGGTGAGTTTTTTTTTTTTTCTGGATATTACTTTTAACTTCTAAATTTTATTTTCTATTTGGTTTTTATGGTGTAACGTTTAGTCTACATGGTACTGCAACATTAGTGGTGTTGGGTTTGATTTTTTTTTTTCAGAAAAGAATAGAGGTCTGGCCCCTATTATGTATTAATTGCTATTGGTTACAGAGTTTTTACGGTTTTGAGAAATAAAGCATCAATATAAGGAATTAAATTTCAAGCTTCAATCGTACACAAGTCTTCAGTCTTCAAGTTTCTCTCTCCATGTAAATTGTTTTGCTCATCGTAGATAGACTCCATTGATTCTGTGTTTCCCTCTACAAGTTCACTTTCTGTCTTGCTACCGCCTTGAAAAATTCTGGAACCTCTCTCCAGATAACAAATTGTGTTATTAAAAGTTGTTCTCTGACCTTTTTGCGAGTTTCTTTATTCACCACTGATGACTTGCAAAATTGCTTGATTCCGAGTTGCTATTTTTTGTAACACAGGAGAGAAAAGTTAAAAAAAAAAAAAATTGCTTGCAATCTTATTTTTCAGCTTTGCATGTGTCGCTATTTATAGTTACAACTCGGAAGAAAAACTAGCCATTGGAATGCACTATTCCCTATTGCTATTAATTACAAGGCACGATTTCTTATCATATTAAATAAACTAGTTGTTGCAATTTGAATTCATTTTATATTTCCTCAAGCTAGAAATGTATATATCGTACAATTCTAGCTTGCTTGTAATTTTCTCAAATGAACTTGGATCCAAGCCTTTAGTGAAGATATCCGCGAGTTGATCTTCACTTTTTACGTATGGTATTTCAATTTTCTTTGCTTGAACATTTTTCTCTAATAAAGTGACAATCCACTTCTATGTGTTTTGTTCGCTCATGAATACGGGATTTGATGCTATGTGTCATGCCGAATTGTTGTCGCAATATATTTTCATTGGTTCTTGAATTTTAAAACCCATGTATGATAGGAGTTGCTTGATCCATGTTAGTTCGCTTGCAGTTGATACCATGGAACAGTATTCAGCTTCGATGCTTGATTGTGCTACAACATTTTATTTCTTTTTTTCCTCATAACTAGATTTCCGCTTACAAATATGCAAAAACCGGTTATCAATTTTTTATCAAAGCTTCCAGTCCAATCTGCATCGGAATAGCCACATTTATCATTAGAATTATTATTCTTCATCCAAATGCCTTTACCGGGATTACTTTTCAAGTACCTCAACATTGTATTTACCACTTCAAAATGTGGTATTCTTGGTGAGTGCATGAACTTACTAATTTGGCTTATGGAAAAGAAAATATGATGAGTAACTGCTAGATATATCAATTTTTCAACAAGTCTTTGAAACTGATTTATGTCTTTTAAAGGTTCACCATCTTTACTATTTAATTTGTAATTGTTGTCAATTAGAGTAGAGGCCGGTTTACATTCTAATTTACCGATTTCTTTTAATAAATCAAGTATATATTTTCTTTGAGAAATAAATAGTCTTTCATATGAAGAAACTACTTCTATTCCTAAAAAGAGGAGAGTTTAAATACATCATGATTTTGTGTTTCAATATGCTCTACATCATTTATCTCTATTTTCAAAGTCCAAATAGTCAATCCAAACTGCTCAACATAATCTTCACAATAAAATATTCTTGGAGACCAAATTTTATATTTTTTAGAATTTGTCGGGCTTGATATGACCTGACAGTTCTGATAATTTGTCTTTATAGCTAATTAACTCCCATTAGATGCGGATCATGAGCTTGGATTCTGTCTTGGTATCGTAATTACCGAATTTTTTATTAATAGAAATAAAATAAAAAAAATATTTAAAAAGAACACTACTTTAAATTTTTTGCAAAAACTAGGTAGATCGGGTTTTGTAAACCCGTCCCGCCGGACGGGACTACACAACCCGTCCCGATTAATCATCATTAAGCCTTAACCAACATCTCGGAAAAAAAAAAAAAAAAAAAAAAAAATCCGGGACGGGTTTAAGCATCCCGTCCCGCTCCGTAAAAAATAAAAAATAAAAAATAAAATACATGGACGGGTTCTCTTAGCCCGTCCCATCCGATTGTTGGAAATTAGATCAATAGTACTATAATCAACCATAGATAACCTTTTGTTGGAAATTCTGTAAACCACCAATTCCTGACTGATACTTTTCATTAGAAAATAATATATAATGCATAACTGGCTTCAATTCAATCAAACTTAACTTCAATTTAACTAAAGTACTAAACTAATAAGCATATATACCACTTAACTTACATAAGGTGATTTCAATTTGGTGCTTTTCTTAGCCCAAATAGCAGGGATAGCAGGGATAGCAGGGACTTTAGAGTGTAATATGGTTTAGATCATAAGGTTCTTTGTAAAGTTAATGGATTGGATTATAAAAAATAGCATACGGGGTGTCAGATGTTGGTAGAAGATAGGTTTTCTTCAACATAAGAAAAGTTACTTCATTCAGGAATTTCATCAAATAGGTTGTAAGCAATGTAATTATTACAAAAATAAACTTGTCCAATGGATCAGAGAAATTTTGACTTATTTGAAATTTCAAAACCTTTTCCACAAATTGCAACTGGGTCCACTGTAGTACGTAGAAACAATTAAAATGTTTTGAGTAAGATATATAATTATAACAAGTTTGCAGCTATTACCAAACTACAAGCACCTAATACATAATTACTGAATCGATTAATTATACCTCAGCCTTATTCCTTATCAAGTATTCTGTAACCAATGGAAAGACGAGAGCGTATCCTCTTACAAATTACCACCACCTCTTTAAAGCGCTCATCGATGGGTTTGCGGATGTCCCCCAAGCTCCATGACTCTTCTTCATTTATCACGCAGCACTTGTCAGCAGATGAAGATCGATCCTCTTTTTCTATTATTGTATTCACCAAAAGCAAGTTGAAAGATAAAAGAGGTAACTCCTTTGTCTTCATACTTTTTAACTTTTCTGGTCCAACCCACCCATAAGCATGGTATGAGTCATGACATTGGGTTTGTACCCTTTACAAATCATTTCATGCAACAACTCCTTTGCCATCACAATTTCTCCTTTCTTGAACAACGCATATATAAGAATGTTGTAAATCACAACATCGGGCTCGCAGCCTTCGGAAATCATTTCATGCATCAACTCCTTTGCCATTGTGCCTTAGTCGCAGAGGGTGGTGGTACTGGTTTTGGTTTGTTGTTGATTCGGAAGGGTTGAAATTTGGAATTGGGGATGGCATAGCCGAAAAGACAGAGGTCACGGCGAGAAATTGACCGAATTTTTTATTAATAGAAATTGGAGCGGGACGAGATGCTTAAACCCGTCCAGGATTTTTTTTTTTTTTTCCGAGATGTTGGTTAAGGCTTAATGATGATTAATCGGGACGGGTTGTGTAGTCCCGTCTGGCGGGACGGGTTTACAAAACCCGATCTACCTAGTTTTTGCAAAAAATTTAAAGTAGTGTTCTTTTTAAATATTTTTTTTATTTTATTTCTATTAATAAAAAATTCGGATCGTAATTATACATATTTTTCTTTTCGTATCATCAGATGTTTGCACTAAGTGATAAGACCTATCTTAATTATACTGTTTCAGGTGTTTGATTCAAGTCACTGAAAAGTGTTGGAATGGCTGCTGCAAATACTGCAGTATTCATGATCTTCTACGAGACCTGGCTATCCACAAAGCCAAGGAGGATAACTTCTTCACCATATTCTCAAAAGAATACGAAGATGTTAATCAGCTGGCTACTAGAAAGCCGCACCGTGCGGCACTGCAATTTTGCACTCTTACGAAGGATGGTGTTTATTCAGAAAACACTCGTTCTTTACTATGTTTTTCTTCTGAGAAAATTTCAACAAATGGTAGTGGCTTTAGACTACTAAATTATAGTGGCTTTAGGCTACTTAGAGTGTTAACCATTGAGGGTGTTGATACAAGAGAATTCGCCGGTAGTGACTGGCTGAAGGGCTTGGTGCACTTGAGGTATTTGGGCTTAAGATACTGCACTATTGAACGAGAAATATTTAAGAAGATTTCCTTGAATAATCTAGAAACCGTTGATTTAAAGGGCTCAAATATATTTCATGGTAAAGAAAAGGCTACGGATTGGTCATCTGATGTTGTAATCCCAAATCTACGACATTTATTTGGTTACCCGAAAGCTGTACAATGTTTCCCGTTAAAATGGGATCACCATACAAATCTACAAACATTAAAATATGTGGATAACAGTGCACTTCCTAAATTAGGATGTTGTATCAACTTGCGCAAGTTAGGGATTAATTATCCAAATGGAAGGGTTGTTCGTCATCCAGAAGAGTGGCAAACTCTTAAGAGTGTGCTGACAAGGACTGAACAGTTGGCTTCCCTCAGCATTTTTGTAGAAGGGCACATCGTTCCATTTGGTGGTACAAGAGACCTACCTTGTCATGAGAAGATACAAAGTCTATATCTTAGTGGAGAGTGGGCAAAAGATATGTGGCTTCCATGTGTTGAGATGTTCCCAACAAACCTCACCAAATTGGTGCTCCGATGTTCTAGGCTTGAGGAAGATCCAATGCCCATTCTTGAGAACTTGCAAAGCCTCAGGATACTTCAGTTACTGTGGAACTCATATATGGGAACAAAGTTGATCTGTTCAACCGGAGGGTTTCCCAACCTCAAAAAACTGGAGCTTGAATTTCTGCCGAATCTAAGTCATTGGGACGTAAAAGAGGGAGCTATGCCCATCCTTAGTCACCTCAAAATTGCGTCCTGCAATGAGCTGCGCACACTTCCCGAGCTACCAAACGTGCAGATAGAAAGGTAACATCTCATTCTCTTTCGTTGTAAAATTTCTTTACAGTTTTCACGTCTTCATTTGATGTTCGTATATATACCTTGTGTCGCTGCAAGGCTTTATTATTTTTCTGTTCTGAATAATTGCAGGGATATTGATTTTTCCAAGATCATAGGGGAAATGTTTAACAAGGAAGAACAGGAAATATTGATACTTGCGGCCGCACGACTTTTCTTTGATTCAGGCGGCACGACATCGCATTGATTGTAATTTTCATTTTTCAGTTTGTTGTTTTCGGGTTGTTCAATTTTTCATATTGCATTTTTAATATGCTTAATTTTCTATTGTTTGTCAGTTTCAATTTTTTTAATTGTAATTGTACTCTTAAATTTTGCATGGATTTGGATTGGTTTGGAATAATGTTGTAATTCACTTCATTTTTTTAACACTGTATATGTTTGTTTTTCCAATTTGTCAATCTGCAACATTAAGTACTTTGTTTCTTTAAACCAAAAATATTTCATAAATTTTACGAGAGCATAATGATTATTGTAATATCCCAATTTTTTAAAATATGAAATTTTATTTGACTTGAAATAAAGTGTGTTAAAAACATAGCAATATGGATTTCGAAGGATAAATTACAAACACTGGAATTTCAATTATCTGAAATTAATATACACCAGAAGTTTATACGAAAAATTTAATTACAAATAGCTCATTTTAAGGTCCACAGATTTTGATTGATAAATTTTGTTAGTGTTAAAATCAGAAATCATAGAAATTTCCTAAGATATTAAGATTTAAATTAAGATACGTTAAATTAATTATATATATATATATATATATATATATATATATATATATATATATATATATATATGTTGATGAATTTAATTGTACTTGTAAATAAATTAATAGTCTAACTAGGGATATTTTAGTATTTCGTAACATCATGTAAATTTATTAAAAAGCATTTTAGAAGCCAAGTTATTTTCTATAATATAACGGGTATAGCTGAAAATAAGTATTTTAGAATAGAAGAAATATAAATGGATTTGTTTTAATGAAACCAATCAATCAAGCCATATTTGTGAGTAAATAATGTAGGATTTTGGCTTAAGTTTTGTCTTGTTTTCTCACATTTATGTTTAATTAATTAGTGAATTAGCTTATTATTGCCCAAATTTACGTTTTAACGCAAGAATCATATTTCGGAGCTATTTTACATCATATGGAGCAATAATCGGATCAATCGGAAAAGTGCAACATTTGTTTTAGGGTTCTGTTATGGACCGTATGAACCCATACGGACCCAAGCCCATTACGAACTAGGAGATAGTCAAATCCAACAATAACACTGTATGGGTACGGTCCGTATGAACCCATACGGAGCGTAACCAAAGGCGGCCTTTGGTGAATGTATTAAGTCCACTTTTTATAGAAAAATAATTCAATAATATAATATAAACATTCAATATCGGCCGATTAAAAACATTCACTCCATATTTTCTATTATTATTATTATTATTATTATTATTATTATTATTGTTGTTGTTGTTGTTGTTGTTGTTGTTGTTGTTTTGCTATAATTAAAAAACGTAATAGGTCAGGTAATGTTCCCTTCATATTATGTTACGTTATAGAGATTTGGTAGTTAATTTGGCAAGTCGTAATATGTTATGAATTTTTAAATCCATATAAAAAAGAATACCGAAAAATTAATAATTGAAGAAAGTACAATAAATTAATTTGGTGTTTTGCACAAATAATTAATTAAAGAGGAATATCTAGCATAATATTTCAAAAATCGTCAAGCTGGAAGTTTGGACTTCTATTAATATTTAGAGTGATGCTGTCGTGGATCGGAATTTTTTTCAATTTTTTGTCCGAATTAATCACAACCGCTCATTTCAAAAGGGTAAAATTGGAATAGCATCATATAATAAAATCTTTCCGTTAAACTTTCCGTTAGATATCCGTTCTTTGCTCCCGTCTCTTCCTCTCGTAGATCACCACTTCCTTGGCGAATTCGCATCTCTGAGATCTCTCCCTCCCGTGGCGAATTCTCATCCTCTGAGATATCCCTCCCTCCCGTCGGTCGGCCCCTCTCCTTTGATCCGTATCTCCCCCTCCCATCGGTCGCCCTGTGCTCTCTCCTACTCCCCCGGTCTCTCCAGTCGCAGGTCTAATTTCTCAGTATCATCTTGACTAAACATGGCACTTTCTCTGCCATTGGAGAAAGAATGAATTTAACTTCTCAACCACTCTAATCAAGTCCTATGATACAAAAGACATAACCAACCAACAATTTAAATAGATGTCATAATAATGCAAAAAAGGCATCTGGTTATTACCACTTTATATTTTTCTCAATTTATAAATTAACCTAGCATTTTGCACTATTCTTAAGGGGAAAAAGAATCGCAATTTTATCAAACAAATTTTTTTAAGTTCTGCAAAAACAAAACTATGCTAAAGGAGCACAAACTATTTCATGGTGTACTCAAATTCTTATTTTTGCACTTGTCACGTGTAATCAGAGATCAAAATGTCTCCCGGCCAACAAATCAGAACTCCTATAATAGCACGTTGAATAAAGGAGACTGAATGGTGTATCTGTCCAGAGACGATCTCAGCCTTCCATCTAACAAATCCAACTATTGTAAACCATTGTGTTGAATATAAGATATTATACATCTATTTTACGTGTCTGTACGTGTACAGGTTTAAATTTAGTTATACATTAGTTCGCTACACATAGAGCCACATAAAATTTGTAATATTTTAAGTTTTCCTTTTTCACGCGTTTTCTTACTTTTTCTTTGCTCCGCTTTCTTTTCGTCTATCCTTCCCCGTCTCCCTTTTCTTAACCCTTTTCCTTCCCCGCCTCCGTTTTCTTTTGCCTTTTCATTCCCGGAGAAGAACCAAAAGCCCCTGCGCGTCAGAGAGAGCGAGAGAGAGCGAGAGATGAGGAATGACGGAACAGTTGCCTAGGGTTTTGCGCGACCTATAACTCTCCAGCCGCAAAACCCTAACCCTCCATCCAGAGCCGCCATGGTATGACGTCGCATCTCTTTCCCGATCTAAGTCTCTCTCATTTTTCTTGTTCATTTTAGTTGCATTCTGTTTCTTATTTCATAATTCTGAGATCTCGATTTATTTATTTTTTTTATTTTGCAATGCATTATGTCTCATAAGTCATTTCAACTTCTCAGGCCCTAAGAAAGGTGGGAAGCTCTAGCCGCAAAGAAGAAGGTTAGATATCTCAATCTTTTCTATTTATTTTTACCAAATTCTGCCATTTTTCTTCAGTTTGTAGCAATCCTATAAGTGGCCACTATTTCCATTGACCATTTTTTTTTGGCTTATTAAGTGCTTGAGATTGTTTTTGTGTTACTGGTTTTTATATTAGCACAGTCAGCATTCATCTTTGGATTTTTCAGTAATTTGGGTTTTCATAATGGATTCCGAATGTCGGTATGTTACAGAGGTATAATCATATTTTGTTCTTTACAAATCGTTTACTATTTGTACGGTTTTGTTATTCTGAATAATATATTGAAAATAATTTATCTGATTTGTAATTGAATTCTGAATTGTTATAAGAATCAATAGGTACAAATTAACTGCGAATGTTTCAATCAAGTTAGAGTTGGTAAGATCAAGGAGGATGGTGGAGTAAACACAAAGAAAATTGGGTCTCATGGTGGTAGTGTCCACACTCCACAATATAACAATTGAACCTGGTAGCTCACATGTATTCTACAGCTGCGGTGCAGATGGGTTAGTTCAACATGTACATGTTTTTAGCATCTGATTTTCTTTGCTACTCTCTTTAGATTCTCTGCACTTTAAGGCTCTAAATTCAATTGATGTATACAAGCTAAAGTTATTCCTTGGATGGATTGAGTGATAATATTGCTATATAGATTCAGAAGCTTAGTGCTTGTGCTTTTATTGGAAAGAATTCTAGCCAGTCTGAATTCGAATTGAATTCAAGTGATCTGGTCATATAGGATCTAGATGCCACTATAATAAAGTTATGTTTATTTTATGAGACTATTTATGTATGTCATGTTATCAAAGGATTTTTTATAAAAAGTTTGATTATGTACCAGAAAGGGTAATTATGGTATTTGCTCTATTTTTGGTACCACGCTAGTACGAGGTGTTATAAAGGGCAATCCAGTTATGTATCTAAACCGTCCGATCAGAATCTGGTGAAAAGCTGATTTGTTGTCATTTTCTCATCTCTTAAGTTTACTTTCATTGTCACTCCCATACAGATATAGACACAAATATGAGTGTAGTCCAACAATAAGATTTATATTGTATCTGTCACTATCATCTTAGCACTTCGGAAAAATACCCACATGTTGTTGATTCCAATTTTGTTTGCGCATGTATCTGTCGGTGCCAAGGCAATCGAAGGTATGCAAATGTATCTGTCGGTGCCAAGGCAATCGAAGGAATGCATACCTTCAGATGACCAAAGGAATCAGGCCCAGATAATGCAACATCTAAATTCTGAATATTTCATAATTGGATGAACCAGGGACTAAACAGTAAACTTTAATTTTTTTTTTAGGAGGGGTAGTAGGAATTATGAAAGAAGATCAATCTTTTACCAGCAAATACAGGGAACCAAGCTCTAATGCCATTCCAGTGAGGCACTGTTTTCTTTAGATTTTCCTTCAGTTAAATATTTAGATGTTTTCTGTTTTTCAATTTTAGGTACTAATTGTTTCAACTTTGCAGAAATTGCAACATCCAATTTTGGATAAACTTTTCATGTGGTCTCTAGCTTGTGTGGTCTCGGTGCCTCTACAATGGATTTCTCCCTATATATTCGAATTTATATAGGGAGAAATCCATTAACAAAGTCTCGGTGCCTCTACAATTATAGGAAGACCCTATGGTTATAAAATTTCACATAAATTTTTTATGCGCAGCCTATTTAAATTGTATAGTAGATATTTGTAGTCTTAACAAAAAGTTCCCTTTATTGATATTTGTAGTCCTATTTATTTACTTTAAACTTTTATTTTTGACCAATAGTTGGTGGCACGAAATAGATTGACATATGCTACCATTTAAGCCTAGAAAGAAAGAAAGTAATTGATTTAGTGAAAACAAAATGATGTTGCAACATTGCTTTATTAACTTAAGTATATAAATGTTTACAGTATAAAATTAAGAAATTATCGAGTTTCACGCACCATCAAGGAGAGTTTATTGTCATCTCTTCTTCGCTAATTGATAGAGACTTATAATGATGACCCACATCCCTATCTTTACAATTTAAATTCCAACATTTTCATTTGTAGGGCTGTAAACGAGCTGGGCCTTGGCTCAGCTTGTGACAAGCTAGCCCGAGCTAGCTCGCGAGCTGACGAGCTGGCTCACTGGGCTTTATTGGGCTGCTATTATACAAATTCAAAAATAAAAATAAGAAAACTCATTCGAAAAATTTAAGAAATCGTCCAACAGGCACATCTTCAAGCAACTAAAGCCTATCCTTTCTTCCCAAACTAAAAATACATCAATTTTGCATAATTGCGACTTTGAAAATGGGACTGGACTTAAAATTAGACGGGACTAAACCCTAAATCCACTGTAGCTTAACGAGCCGAGCTAGCCCGGTCTGAGTTGACCCCTGGCTCAGCTTGTTTATTTTGGCCCGAGCCTGGGCCGAGCTAACTCGTTAACAGCTCGGTCCACTACCAAGCGAGCTAGAGGCGAGCCACGAGCTTTTTTGATAGCCCTATTCATCTTATTTCTATCTGGCAGTCTCTGCCATGTAAATTAAATTTTTTTTTTTAAAAAAAATATTTTTATCTGATTTGTGCAGTTAATACATCTATCACCCAAGGATACGCGGATCCCACCTTCCATAAGCACTACATACATTTAATTTTTAGAAAAATATAAGATTGATTACACTTCCAATTCTTTAATAATTGATTTTCAATTTTTAGAAAAGCAATCAACTCTATCATATCATACACATACTTTTATGCACCATGACTTGGTGCGACGATTAACCATAAAGAGAGAAGTGAGAGAAAAATATTACACATAAAAAAAATTTCACACTCATATAATTAAATTTAACAAATCCATTATATTACAAATATCACATTTAAAAAAAGTAATCAAAAAAAATTTTCAATCCCTCACGACAACGTGTGGGCCCTTAACTAGTATAATATAAAAGAACAAAGTATAAATATGTTTATTATAAGAGGGAATATGAAAAGGTAGAATAATATAAAATTATAAATCCATACCTCCCGCGTAGCAAGATTTCTTATATACACTGGTAGACTATCATAAACATCTTCGGATACACTAATTTCTGCCACTTTAGGGGTAATTCCACAATCTAAGAAGCATTAAAAAATTGATAAACGAAAAAGGATCTTCCAAGAAAAATAAGTTATCAGAGAAGAGTACAAGTCATTATCTCAGACTCTACCTTCACCAGTGAAGGTACAATTTGCACTGTAAAATCCTCCAATTTGGTACCTTCTCTCCCATACCCGCATATTTCCTATTCTTTGTTTGTTCTGGTTGTTTTGCTGATTGGATCAGATGAGAAGGCGACTCCTTGTATGAAGAGCTACTGACAAGCCACTTCTCAGCATCTTCTCATTTTGAAGACACACTCTTTCTTTGCAAATTGAAATTATTCCTGTCCAGTCTTCCATCTCTACTCTCATGGTAGAGTACTCTATTGTAGATGCTCTGGCTTCTCGGAATAGTTTCCTTTTCAGAGAGAGGATAATATGGTCCAAAAAACGAATTTGAGTGGTCCAGGTCATTGGATTGTGGTTGGGGCATAAAAGAAAGCCACTGTTACTGCATAGCACAGTGACAGTGTGTGTTACGAGTCATTTTAGGTTCTTCACCTATCAAATTTTGAGTTCTATCCTTACTGATATGTCTGATATGCACACACAATCTCACCATTTTATCAACTTCATTTCTGATTTATTTTATTGGTTTATCATGTGATAAGGGTAATTTAGGAAATTTCTGAGTATGCATGCTTATTCCCAATTAAACGAGCAAAGCAAAATATTTTCTCTGATATCTTATCTTTTTTACTTTCCTTCCAGGATGCATAATACTATTTACTTTATTCTGATATCTTATCTTTTTTTACTTTCCTTTCAGGATGCATAATACTTTTTTCTGATATTTTTTTTCTTTTTTCTTATCTTATTTTTTTTCTATGAAGGTGGAGAGTTGCATGATCTTGTCAAATTATTACATATACTAAACAATGGAGTACTGCATTATGATGTTGTTTTAATTTCCCTTTGAAATTTTTATTTGGAAATTTGAGTTTATTAGACTTTCTACTGCTAGTTATTAGACTATGAATGTTTTTTGTTATTCTGGTGATAGTTTTTACTGTATTTTTTGCAGCCATTAAATTGCGTACCATTCAAAGGAAAACAAGAAAATAAAAACAATGGATAAATTAATTAATAGAAAGAAATTGAACAATTTAATCTATATTGAAATTGTAAGAGTTGCATGATACGATAAAAGGAAAGTGCACACCATGTTTTTTTTTTTTTTTTTTTTTTTTTTTTGAAAAGCTTAGCAATGGTTGCTAAGTTACAAAACAAAAACAAATTAAATAAAAGAAAAGGAACATTCAATTCTAGCAATTATCTAACCATAACTAGAAGTGCACAAACAAATATATACATCTCTTCTTATTTTTTACAAAAAAAAACCAAAATATTTCATAAATTTTACGAGAACATAATGATTATTGTAATATCCCAATTTTTTAAAGTATGAAATTTTATTTGACTTGAAATAAAGTGTGTTAAAAACATAGCAATATGGATTTCGAAGGATAAATTACAAACACTGAAATTTCAATTATCTGAAATTAATACACTAGCTAGAAATTTATACGAAAAATTTAATTAGAAATAGCTCATTTTAAGGTCCACAAATTTTGATTGATAAATTTTGTTAGTGTTAAAATCAGCAACCATAAAAATTTCCTAAGATATTAAGATTTAAATTAAGATACGTTTAAATTAATTATATATGTTGATGAATTTAAATATTGTACTTGTAAATTAATAGCCTAACTAGGGATATTTTAGTATTTCGTAACATGCATCATGTAAATTTATTAAAAAGTATTTTAGAAGCCAAGTTATTTTCTATAATAAAACGGGTATAGCTGAAAATAAGTATTTTAGAATAGAAGAAATATAAATGGATTTGTTTTAATGAAACCAATCGATCACGTCATATTTGTAAGTAAATAACGTAGGGTTTTGACTGAAGTTCTGTCTTATTTTCTTACATTTATGTTTAATTAATTAGTGAATTAGCTTATTATTGTCCGAATTTATGTTTTGACGCAATAATCATATTTTGAAACTATTTTACATCAAATGGAGCAATAATCGGGTCAATCGGAAAAGTGCAACATTTGTTTTAGAGTTCTGTTATGGGCCGTATGAACCCATACGGAGCGTAACCGAAGGCGCCCTTTGGTGAATGTATTAAGTCCACTTTTTATAGAAAAATAATTCAATAATATAATATAAACATTCAATATCGGCCGATTAAAAAAATTCACTCCATATTTTATATTATTATTATTATTATTATTATTATCATTATTATTATTATTATCATTATTATTAGTTTGCTATAATTAAACAACGTAATAGGTCAGGTAATGTTCCCTTCAAGTTATGTTACGTTATAGAGATTTGGCAGTTAGTGTGGCAAGTCGTAATATGTTATGAATTTTTAAATCCATATAAAAAAGAATACCGAAAAATTAATAATTGAAGAAATTAAAGTACAATAAAATTTGGTGTTTTGCACAGATAATTAATTAAAAAGGAATATCTAGCATATATAATATTTCAAAAATCGTCTAACTATGGAAGTTTGGACCTCTATTAATATTTAAGTCAAATATTTAAGTCAAATGAATCATTCAAAAACTCAGCCACATACAGAGTTCCACGTGGAACACTCTTAATGGGTGTTATATGAAGGAACGGATCGAGGCCTAGATGTGTTTCTTGTGTGTAATTTTAGTTGTTGATCTAGCTTGGATGAATGGCTGGCAGTCCTTGCCTCCTTGTAGAATTCAGAACCTACATACTGTAGTCTTAAAAGTTGAAACTGCTCACTAAATGTCATGATTTTTGGTTCCTGATCCCGGTCTATGTAAACTCATTAATGTATTGAAATCTAGATTCTCTGAATTCAATAGGAAATAAAACGGCTTGGAACTTTTCGACACGACTAAACTCGGCTGACTCGGCTCAAAACACAGATGACTCGGACCAAAAATCGCTAACTCGGCCGAGTCAACCCAGTTCAATCGATTTTTGGTGGAAAAATCGCACGGGCATGAAACACGGGTGAATATGGGCTTGGACCCGACTGATACCGTTCTAACTCGGCCGAGTCAACTCGGACTCAGCCGATTTTCCAAACCATGAAAATAAGTACCCTATGACGAAGATCTTTTAATTGAAGATTTAGTCTTGTAATATTTGAAAGATATGTTAGGAGCTTGAACCCAACATCAGGGAATTCATCAGCATAATACACACTAGGAAATTCAATCTTTGCATTAACTAGAGATGTCATATTTTTCCCATGAAAATGCTCTGGTTGGTACGCTTTGTACCCATGAAGATATATAGTAGCATCCTTCGGAAACATCGCCCGACATCCAAATCAAGAAGAACAGGAGTACAAATCTTCAAGTACTGTTCCATACAACAATGAAAGATAACCAACTTCTTCAATTTGCCAGAAGAAATTGTACAGATGTTTAAACTACAATCACGTAGAAACAATTCTTCAAGGATGGGACAACCAACGAAAAGCTTATCCTTAAAATCATCATTCACTGTTACATAAGTGAGATGTAATTTTTTGAGGCACAGGAGATGGACTGAGCTCAGTGCAATTTCGAGATAACCATCTTTCAAATTATTCTCCACCACAACATCATGCAGTGATTCACATGTGAATAATGAATCAGTACCAAACCTTAAGAGTTCTTGCGTAAGAACAGAAAGGAAAAAAACTCGAGGTTTGAATTTCATGGTTTGCAAGATACAGCTCTCAACAACTCCAGAATTGAAAGAAGCACAGTTTTTTATCCTCATACCAAACAAGCTTGAATTTATCCAAGTTTAACGGATCTCTGTTTTGCAACACACACCTTTAACAAATTGCATGAACTTGGCCTCCCTCTCTTCATAATTAGTACACATGCTGAACTCATCATAGTTTATGTCTAAAATCGGCACACAGGCTCATGTTCGATTCCATCTTTTGGACAAGATGGATGTCTCCACGGCTTCTTTAGTGCTGAGGAAAGAGAGGATGTGCTCTAGAACAACATCAGGCAAGTTGCTAATACTATCAATGCCACCATCGGTTTCCCAACAATTTTTTTTCTCCATCCTCATCATTGAAGAAGCAATTCCTCAAACACCTTGCATGCAAGAATACTATGTTGAAAAAGTCATCACGACTTATCATTCTATAAAATACTTTTGCGAATAATCTTAAAACAATAAGAAGTAATATAGGGTACTGAGAGATCTACCTCCAATAATCCTTACTCCTAAAATGTCGGAAATCTCCAAGCCAAAATTCATCTTGATAATGGCAGTTTTTTTTATAGAAGACTGGGAAAGGTAAGAAACAAGGTGTGAAGATGAAGTGGAAAAGGCAGGAATGCACAATGAACCTGGAAATTAATGAGAGGAAAGTGGGATAAATTTTCGAGGTAGCCTGCCTGTTCAGTTCTATCTCCAGCGTATGTTGACCGCCTCTTATTTTTTCTATTTCATCTCTGCTAGAATGTTGACCGTTTCCGCTTTATATAAAGAAATTTAAAGAAAAATAATAAATTTGTTTCGGATCTGCTGTGGCGGGTATAAACTAACCGTGCAGCGAGTTTTAGACATCTGGCCATTTGGAATTGGGACCCACGAATGTTTTGATCAAAACCGTCGGATCTGTTTTGGCACGAGTAGACCCGTGCATTCCATCTCTGACCGGATCCTGATCGGACGGCCTTGATCTAAACACAAAATTTGAGTTACTCCAGAGATATTGACTCGACCTCCGTTAAGGGTTTTAGGGTTTAGCGAGGCATCTTCTGAAGGCTGTGGGAAAATAGAACAGTAGCAATTATTCTGGGTCGGGTGATAGATAGGGAGAGGAGAACAGCGAAGAGTTCAATGGCTGGGATCTACGATGAACAAGGTACCTCTCTCTCTCTCTCTCTCTCTCTCTCTCTCTATAATTTGTCCGTGAACCTTTTTAGGTACTATCATTGTTTATTTTAATTGCTGAAAAATCTGTCAAGTGTTGCTACTTACTGTTTAATGTGGTTATTACTGTTGATCGTTCTTGTTTAATTGTGTTTTGATCTTTTGTTGATTGACGTTAATTGTAGCTAATTACTAATAATTGTTGTTGATTACTGAAGCTTTGCATTGCTTATTTAAGTATATATGTTTCTATTTTCAATTAATACTAATAATTTTAACTTTACCATCGTTTTAATTTAGATTTATAATTATAATTTTTAGGTTAGTGGATTACTTGAACCAACATGCATGATTCCCGTAATCATTTACACCGGTGGTGAAGTATTACATGGGAAAAATGGTGCTTATTATAGTCTCGGCCCGGAATACATGTTCAATGCAAGGCCGGGGCTAGCTAAGTTATATGAGGGTCAGTATGACCTTCGTATTCGGGTCAGATTGAATGTTAATAGGTCCAGAAAATCATGGTTCACACAGGTTGTGGTCTGTAATGATGATTTTTGGGCACGATTAATTGTACATTGATATTGTCAATATGGGGTACAAAGTCCTCAAGTATATTTGGATGCCAACCCCATCTGTAGTACCAGGCCAGTGATACAGTTAATCCAGGGTCCTATCCGGGCCCAATATGTAGCGGGTTCTAGTCAAGCCCAAACTCGGCTATCTTCAGCTAGCGATCTCTAGTCGGGTACGAACCCATCAAGCAAAATCAGATCCCAGTCGGGTTCGAACCCGGATGGCAAAATCGAGTTCTAGTAGGGTCCAATCTTGTGATTCAGTATCAGATCTAAATACTAAAGACATCAGTCAGGATACCAATGAACGTAAGGCCGAGCTAAAATCAAAATACTATTTATGTTTCTCTTTATTATTTAATAAGAATTTCTATAAATGAAAAATTCTACCCGGTGAGTGTGCGTCTTGGGTCGGGATCGGGTCCTTTCGTACACGCAGGATTTATGGCATGTAAAGAAATATCCAATCATCTCAAATTGGTCGAAATTAGCACCGTATAGTTTATCCAAATGAGATGCTTTCATGGGTGAAAATTTATTTATATGAAATCTTTACCCAATATTTTTCAATATACATGAATTTCTCGGAATTCAATTTAAACCGTGAAAACTTATTTACTTAAACTTGACGTGATAAAATGTGAATATACGTACGTTACCAAATGTGACCACACATAATTATCGTACATGATCAATTATGTCACATTTGATCACAATTTATAGAGTTATGATGTGACTATTATTTCGATTTTGATCATTGCACATAAAAAATTGTAATACCAAAACAATGTGATCCATATCAATATAACACTTAAATAATATTTTAGATGCGTGTGATAAAATATTTTGTATGAATTTTGAATATGAAGACGTACATAACCAATGACATGACTATGGCTATTTTCAAAACGTTAGGGTTTTCTTAAAATTAATCCTACTTTACATATAGAAATTTAATTTCATGTTCTTTCTTTTCTATCCTGCTATTTTTCAGTTTTGCCTTCTAATCCAAATATGTGCACGTATTACTTTTTTTTTTTTTTTTAAGTTAGAAGTTAGCAGTCGTGCATGTATTACTTCTCTAGCTATGACTAGACTCTAATAAATAAACACAGTTCCTTGTTTCTCTATCTCTTTTTTTTTCTCACTTTTATTTTTAATAAATCATAGTCATATCCTAGATTTTGGAACGATGTAAGAGCTTAGAATATTCAAAAGTTATTCTCAAATTTTGAAAGGAAAAGAAAAGACAAAAGAAAAAATAAAAATAAAAACAACTTGAAGGTATGTATCAATCACTAAACTACAAAATAATTCATGCAATTTCTTTTAACAATTAATTGAAAAAATTAGCAGTTCACCACTGTTGAAGAACTCACTATCCAAATAGGAATGCATCAAACTCCTCATTAATCTATTTTTGAACAAAAAAATTAAGAACCTAACTTAATAATTTTCAAATTTCAAAATAAATATTATATTAATTATTAGCATTTATATATAAAGATTAACATACTAAGTAGGAAGGGCTGGATTAATGGTAACATAACAAGCTGAATGAAAGCAGAAATTTGAACCTATGCAACAACATAATTTTGTTTAAATAAAATTTATATCAAACTTGCTGATAATAATATACAAATGTTATATTTAATGAAAAAGACTAGTAAAAAGTACCCAAAATATAGAATGTTTAGCTGGAGTTACATATTATATTTAGTAATATAACAAGGAAAAAGTATTTGTATGAAAATTGCAGGAAAATCGAATTTTGAAGTAATTTTAAGGGTTTTATATTTAAATATTAAACCAATTGACTTATAATTTATATATATGTTTATTGATTGTCTCTAATATTTTATTATAAATAAAAAATGTATAAAATGAATATAATTAAGAGAGACTTCTTATTATCAATTTGTTTACTATAGAAGTTAAAAAGTGATCTTTTTACAAATTTTGTTCTCTACATAACAAATTATTTATATATATATATTATTATCCATACAAACATAAAAAATATTAAAATTACGAAACAAGTAATATATGCATGATAGATCATGCAAAATATACCCCTCTCTCTTACAAAGTTCTTGTAAATCAATTTGTAATAGAGATTTGAAAAAATGTCTCTTCACGGTAAACTTATGTGCACGAATACATAATCAGACCACAAAAAAAATAAAAATAACGTGAACTTCGATCACTAATTCGGATAACCATAAAAAAATAATAAGTTTTAAAAACAATAAAGGGTTTGATTTTTTTGATGGACTAAAAAAATTACACTTAATAACCAGTGGAAAAAAAGTATTTTCGTTCCTGCTCAATAATTCAGTCATATCAAACCGACAAGCTGTTCAAATTAAGCATAATATTGAGTTTTTAGGTTCTATATTATATTATCAAATAAAAAACAATTTAACATTATCTCTTCTCAATAAATTATGGACCTTCATGGGTATTTCGCATTCATGTTCCGATCGAAGTGTATTATTCGGCTTTCAATGTAGTTTGGGCTACTTATCGTATCTCTATTTCAATTGTAAAAGAAAAAGAAATTACTAAAATAATATATATTTTAAAATAGAAAAAACCATGACTTTTTATACATAAACAATGAAACGAATCAAATAGTTTCAATGGGATATCGCGCCAATTTGAATCCGATGCCATTCGACACGCTTCACTCCAGAACCGGATCACCTGCTCCTAAAGACACTGATATATAGGTCCCGAATGAGTTTTAACATTAAAATATTAGATATAATTTTGTTTCAAAATCTACTTTGAATCTACGTGTTAGTAGTTTTGTTCCAAAACCCTCAAGGAACGCGCTATAGATTATTTTCATAAAATATTAAAATTTCAGATAATATAATACCAATGAATATTATTTATGGTAACATACTATTATTATGTTTAGTTTTAAATAGCTATCATTTCAAGTATTCCTTGAAAATATATGATTTAGTATAAATCATTAAATTGCAATGTCTATCATGATTCAATAAAATTAATGATAACTTTTATTTTCAAAAAGAAAATTATTTTCAAAAGAAGTAATTCACGTTAAGCGGGAATAAAAGAAAATCCGCTCTAATATAGGCGCAATAGTCATGAATTATGAAATCGTAATAACAAAGTAATCACACATTATCATATCCATGATCTCTTATCATTTTCGTCAAACACGACAATGAAAAAAATGACACTGGAATGATAGAGAATTGCCTTTCAAAAAAAGACCATTATGACAAATCCTTCAATTCTTTATAAATTTTAGTTTCAATTTTGAATAAATTGTCACTATTCTTTTTCATTTGTGTTATGATATGTAAGTGCACTTTCTTTTCAAGAAAATTAATTAATAATGTAAGGTGAAATTTTTTCTTTTATTACGATTTAATTTAGGACTTATTATTTAATTTTTTTCAGTCAAATTAGCTAACTAAGCTCTACACATCACACATGCATCGAGCTGTATTGGTCGGTATTGTGCGCTTGACAATTCGGATACAAAAAATCATATAAATATGAATAAATTAAATTTAAGAAACAAAAAACATAATAGGAGGTCATTTATGCACTCCCTAGTCCCAGCTGGCTCGTACTGACTGAGGATATATATACACAGTAATTAAGTTATGCGGTTTCTAATTATTTATTTACTTTCGTGTTATGTAATTTCAAAAAGAGAGAGGTCCGAATGCAAATCTTCTTTATGAAAACCTTGGGCACGGCGAATTCACATCCTCCCAGGTCCGAATTCAGGTACATTCTCCTCACTTTACGGTTTGAGATTAATTCTCAGTCGCTTTGAGATTCATGCCAAGTTAAAAGGAACGGTCCAGATCCACTAGCTGTAAAAGATTACCTATATATTACGGTACCGGGGAGAATCTGAATTAATTCTGCCAATGAAGTACCGGAAATGCTAAGTCCTAATCGTTACATTTTAGTAACCGACAAAAGCGTAATATGGATCAGATAGTTAGAATTAATTAAGATATATATTAGATAATCCATGTGAATAAATTTCCACCACTGGCAGAATTTGACACATATATTTCACTCGTTAAGCAAATTTATAATTCATATATGGGCCCAAAATAAACGGGCTGAATTTGGACCATTATTAGACGGTCCGTTAAGCCCAGAGAGATCCATATATTTCATCCCTATGAATATGAATAGGCTGCTGGGGGATGGGGTTAATTTGTGTAAAGTCAATTTCATTTCATGTGTTAATTTTCTTTGCGCCATAAATCAAATCAGTTTAAGAAATAATTGCTGCCATTATGTATCATAATTAGTTGAGAGTTAGATTGATATTCAGATTTTAGATATTTAGTTAATATTGAGATGAAATTAACAATAAATCAAATTAATTGCACATTCTATTGCTACTTGAATATATTGTTTAAATCGTTGATCCAATCGATAATACTCTTAAAAATACTAAAATTATATTATAATTTATATAATTTTTTAAACGCTGAGCATCTACATTTTCATTATTGAAAAAAAATGAACTTATTTGTCATGTAATTTAGCAATATTTTTAATAATATTTTTAGAATATTTTTATACTTATAATTTAAATTTTACTGACATGACAAAAAACAATTTTAAAATTAAAAAAACAACTTTGTATTGCAGGAATGGAGATGATAATTAGTTAACAACATGTGTCATTTTGTTTTTGTTACTGGTTTTGTGGAACTGGTATGCATGTTAATTATGGCTTGAATGGTTTTTTATTCATTGGATGATTGAACTTTTATTGGGATTGATGTTCTCCAATTTTCTGTTTACTAGACTTTAGTTTAAAAGTGTCATTTTAGTTTTCAACCAATAAAATTCAGTTAGAAATCTCCATATTGAATTCTTCTCTATTGAATCAATTGAACTCTCACCATTTTTTCATTTTTTATCACAAGATCTATTTGAATCACCTTTGATGTAAGATAGACCCTATAAATTATTTAGAATTCTGGTTTGCAAAATTGGAATCGGGATCATTCACTTGAGATCACTTGACCGTGAAATTAAAATTGGATTAATCGGTTAAATCAGCCAAATTGAATCAGAAACTCAGCTTTTTTTTTTTAGCATAAGTTTATGTTGTACTAAAAAATTGAAAAAAAAAAAAGTTTGTCATAAAATGATGTTAAGGACAATATAAATTAAGTCACTTATATATATATATAGTATAATATATTTATATCCATTTTTTGGGTTGCACGAGTTTAGACAAATTAATAAATATAACCTTGTTTTGACAAATTGATAAAAAAATTCAAAATATAATCTGAGTCGGAATTAATTACTGAGTGGGAATAAGCTTGTTACTAATAATGTTCATTAATTAATTACTTGTTGGAACTAAAATTATAATCTGAGTTGCAATTGATGTACACTAATTTGCGTGAGTTCAGACAAATTAAATAATATATTCATTTCTTTTTCGCGTGAGTCTAGATATTAAAATAAGCCACTTATAATATAATGAACAAAAAAAACACCGTCCGCATTTCGAAGTCCTAAGCACAATTAGCTAGTTCCACAAGAGAAATTATATACATAGATACTCTAATAGAGTAGAACAAGCTACTTGATGAATTCAAGTCTAAATCTCATCAAATCTGCTTTAAATGACGAATTCGAACAGTTGAAATCCGTCTACTTTACGATTTATGCGTCTACATGTGAAAATTTTAAATATTCAAATTAATTTAATATAAGTCAATCTGTCAAAATTAGAAAGTTAATAAATTAATTTTAATGCATTTATTTTTTAATGTTTTTAAAAAAAAAAGGATAGTTATCTTCACAAACAATACTCCAAACAATTCTAAAAACAGTAATAAGGCGTCAAGTGTACCGTAATTATCAGTCACAATTTGATAAATTATTGTATAAAGCAAACAAGAAGGATTTCTATACAGACTAATTGAAAATTTGAAAATAATTAAACCTTTGTTATCACCACGCAGAGAGAAGACGATCGAATACGTACTTCGGCGCAAATGAATGTAAAACTTTTGTATTTTTTGCCACCTAAATTTCTCAGAATTTCAGGCGTTTAAATTGCATTTGATGATGCACTAACCATCGTCATATTTAATGTGGGTACTAACGATGCATTCAATTGTGTACACAATAGTGTATTTCATTAAATATGACAAATGGGACCCCCTTGTATGTCTCACTGCCAAGAGACCCTTCTTCCCCCTTCAAACATTTGTTTAGCTTTGTATTTGTCTTTTAATGGGATCAATCTTTACGAGTCCGTGTCCCCCCCAGTACTTGAGGCACAATTTTAAAAAAATGGACGGCCCAGATTAATTCCAGCTGGGTTAAACCCAATCCCAGAATGATACTATTGTAGGTAGAAACACTAGGAGCAACTCCTTTTGCAACCATTTCATCAAACATTCTAAGAGCACTATGAATGTTGCCTTGGCTACACAGACCATGAATGAGAATGTTGTAGGTGATCACATCTGGAACTACGCCTTTAGCAACCATTTCATCATATATCTTCAAAGCACGATGTATGTCACTCTGGCTGCTGGGACCATGAATAAGACTGCTGTAGGTATGCAAATCAGGAACAAGTCTACAAGCAGGCATTTCTTCGAACACCTTCTGTGCTGTGATAACATCTTCATTTTTGCACAGTCCATCTATGAGAATGTTACAGGTGATCACGTTGTGCCTCACTTTTTGAGCAGCCATCTCTTTAAAGATCTGTACAGCCATGTCAATCTCACCCTCTTTGCAAAAGCCATGGATTAGAGTGTTGGAAGTAATAACGTCAGGCTTGCAACTAACCTCATCTTTTTCCATCTGACAACACAGCTCAAGCCCAAGTCTGGTGTCACCAATTCTGGAAAGCCCTCCAATTAAAGTGTTGTAAATCACCAAATTAGGAGCGCATCCCATGAGAGGCATTTTAGCAAACACCTTACCAGCAAGACCAATCTGCTTCAATACACAAAGTCCGTTGATGAGGGAGCCGAACATTAAAATGCCAACACGTGCTACTTAGTACTCATTTTATACAACGAGAAATGGAATTGACACACTAGAGCTGCTGCTTTCCAATAGTATCAATGATCTACTCTGTTCAACTCGAGTTGAATGGATAGAAATAAAATGAGGAGAAAAAAAGCACTCTTCTGCTATTCGACCCTTTGATGGAATAGTGGAAGAGGCTATTCCATACTACATTCTAATTTTATTTTTTAGTTTTTTTAATACATCATACACTATTATTTTTTTAATAAAAATAACAAGAGAAAAATAAAATCATACATAAGAGAACTAAACTTTTGAATTAACACTGCTTTTATTTTTTAAATATATATCAGCATACCTATTGTCCCACAAAAGTAGGGGAATGATTGACCACTTTTACATTTGCACACCAAATTCACCATAAAGAACACGTACAACAATTAAGATTATTAATAGTTATTGGTTTTCATATTTACCTTTTCTAACATCTCTCATCTCAGAAATAAGTTTCTTCATTTCATCCAGATTCTTATGATTGCTTACTGCATTTAGAAGTATGCCAAAGGTGACATCATCAGGCTTAAGTCCTTGCTTCATCATCTTCTCGGCCAAATGTAGAGCCTCACTCATTGTACATGTCATTTTTACAATAGCCATTGATTAAGATACTGTTAACTGTGTTGGTTAGGCTTAATGCCTTTTAAAACCATCCTTTCGAATAAAACTTCTTCTTCATTGAGATGGCCCTCTAGCACATAACCCTGCAACAGTGCTGTGTAAGTGATTACATTAGGTTTCTCCCCTCTTTCCTCCATAAAACTGAACAGTTTCTCACCTTCACAAGTTAATTGTTTCTTGCACAAGGAATCTATTAATGCATTGAAAGTCACTACACTAGGTGAAATGCCTTGATTTACCATATCACGGAATATGCCAATGGCACGGCTCCAGTCACCGACATCTGAAATCCTGTGTATAATAGAACTGTATGTGACAACATTTGGCATCACCCCTTTCTCTATCATCTCCTGAAGAAGATCTGAAGCACCCAAGAAGGCCCCCTCTTTGCAACAACCATCTATTAAGGTACTATATGTGAATTTATCGGCTTGAAGCCCAGAGCCAACTAGTTTGTCATATATTTCAAAAGCAGTGTTGATATCACCAAGCCCACAAAATCCAAGAATTAATGATACTATTGTAGGTATAGATATCTGGAGCAACCCCTTTCACAACCATTTCATCAAACAACCTGAGGGCACTATGCATGTTACCCTGGCTGCACAGACCATGAATAAGAATATAGGTGATCACATTTGGAACAATACCTTTAGCAACCATTTCATCAAACATCCATAAAGCACTATTTGTGTCACCTTGGCTGCAGATACCTTGAATAAGAGTGTTGTAGGTTTGCAAATCTGGAACAAGTCCACAAGTAGGCATTTCATCGAACACCTTCTGTGCTGTAATGACATCTCCATTTTTGCACATACCATCAATGAGAATTTTACAAGTGATCACATCGGGCCTCACTTTTTGAGCAAATATCTCTTTAAAGATCTCTACACCCATGCCAATCTCAACCTCTTTGCAAAACCCATGGATTAGAGTGCTGTAAGTAATAAGGTCATGCATCGGTCGCTGAGACTCAGATGGATTAATTTTGTTCGTGCGTTAATCTGGAAAGTTATATTGATATTCAGATTTTTGACTTAGTTAATGTTAGGATGACATTATGAAACTTGACTAGTGGTAATTGTTCTCGTAAGTGGGCCGAAAATAAACATTTGAGAACTATGAAACTTGATCGCTTCAACAAAATTAAAGCAGGTATTTAATTGCATGGGCTATTAGCTATTTGGGCCCCGTCTTGGACTGTTTAAAAAAAGGCTGAACAAGTTTTTTCAAGGCCATCTTGAAAACTTACAAGTCTTAATTTATTTCAAAACGTTTATGAGATTAATTAAAAATATTACTTATCCATTCGATTGATATTAATCATATCAAATCCACTGTGATATATAGCTGAGAAGCCTTTTTGCTTTTGAGCTAAATTCAAATTAAATGGATGGTTCAAATTTGATGATAAATTAAGTTACTTGATTAGTTTATTTATTATTTCCTGAAAGGAACTTGTTTATTTTATTAATTGATGCACATGCTTGAAGACAAACTAGACTATAACATGTTTGGTTTATTTAGATCCCTACTCGTTAATAGTTTGTGCGCATAGGTTGGACTATGCAAAGTTTGACTCAGAAGCACTCCTTCAGTAGTTCGCGTAATATTTGATATATGATATCTCACAATCTGTTTTGAGATTTTGTATGAAATTTCACAGTTTTGTTCTACAATGTCAAGATTGCATGTCGGTCAATTTTCATGATTTTTGAAGATGTTTTGCTATGTTAACCAGAGGTGCAAAATTGAATTCAGAAGCACTCTGACTTAATAATTCATATAAATAAAATTCATACAAATCTCCAACTTCACAATTCAAACTAATATAAATTCCAAACAAACTGAATAGCATAATCTCCAAAAAAAAATTATTAAAATTCTCGGGCCACGGATTTTTTCCATGGGGCAGAATAAAAAATCTCGGGCTGCAGATTTTTTCCACAGGTTGGGTATTTTTAAAAATTCCGCCGAACTGTGGTTATTTTTAATAAAATAGTTTTTTTTGGGTAAAAATAAAAATCTCGGCAAACTAGACTATGACATGTTTATTTAGATTTCTACTCGTTCATACTTATAATTAATTCAAAGTACTGACTCTACTGCCATCTTTTCAGAAAGAAGATTAATTTGGTAAAAAAAGAAATATATATATTCTACAAATTTCTTTTTTTTTTAAAAAAAAAAACTTTTCAGCAACAATGATCTATAAATTGAAGGTATATATTTGTGAAAAAAACTTATTTTTAAGACACTTGACTGTGGCATTCTATTTTGAAGTTCAATTTAATTCGTGTATGAATTAGAACCGATTTTTTTTATTTATATCCAAAAAAATATATAAATTTAAAAAACTAACCAAACCTCTTGTTTATTTCCAAAACTACCCAAACCGGAAATTTTTTTTCCGGTTTCAATACCAATTTCCGTAAAAAAAATTTCCAAAAATTTGATCCTAAATCCGGAATAATTTTTTCCGGATTTAGATTTTTTTTTTCCTAATTCCGGAATTAGGATTTTTTTTTTCCGAATATTTTTTTATTTTGCAGTTTTTATAATTTAATTATTTTTGTATTAAGTATTACAAATATTTAATATATTTTTTTTAAAATAGATGTAATACTATATAATTTGATTTATTCGAAAGACTGCTACAAATAATCAGGATCAACATTTTTCATGCCGAATTTTTTAGGGCCGTAAGAAAAATTAATATAATATAATATATGTATATGTATATGTATAGGTATATATAATATAATATATGTATGCTTCCATATAGGGGTGAAAACGGAGCCGGATTATCCGGCGGATATCCGCTCTGTATCCGGATATAATCCGAATCCGGATTATCCGGATTCGGATAATTCCCGGATACGGATTCGGATAATTTTCGGAAATCCATAAAAGATCCGGATTCGGATACGGATTCGGATAATTTTCGAAAATCCATAAAAGATCCGGATTCGGATACGGAATCCTAAACGGAGCGGATATCCGGATTATCCGGATTCGGATAGTTTGGCTGGACCCATATAAAAGATGAATAAATATTTGCTATAGGTGGGATTTGAACCCATGTCCTCCCATCTCAATGCCTTTAGACTAAGCTTCAAACCACTACACCACAACATCTTTTGTTATCATACACTTATTTGATGTATATATATTATATGAATAGATTATCTCCTATCTCTTATAAGTTCATTAATATTTATATTTAATGTTTTAATTAATATTTGTATCTTAGAAGTTCATATATCTTAATTATCCGACCATTATTCGTTTTATATCCGTATTCGAATCCGTATCCGTGGACTATCCGTTCCGTATCCGTTTAAGGCAGATTTGGTTTTGAATTTTGATATCCGTTTACTATCTGTATCCGTATTCGTATCCGCTCATTATCCGACGGATGCGGATATGGTATCAGCATTATCCGCTCCGTATTCGCTCCGTTTTCACCCCTACTTGCATATCAAATTTTATATTTGTTTGAATTTTTTTTACTATTTATTAAGTATTTAACAAAATCACTATATTCATGAATTTTTATACCCATCTTAATAAATAGTAAAAAAATTTAGAAAAATGTAAAATTTGATGTGCAAGCAAATTTTAAAATATCCATCATGTTGAACGGTTTGGATCGATTGTTTGGACTTTGAAAACTTTGAAAATACCGATCGTTGAATGCCTACCGTTGAATTATATTATATATACATATATATACATATATTATATTATATTAATTTTTATACGGCCGTAAAAAATCCGGCATGAAAAATGTTGATCCAGATTATTTATAGCAGTCTTTCGAATAAATCAAATTATATAGTATTCCATCTATTTTTAAAAAAATATATTAAATATTTGTAATACTTCAATACAAAAAATAAATAAATTATCAAAACTGAAAAATGAAAAAAAAAATTCCTAAAAAAAATTTTTCGGAAAAAAAAATTTTTCGGAAAAAAAATTTTTTCGGAAAAAAAAATTTCCTAAAAAAAAAAAAATCCTAAATCCGGAAAAAATTATTCCGGAATTAGGAAAAAAAAAACCTAAATTCGGAAAAAATTATTCCGGATTTAGGATCCAATTTCCGGAAATTTTTTTTCCGGAAATTGGTATTGAAACCGGAAATTTTTTTTCCGGTTTGGGTAGTTTTGGAAATAAACAAGAGGTTTGGTTAGTTTTTTAAATTTATATATTTTTTTGGATATAAATAAAAAAATCGGAATTAGAACTTACGGCTTAATGTTTAATTTAATTTTTGTATGTATATATCAATTAAATTTAGTTCTTCTATTATTCAATTTAAATTGTGCATTTATCTGCTAAAATTATTTGCTTAATGTTCACTTTTTATTTATCTTTTTAAATTACTTTAAATGTATCTTTTTAAATGTTCAAAATTTATATGAGTTTTTAAGCGTATATTTTTTATTACAGGTATTTAGAAAGTTTGATATAAACATAGAAGGTTATGAGAGTAGTTTACATCTAAGATTTATATTTTTTTAGCGATATATTATTTTTTTGAACTCTTTTTTTGTTGTCTATATAATAATTTAGTAATGTTTTTTGGATTTTATATATGTGAAGAACAATTGAAAACGTGATATCGACACTATCCAATACTTAATACTCAATACCAATACTCAATACCAAAATCGGAACACATTATCCCGTCAAATATATGATCATAATCCAATACTCAATACCAAAATTCAAATTTAACCATAGAAATTAAAAACACAAATTATAGAGAAGTCTTATTATCTGATAGCAATCAATATTTTATTTTTTCTAATTTTCTTTTGCTTTATGCTTCTTTTATTTGGCTTTATTCTTCTACTTTTTTTATTTATTTGACTTTGTTCTTATACTTTTTTATTTTACTTCTCTTTTTCAATAAGGCTGGGTTCCGTCAGTGAGCATCAAGATAATTCTTTTTTTTTTTTTTCTTTTTTTGACAATGTTGGTAGAAGCTACCAATCTAAAAAACAAAAAATGAAACAAAAAATAATAAAAATTACATCCATTTCCTCTCCTTATAGCCTTTCATATCTATCTCAATTTGCCCTTGCAAAATTTCATCCTCAAAATTCCCTCCTCATGAGATCAACTAAATTCATTGAATGCAACACCTTATCTCTAAAGATCTTCTCATTCTTTTGCTTCCACACAAATCACATGGTTATGCTAAACCATACAATCCAACCTCTTTCATTTTGAATTCCAGCTGCCATAGTTGAACGCTTAGACCTGGACCAAGTCTGCTCAATAGAATCTCCTAACACCATTAGTTTATATCCCAAGCGATTAGACAATCTGCTCCAGACAGACCTCTACCACCACCACAAAACCCAAAAAAAAAAGAAACAAAAACAAAGACAAAACAAAAAAAAACTCCCCACAATCGGAATACATGGCAGAGGCAGCTGTGAACAATGTCTTGGGCAAGCTTACTGATGCCTTGCGCGACAAAGCTCTGGAACTGTACAAGGTGAGTAGGCAGATCGAGCAGATGCAGATTGAGCTTCGCTTGATCAAAGCTTTGCTTAGAGATGCCGATTCCAAGGGTAACAGAGATGAAAGGGTAAGAGAGTGGCTGAACATGGTCAGAGGAATAGCCAACAGAATAGAAGATGTGATTGATACCTTCCTGGTTGAGATTCAAGAAAACAGTCCACAAAGTTCCTGTTGGTTCACTATATCTTGCTGTTTAAATTGCAACGAACTTATGGCAATGGTAAGAAATCTCATAAAAACGAACCAGCTGAGTGGCAAGCTCAAGAAAATCATACAGGAACTCAAATTGATTTACCAGCGCAAAACTGACTTGGATATTACGGTACCTGGTGCTGGTGGTGAAGAAAATGTTCAGCTACCTTTTAGGCCGACAAAACCTTCTGATATTGATGAGTCAGAAGTTGTTGGCCTTGAGGCTGCGACGTGCGAGATTATCAAACAACTGCTTGATAAAAACGAATCAAGGCGCATGGTGCTCTCAATTGTCGGTCCTGGCGGCATTGGGAAGACAACACTGGCCCAAAATGTATACAAAAGGTGCATGTGCTCTCTTTCAAACACGTTTCAATTTTAAGTACGTAAATTTTTGTAGAACAATCTGTAACAAGAAAATTGCCAAATCAGAAACCAAATAGTTGTTAAGAAGTCAACTGCTCAGATTCGATCCTTTGTTATATTTGTGAATTCTCAAGAAATCATGAATACATCAATTCTTCGATCAAATTAGTTAAGAAACTGGGAGATATTGTCATTAATTCTTTCTTCATTATTATTAGTAATCAATTACCTTGCATGTATTTGTTACCTAGAATAACCAGAGAAGTTTTTTTCCTTGTGGTCAATAAAATCCAGAAACTTGCAATTTATAACTTAAATTGAAGACAATGGTTATATAAAGGGATTGCTCTGATTGTTTGCAAACATGCAGGTAAATTCACTGAAATGTCACTGAAATACACCCAATATATATATGATTCATATAATTTATTCTATAAACAATCACCTTAATTTGTACATTTAAATTATGGTTTGGAAAATCGGCCGATTCCGAGTTGACTCGGCCGAGTCGGACCAGAATTGGCCGGAGAAGATCCAATTTTTCCCGAGTTAACTCGGCTATATAAATTATATACAGAAAATAGATAAAATTGAGGCTAAATTGAAACAATGACGGAATTTTCATTCAATTCTCTTCTTTCTAGAGCAAAAGTACATTGTTTCGGTGATTCAATCCGACCAATTTTGAATTTTTAGCAACGACAGGAGAAATGATTTGGGGAAATCGTGACTTTAGAACGAAGGAGGAGGTTAAATTCTTATAAAATAGTGAATAGACGTGGTGTATGCATGGTGTATTGCTTTGTTTTAAAGACATGACATGGTTTATGGTGGACCATGTCCAGATTGGTTATAAATTATGAAGGAGCATAATACGGATGCACAAAATGTCATATTCAGCACTTAATGCTATATTTTCGTGTATACCAATTCGCTATTAATGAATACTGCCCTATTTAATTCAATATTGATTATGTTATAAATAAACAATGATTTATTTTATTATTATTTTATTGGACTAAAGTAAACGGTGCATATCGTTGTTTACAATAGTAATTTATTTTTTTTATTTTTTATTTTTACTTAAGCAAAATAAATATTAATTATTTATGAAATAAAATATTTTCTATGAAGATAAATTAATGCATACAAAATAAAGTACGAACATGTAAAGTTAAAATTAAACATTTTATTTGTTTTTGTGAATTTATTAAGCTTTTTTATTATTTTAATGAATAGTCTATTTAATTATTAAATTAGATAAATATTAATTTTATAAGTAATATACTATAAATTTGATTGTTACCCTTTCAAATATAATTATTATGAGTTTTGGAGTGGGTTATTTGACAAATTTAATATAAAACATGTTTTTGTTAAAAAAATTTGTGTTTCTGATCCGATTCACCCGATTCTGACTCCATAGTTAAACAACCGATTCTGATTCTGATTTCAATCCGATTCTTCCGATTCTAATTCCTATTCACCCGATTCCGATTCCATAGTCAAACAATTGATTCTGATTTCGATTCCTGATTCCGATTCTGATTTTCAGAACCATGATTTAATCAAAATTAGCCTCTCGGTTTTGGTTAATACAATTTAAAACATGGTAAGAATGGCCCCAAATTTTCTTAGCTTGAAGGTAATTTATGCTCAAAGATGTACTTTCCAATATTTTAATTTCTTAAAGATATATAAATTTGATACAAAATGTCAAAATGTAGTCTAATTCTTCTTTACAATACATATTCATTTTGCTGCCTTTTTTCTTGATGTAACATATTCATTTTGTAACAACAGTGCAGAATTGGTGCAGAAATTCAAATGTCGTATATGGCTATCCATTTCTCAAAAGTTCAATATAAATGATCTCTTGAGAGAAATTCTTTACTCAATTCCACCTGATCATGAAATGATAGAACAAAACGCACCCTTGACAGATAAGGATGTACTAGTCAAGCTTGAGAGCTCCTTGGGACGCATGAGGTACTTAATTATCCTAGATGATGTGTGGACAGAAGATCTTTGGGACCGATTGAAAACAAACTTACCTGATCCGAACAATGCGAGCCGTGTGATAATTACCAGCAGATCTGTTGATGTTTCTAAACGGGCAGATTGCAATATAGAACCATATAGGCTCGGTTACCTAAATGATGATAGTAGCCTAGCTCTCCTCTTCAGAACCGCATTTCAAAAACATATGGAACCTGAGAATTACCCTCGTGATCTCTTGGGAGTCGCCAAAATATTAATGAAAAAATGTCGTGGGCTACCCTTGGCATTGGTTGTGTTAGGCGGTATCCTCAGAACTAAAGAACGCACCCACAGTGCCTGGAGCAAGTTGGAGGGAAACATTGATTGGTTCGACAAAGATCGGAAGAGGTGCCCGCAGGTCCTAGCCATGAGTTATGATGACTTGCCATCTGATTTGAAACCATGTTTTCTTTATTTTGCCTCTTTTCCTGAAGACTATAGGATCTCAGCAAAGCATGTCACGAGAATGTGGGTTGCTGAAGGATTCATACCGAAAGATGGATCTGAGACAATGGAAGACAGAGCTGAGAGATTCCTTCAAGAGCTAGTGCAAAGGTACATTCCTTCTCCTTTATTTTTATTTTTGAAGGTACATAATACGTATAAAAAGAAGTACGGATGTGCTATCGGTAGCCCAGTTGAGTCAATTTCACACCAAATTTACAAAAATGAAATTATATAACCAAAACCTAAAGCACACAAATTCTTTTCCAAAGACTCCCCTAAATCAGTCCAATTGATATAATTAATGAATAATTTAGCATAATTTCAAATCCCATTATTCTGGTGTGCTCATGTAAACTGTGAAAATAGCCATTATCCTTATTAAAACATCGTAATATTCAATATCTCCTCCAAAATATTACATTTTTTCTATACTCTTTTATTTATTTAAGATTTTATTTAATTATTTTTAAAATTGAATTAACAAATATTCAATATTACATTTTTTTTTGTATATTACTTTTAACTTCTAAATTTTATTTTCTATATGGTTTTTATGGTGTAATGTTTAGTCTACATGGTACTGCAGCATTTTTGGTGTTGGTTCTGATTTTTTAATTTTAGGCCTACTTGAGAAAAGAATAGAGGTCTAGCCCCTATTATATATTAACTGCTATTGGCCACAGAGTTTTTAGGGTTTTGAGAAATAAAGCATCAATATAAGGAATTAAATTTCAAGCTTCAATCGTACACAAGTCTCAGTCTTCAAGTTTCTCTCTCCATGTAAATTGTTTTACTCATCATAGATAGACTCCATTGATTCTGTGTTTCCTCTACAAGTTCACTTTCTGTCTTGCTACCGCCTTGAAAAAATTCTAGAACATCTCTCCAGACAACAAATTGTGTTATTAAAAGCTCTCTGACTTATTTGCGAGTTTCTTTATTCACCAGACATGGTTTGCAAAATTGGCTGATTCCGAGTTTTTTTTTTTTTTTTTGTAACATAAGAGTGAAGAGTTAAAAAAAAAATACATTACTTGCAATCTTATTTTTCAGCTTTGTATGTGTCGTTATTTATAGTTACAAGTCAAGAAAAACTAGCCGCTGGAATGCACTATTCTATATTGCTATTAATTACAACTTTACAAGGCACTATTTCCTATCATATTAAATAAATAGCTATTTCAATTTGAATTCATTTTATATTTCAATACTCCCCCTCAAGTTAGGGATTTATATGTCATACAATCCTAGCTTGCTTGTAATTTTCTCAAATGGACTCGGATCCAAGCCTTTAGTGAATATCCGCGAGTTGATTTTCACTTTTTACGTATGGTATTTCAATTTCCTTTGCTTGAATATTTTTCTCTAATAAAGTGACAATTCACTTCTACGTGTTTTGTTCACTTATAAAATACTGGATTTGATGCTATGTCTCATGCCGAATTATTGTCACAATATATTTTCATTGGTTCTTGAATTTTAAAACACATGTCTGATAGGAGTTGCTTGATCCATGTTAGTTCGCTTGCAGTTGATGCCGTGACACGGTATTCAACTTTGGTGCTTGATCGTGCTACAACATTTTGTTTCTTGTTTTTTCATATAACTAGATTTTCACCTACAAATGTGCAAAAATCGGTTGTCGATTTTTTATTGAAGTTTCTAGCCTAATCTGCAAAGAAATAACCACATTTATCATTATAATTATTATTTTTCATCCAAATGTCTTTACCGGGATTACTTTTTAAGCACCTCAACATTCTATTTACAGCTTCTAAATATGGTGTTCTAATTAGTGAGTGCATGAACGTACTAATTTGGCTTATGAAAAAGAAAATATCCGAACGAGTAATCATTAGGTAGATCAATTTTTCTATAAGTCTTTGAAACTGATTTATGTCTTTTAAAGGTTTACCATCATTAGGTAGATCAATATTATCGGATGGTCCAGAATCTCCTTAAAATAGTGATTTTGTATCTATCTAAAAAAATAGTAGATAAATTCTAAAAAATATAAAATTTGGTCTCCAAGCATATTTTATTGTGAAGATTATATTGAGCGGTTTGATCGACTGTTCGGACTTTGAAAACGGAGATAATAAATGTGGAGCACATTGGAGCACAAAAATTATGGTGTATATATTGGAGCATATTAAATAAACTAGCTGTTGCAATTTGAATTCTATTTTATATTTCAACACGAGTTTTCCCGGTTGGATGAATTTTGTATAGAAAACTGCGTAATTTGAAGTTGAATAGAAATAATCGGTCAAATTCCCGTTGTCTCTTACTTCCATAGCAAAATTATACAATTTTAGTAATTCAATCGAGCTATTTTTTTTTTGTTTCCATGTTTTGTGTTTTTGCATGCCCGATCGAAGGATATTTGGGGAAGAAACCAAGAGGCGACATGCCATTCTCAAAAAAAAAAAAAAGGAGAAAGAAGCTTAAAACATTATAAAATATTGAATATATATGGTGTGTGAGTGGTTTATGGCTTTCCTTTGACAATATAAGCTCATTATTTGCGAACTAAGTCCATACAAGTTATTAAATAGACTGAACATTCTCCAGCTGTCCCAAACAAATTTTTTTATTTTCAAATAGAAGTATTTCAATAATGTGTCAAATGATTTTGTGATTATACAAGTAAAATAATTTAGTATCACCAAAATATTTTATATTATTTTCTTGCCATCATTTGACTATCCAATGATTCTAAGATTTAATTTATGCAATATATTTTGTTTTCATTTAAGAATCAATAACAATAATTTATTTGTTATATTAATCTTGTTTTAACATAATTTTTTGAAAAATTATTTTTTTACCAATTTTTTATACAAACAAAAGATTCTGCCAAAACAATCCGAGTTTTCGATCTGATTCAGCCAATTCAGACCGATTCCGATTCCATGACAAAATGACTGATTTTGATTCTGATTTTCAAAGCCATTCCAGCCTTGTATTGCATCAGTATGATTACTTGTTGATCCTTCTTCTTGTGGAAAAAATATACTACTAATTTCCTGGTCCGCTCGACATAAATTGCAGATACTCACCAAATTGAAACCCCTTTTGTTCTAATTTTCAGTCGTCGGAATTCTGTTTAATAACAGTAACCAAGCAAATACCTTGAATCTTGGCGGTGCATTCAGATTCCACATTCTCTGAGTTGATGATGTAGTTCTTTTTAATACATTCGTGCTAGGTTTGATGTGACCTGACAGTTCTGATAATTCGTTTTTATAGCTAATTAACTCCCATTAAATGCGGATCAGCTTGGGTTCTGTCTTGGTATTGTAATTATACATACATTTTTCTTTTTGTATCATCAGATGTTTGGACTAAGTGATAAGACCTATCGTAATTATACTGTTGCAGGTGTTTGATTCAAGTCACTGAAAAGTCTTGGAATGGTTGCAGCAAATACTGCCGTATTCACGATCTTCTACGGGACCTGGTTATCCACAAAGCCAAGGAGGATAACTTCTTCACCATATTCTCGAAAGAATACGAAGATGTTAACCAGCTGGCTACTAGAAAGCCGTACCGTGCGGCACTGCAATTTTGCACTCTTACAAAGGATGACGTTCATTCAGAAAACACTCGTTCTTTACTATGTTTTTCTCATGAGGAAAGTCCAACAAATGGTAGTGGCTTTAGACTACTAAATTATAGTGGTTTTAGGCTACTTAGAGTGTTAACCATTGAGAATGTTGATACAACAGAATTCCCCGGTAGTGACTGGCTGAAGGGCTTGATGCACTTGAGGTATTTGGGTTTAAGATACTGCCGTATTCGACGAGAAATATTTAAGAAGATTTCCTTGAATAATCTAGAAACTATTGATTTAAAGGGCTCACGTATAGATGATGATAAAGAAGAAGCTACGGATTGGTCATCTGATGTCGTAATCCCAAATCTACGACATTTATTTGGTCACGGGCATGTTGTACAATGTTTCCCGTTAAAATGGGATCACCATACAAATCTACAAACATTAAAATATGTGCATAACAGTGCACTTCCTAAATTAGGATGTTGTGTCAACTTGCGCACGTTAGGGATTCATTATCCATATGAAAGGGTTGATCCTCATCCAGAAGAAGAAGAAGAAGAAGAAGAGTGGCAAACTCTTAAGAGTGTGCTGACAAGGACAGAACAGTTGACTTCCCTCAGCATTATTGTGCGTGAGTCCTTCCTTCCATTTGGTGGTACAAGAAACCTACCTTGTCATGAGAAGATACAAAGTCTCTATCTTGAAGGAGAGTGGGAAATTGATATGTGGCTTCCATGTGTTGAGATGTTCCCAACAAACCTCACCAAATTGGTGCTCCGAGGTTCTTGGCTTGAGGAAGATCCAATGCCCATACTTGAGAACTTGCAAAGCCTCAGGATACTTCGGTTATTGCTCAATTCATACAATGGAACAAAGTTGATCTGTTCAACCGGAGGGTTTCCCAACCTCAAAAAACTAGAGCTTAGAGGGCTGACGGAGCTAAGTCATTGGGACGTAAAAGAGGGAGCTATGCCCATCCTTGGTCACCTCAGAATTAGTCTCTGTGAGAACCTGGACACACTTCCCGAGCTACCAAACGTGCAGATAGAAAGGTAAAATTTATTTACAGTTTTCAGGTCTTGATTTGATGTTCGTACATATACCTTGTGTGCCTGCAAGGCTTTACTATTGATTGTCATTATTTTTCTATTCTGAATAATTTCAGGGTTTCGCTAGGACAAGTTTTCATTGATTTATGCAGGCAGGACTTCGGCACATAATCATACATATGTACCTCCTCTGCGCATAGAGATGAACGGTTAGATTTCGAGTCACATTGATTGTAATTTTCATTTTTCAGTTTGTTGTTTTAGGGTTTTTTAATTTTTCATATTGCATTTTTAATAGGCTTAATTTTCTATTGTTTGACAGTTTCAATTTTTTTAATTGTAATTGTACTCTTAAATTTTGCATGGATTTGGATTGGTTTGGAATAATGTTGTAATTCACTTCATTTTTTTAACATTGTATATGTTTGTTTTTCCAGGTTGTCAATCTGCAACATTAAGTATACTTTGTTTCTTTAACACAAAATATTTCATAATTTTTACGAGAACATAATGATTATTGAAACATCCCAATTTTTTTAAGTATGAAATTTTATTTGACTTGAAATAAAGTGTGTTTAAAACAGCAATTTGGATTTCGAAGGATAAATTACAAACACTGGAATTTCAATAATCTGAAATCAATACACTAGAAGTTTATTCGAAAAATTTAATTAGAAATAGCTCATTTTAAGGTCCACAAATTTTGATTGATATTAAGATCAGCAATCATATAAATTTCCTAAGATATTCAGATTTAAATTAAGATACGTTAAATTAATTATATATGTTGACGAATTTAATTGTACTTGTAAATTAATTAGTCTAAGTAGGGATATTTAAATATTTCGTAACATCATGTAAATTTATTAAAATGTATTTTGGCTTCAAATGTATTTTAGAAGCCAAGTTATTTTTTATAATATAACGGGTATAGGTGAAAATAAGTATTTTAGAATAGAAGAAATATAAATGGATTTGTTTTAATGAAACCATTTGATCAAGCCATATTTGTAAGTAAATCACCACTAGTGGAAAAACATGAATCAGGATCGGCCTATCTGGATCGGTTATATGAAACAACCGATACTAATACCTATCTGGATCGGTTTTCTGAACAAAACCGATCCTAAAAACTAGTTAGATCGGGTTTTTTAGTCAACCGATCCTAATTTGTGAACTATCAGGATCAGTTTTTTATAAAATCCGATCCTGATACTATCAGGATCAGTTGTTCTAAAAAATCGATCCTAATAGTTAAACTATTAGGATCGGTTGTTTAGAACAACTGATCCTGATAGTATCAGGATCGGTTTTTCTAAACAACCGATCCTAATAGTTTAACTATTAGGATCGATTTTTTAGAACAACTGATCCTGATAGTATCAGGATCGGTTTTATAAAAAAACCGATCCTAATAGTATCTGGATCGGTTTTTAGCAATAAAACCGATCCAGATAGTTTTTTTTCTTTTATTTGGAAAATCTTTTCATATGGTTATGTTTAAATAAATATAAAAAATTACATATTAGAAATATAAGTTAATTATTTAATAGAAATTTTATTTAATTTTCAAATTCTACTTAAATAATATTAAACAGCAGATACGTACTATTTGACATTGATATTTCATTAATGTAATTTTGATGAAAATTAATGTAATTTATATTATTAAAATTTATGTGATAATATAATTAATTATTTGACATTGATATTTCATTTTGAAGTCATTTTGACTATTGAATTTTTTTATACAATCATGCATGATGCATCAATGACTTGTGCCATATGATAATATACATAGGATTTGAACCCTTGTTGTGTGGGGTTGTAAAGGAACGAATACGAACATTAGCATTTGGTTAATCGGAACCGTTAAAATGAAAGAATGTCATATTAATTTCACCATTATAAAATTTGATACAATTCGGGATTCGTTTACTAGTTCATCAAAGCAAAACAATATAGCAACATTGCACGGCAGTAAATAGTTTACGTTGGATCAAAACTTACAGTTGTCGAGCCTTCGGCACTTTTACGTTATTAACGTTCCATGTTATATCTTGATCATTTTAAAAATTATTACATGTCATTTAATTACAGATCCACCGTTGGATAATCATGCAGATATGAACGGTCTGCATTCCATTTAACAATTTGATGCCATTAATAATAATAAAATTGTACAAAATTGATCATAATAGAGTTGATTTGGCCATACAAACACAAATAAATAATTTTTATATTTTTCACATTTTTCTTAATATTTATCTGTGTACATGCTTTACCAAACAGAAAAGAAAATAAATGGTAGTCGTTTGATGGTTGATAGACCATCAATATGAGTGGGGTTTACCTCAGTGATTTTTCTTATATATAGTATCAGGATCGGTTTTTTATAAAAAACCGATCCTGATACTAATTTTTTTTTTCAAAATTGGTTATGCAAAAAAAAAAAAAAAAAAAAAAAAATCAGGGTCGGTTTTTTATAAAAAACCGATCCTGATACTATTAGGATCGGTTTTTTATAAAAAACCGACCCTGATTTTTTTTTTTTTTTTTTTTGCAGAACCAACTTTGAAAAAAAAAATTGTATTAGGATCGGTTTTTTATTATAAAAAATCGATCCTGATACTATTTTTTTTCAAAAAAATTAGTATCAGGATCGGTTTTTTTATAAAAAACCGATCCTGATACTATTAGGATCGGTTTTTTATAAACAACCGATCCTGATACTATTTTTTTCAAAGTTGTAAAAAAAATACTATCAGGATCGGTTTTTTTATAAACAACCGATCCTAATGATAACTTCCTATATAACCAGCTTAGCTAGGGTTCTTCTTATTTTCATTTCGCGCCTCTCATTTTCAATTTAGCGTCTCTGTCTCTTTCTCCGTATCTCCCTCTCAAATCCTCAGTACTCTTTGTCTCTCTCTCTCCTCCGTGTCTCTCTCTCTCTGTCTCCGTCTCTCCCTCTCCTCCGTGTCTCTCTCTCTCTTTCTCTCCGTCTCTTCCTCTCAAAGCCGAGCCTCTCGCACCTCCGGCTCAATTGTGTAAGTTTTTAATTTTTTTTATTGTTTCCAAAATTAATTAATGGTGTTTGTATATTGTTTTACAGTTTTGAGGACATCTCTCTCAAGTTACTTAATCATCCGGCCGATCAACTATCATGGTATTAGCTTTATCTAATTTTCTCATTATTATACTTTTAAAACACATTTTTTTGTATTTTTTATTGGAAAATGTTTTTCCATCTAATTGTTACCTTTGTTTTTGTTTTTAGGGTCTTTTTTAATCTCAAGTGATGTGATTGCAAAAGAGGTAATTATTGATTTTTTTATTGTTGTGCTTTACATTAATTGCATAAATGTGTATATTGCATAAATGTGTGTTAATTGAAGAAATAGCCCAATTAGTCACTTGTATATTTGTTAATTAATTTTTTTTGGATTTAAATTTCTTGTTATAATATGTAATGCTTCACAAAACTTTGTATGAAGTACATGAATTTTTTGTAATAGTTTAAGATGTGTATGATAATTAATTTAGAATGTGTATATGATATTTAATTGATTATTGCTTCTTACTGTGCAAAAAAAAAAAAAATTTAGGATGCTGGCCAGCAAAATATATATGGAAGCTGGTCAAATAAATAAAAATATTTTTTTTAGCTTCAATAAAACATCAGGATCGGTTATTTTAAACAACCGATCCAGATTACTACTATTAGGATCGGTTGTTTAAAATAACCGATCCTAATTCTAAAAAAAAAAACTTTTAGGATTAATAACCGATCCTAAAAGTTTTTTTTTTTTTTTTTTTTTTAAGAATGAGGATATGAAAAAAAACTGATCCAGAATATAACTATTAGGATTGGTTCGTTAAGAAAAACCGATCCAGATAACTGCTATTAGGATCGGTTCGTTAAGAAAAACCGATCCAGATAACTGCTATTAAGATCGGTTATAATAAACAACCGATCCTAATAGTTACTATTTGGATCGATTCTTTAAAAATACAAAACCGATCCTGATAGTATCAGTATCGCCTTCATCAGGATCGGTTGTATTCCGATACTGATATGCATATATAACCGATCCTGATTCCATATTTTCCACTAGTGCACGTAGGAGTTTGGCTTAAATTGTCTTGTTTTCTAACATTTATGTTTAATTAATAAGTGAATTAACTTATTATTGCCTGGATTTATGTTTTGACACAAGAACCATGTTTTGGAGCTATTTTATATCATATGGAGCAATAATCGGATCAATCATAAAAGTGCAACATTTGTTTTAGGGTTCTCTATTAGTAATCACACATGATCATATCCATTCCCTTATCATTTTTGTGAAACAGGGTAATGAAAAAATGACACTGGGATGACAGAGAATTGCCTTCCAGAAAGATACCATTGTGCCAAATCCTTCATCAATTATAGTTTCTTCATAAATTTTATTTCCGATTTTAAATAAATTGTCACTATTCTTTTTCATTTGTTTTATGACATGTAAGTACACTTTCTTTTGAAGAAAATTAATTAATAATGTAAGGTGAAATATTTTTTCTTTTACGATTTATTATAGGAATTTTTTTTATCAGTCAAACTAGCTAATTAAGTTCCCTACATAGTATTGCGTTGAGAAAAAGCCACATTGATATGTATTGTGTGCTTGAAAATTTTGATAAAAAAAATCATATAAATATAAATAAATTTAATTTAACAAAAAAAAACAAAATAGGAGGTTATTTATACTCTCCCTGGCTCGTTACATTTTAGTAAATGACTGAGCCAATATATATTATATTATCCACTTACAACATCTTACAACAATTTAGTTTTGTAACTTTCAAAATTAGAATAGTTTGTCTAAACAGTTAAATATGATCTCTATATTAAAATGTGCTTGAAGATCAAATTTTTTTTTTTTTTTACTATTTTTTAAGTATTTTACAAAATTGTAGTTTTTAGACAATTTTGAATTACTGAAAAATAAAAGTTTTATAAAATACTTCATAAATTGTAAAAAAAAAATTAAAATAATATAAAGTTTGATCTCCAAATACATTTTAGTATAGATTTTATATTGAACGGGTTGAATTGACTATTTGAACTTTGAAAATTGCATAATCCAATTGTTATAAAATATGGTAACTTTTGTTATAAGTGGATCAATACGTTTTCGCTGTTATAAGTGGAATATTATCGTGTCCATCAATTGCCACATACGACAAAAATAAATTAAAGCAAATTTCTAATAATATATGGGCCCAAAAAAGGGGCTGAATTTGGACGATTTTTAGACGGCCCGTCAAATTTATATATGGGCTCAAACGACTCTGGGGCCCGTCAAATTTCTTAAAGATGAAGGATTAAAAATTTAATCCGTTCTAAGGATCACTTGTTCGTTTGAACAACAAGCTTATGAATTGAGGCTTAATATATATAAAATATATTATAGTATATAAAAGACCTAAATACTCCCTATATTATAGTACTTGTTCGTTTGAAGGATCACTATAATTTTTTTTGCTTGATCCAAAGGGTGCTGACTAGTTCTGGTTTGTTTCAGACTGCATTAATTTCATCTTAGCATCTTGATACCAAGTTTCGCAAATTGGGGTACATAAATTGAAATTAAGTTGATTGTTTTGTTGTACACATGTTTTAGTCATTATCACAAACCATTATTTTAGATTTTACACACATACAACCTTAATCAATTAATCAAAAGAACATATAAAGGTACCATGCAATGGATTCTGATTTTACGCACACCAGCCTTGAATTCAGCTTACCAGTGCAAAATAAATTACCAAAAAAAAGTTAAACTCGTACCAGTAAGGCATTGGTATCAGTATCAAAATAGACCCAAATATGGTCAAGTACGTACCAATGAAAATAAATTACAAAAGCAATTATATGCAGAAAATTCTGATAACAGGACAGGTGAGAAAATTTAGAAAACTGAGAACACTGAATCGGACTGAGAAAATTTGTCATATCCAATAGAAATGGATTTTAGAAAACTGAAAACTGAGAAAAGCGGACTCTCACAAAAGCATAATGGATTTTATCAAAGGTCGAATCAAATGTCAGATACAATATTCTAGAAATTAAAGAACAAAAACAGGTTATGAGAGAATTTTAATCAAAATGAGGTGATACAATCCTACTAAATTGGATCTCGATCGGTAGAGCATCTTGAAATGTGAAATGAAGAGGTTCTTTTTGTACTAAATTGGAGAAAGGAAGAAGAGATTTATTTTGTACTAGTTCTCTTTATTTTATTTTATTTTTACTATTATATCCTCTCCTCTCATAAAAGGGTTAACTCTCCATCTCCATTGATTTGTAACTTCTATGGTGAAATGTAAAATGATTTGAAACAACTTATCCTATATTTACTGACGCATGCATATATGCATGTTGAAGTGAAGATTCGTTCATGTAATTTTTTTTTTTTTTTTTTTTTTGCAATGTTTATCAACATTGATTTTAAATAGTCAAACAACTGATCCTTGTTTCTATGGTCCCCTGTTGTCAGGACTTTTTTGTAGTATAGTGCATTAGGTGTATTGTGTTTGGGAAGAGTAAATTGTTGTAAAAGTGATGTAAACCGATTTCATGAAATGAAAGTCTACGGACATGAAACTTTGCAAAAATAAAATAAAAAATAAAATGCCCTTGTCTTTGCAACATAACTACAAATTGGTCCCTACTCTACCTGAACTGATGGCAACAATGGAAAAATTCAGGTTGGACTCAGGGTATTTTAGGTACTATAAATAAATTTCTGTGGGACCCACACAAGGGAGGGGGTGTAAAATCTTCTGGCGCTTTTCGTAACACCACGTGATAAGGGGACATGTGCATGACTTTAATTTCATTTATTTTTTTTTTGGAAAAAATGAAAAGAAAAGATAATACATAAGCTTCAAAAAATATTAGTAAAAAGAAATCATTAACAAAGTGCTTTCTCAACGGCATTTTTCTCTCAACATTTCTTTTATAATAGAAAAGCTTCTCTGAGAAAAAACGTTTCATGATAAAAAAAAAATTTCTGAACAAAAAAAAAAATTTCGTGTTAATTTTTGAAATTTCTTCAATTACGTGTCATACTTTTCAGTTTTCTAAAATGTTAAAAATAAATAAAATAGGTGCAGATCGACCAGAGTATATTCGACATTTGTAGAACGGTAATCAGTTTATTTTTAATTTGTAGAATGGTAATCAGTTTATTTTTAATTATTCTTTAAAATTCAATGAAGGGTATATTTTTCATTATTTTTTAGAAAAATTTTCATATATTCTTAGTTTGACTCTTGTACTTTCAGATATGTTTTATTTTTTATTTTTTTGGCCTCCCATACTTTGAAAGAATTATACATGTTATTTAAATTAGTGGACTATATAATTTCTCTATTAGTATTAACGACTCTTATTAATTACGAAATTCGGAATCATTGAGAAATAAAATAAAATAAAAATAAAAATATTTGCATTAATTTCAGTATGTTGAACAAAGGGTTGACATATGAAATGTTTATATATTTGTATAATATTACAAATATAACAATCAGCATATAACACAAAAAAATTTATGGACTTCTTATATCAATTATATATATACTCTTATTTTTTTTTATTTTTGTTAATTTCTCCTAAAAATTACGGACTCAAGTTATGTATATTAATCATCATTTTGCATAAAATTTCTTCAAGATGATTTTTTTTAAAAATTAAATTATTTTAACAAAAGAAGAACATTTACTTGGAAAGTTAGAAAAATAAACTCCAACTCCACTGAGACAATGGCTCGGTGGAGACAGAAATGGATTTTCTTCACCGAGCCACTGGTTTGGTGGAGTCATGAAATGATCCGCTATATAGAAAAAATGAAATCTTATTTTAATATAAAATATTTTTAGAGAAATAGACAGATTATTTTATAATTTGAAACCAAACAAAATAGATAAAATATCTAAAAAATTAGATGTATTACAAGAATCACGAATCATTTTTAAACATGATTTTTTGTGGTTGAAATAAAAAAAAAAATTTATGGGTTTGTTGTTGAAAAAAAATCCCAAACTATCTACAATTTTTATTGAAAATAGATAATCCGGTTTGCAAAGTCCTTTCTATATATATTTGAGAAATTCTTAATTTGAAATAAAAATTGTAATACCGAAACAATTTGATTTATTTATTGACTAGAATATAAATAATATTTTAGATGCTTGTAATAAAATATTTGGCATGAATTTTGGATTTGAAGACATACATATCTGATAACATGTTTTCAAAAGAAAAATAGAAAATTTTAGTACACAATATTATTCCACCAAATGTTTTGAGCGTGAAAAAGATGTATCGGATAAAAGATTATTCCACCAAATCTTTTACACATGAAAAAAGATGTGGAATAATAAAAGATGTGTAAAAGATGACATGCTCTCTTTCACTTACCCACTACAATATTCCACCAAAATTGTCTAGTATGTGTAAGAGTTGCCCTTTGCTTTACGATTTGAGATTTATTCTCAGCTGCTTTGAGATTCGAACTAGCACAAGGAGTACTATTATTTAGACTTGAGATTCGTGTAAAGTTAAAAAAACGGTCTAGATACACTAATTCTAAAAGATTCCCTTTTACGGTATCGGTCTAGGTAGGGCTGTAAACGAGTTGGCTCGGGCCGAGCTGGGCCTTAGCTCAGCTCGTTTATTTTGGCCTGAGCCTGGACCGAGCGAGCTGGACCTAGGTCACCCGAGCCAAAACCCCTGGCTCAGCTTGTGACAAGCCAGTCCGAGCTAGCTCGCGAGCTGACGAGCTGGCTCGTTGGGCTTTATTGGGCTGTTATTATACAAATTCAAAAATAAAAAAATAAAAAATCTCATTCAAAAAATTTAAGAAATTATTCAGCAGGCATATCTTCAAGCAACTAAAGCCATATCCTTTCTTCCCAAACCGAAAATACATCAATTTTGCATAATTGCACCTTTAAAAATGGAATTGGACTTGAAATTATACGGGACTAAATCCTAAATTCACTGTAGCTTAACGAGCCGAGTTGGCCCGGTCCGAGCTGACCCCTGGCTCAGCTCATTTATTTTGGCCCGAGCCTGAGCCGAGCTGGCTCGTTAACAGCTCGGTCCACTACCGAGCGAGCTGTTAGCGAGCGAGCTAGAGGCGAGCCACGAGCGAGCCACGAGCCGCGAGCTTTTTTGACAGCCCTAGGTCCAGGTGGCTCTTCTGAAAGAAAAGAGCTACTATCCCACTACAAGATTATTCCACCAAATCTTTTAGAAAAAAACCTCTACAAGTTTCTTTTTCTTTGAAAAACTTGATAGTGAGCTAGTGGTTGCTCACCTCTTTCTTTTTTTCTCCTTCCATCTGCTCGACTCTCTCTTTCTTTCTTTTTTGAAAACCGCTCGACTCTCTCTTTCGCTCTAGCTAGATAAGATTCTCTCTCTCTCCGTCTATTGTTGTCCGTCTAGCTAGATAAGATTCTCTAATCCACTTGGCCACTACAAGATTATCTCACAAAAACGGTTCAGTATGTGTAAAAGATGCCCTTCACTTTACGGTTTGAGATTTACTTTCAGCCGCTTTAAGATTTGGGCCAGCGCAGGTGTTGTGTTATAGCCGCTTTAAGATTTGAACTCGCGTGTCTCATGCTATGACTATTCGCGTGCCGTGACAATTTTTTTTAAGACTAACGCTATTCTAAGCACTCATATCGTATTTTTTAGTGCAAAGATAAATTTTTGTTTGATTATACCGTATTTGCCCTTATTTACTACCTGCTTTCTTTCTAAAAACTATATAAAATGGAAATATTTAATTCATTTAATATGAAAGAGCTAGTCTTATTTAGTTTTTATGGAGAAATTTTATTTTACCATGACCTTTTTTAATAAAAGAGGAAACTAAGTTGTCATCCTGATCACCTATAAAATTCTCAAATATGAAATATTTAGATTTTATGAAAGAACACAAATAATTTTTTACGACCCGCAAAACATTTTTACAAGCAAAAAGTAAATTTTTAGAAAAGACTGATTAATTTTTTTCATCTTTTGTCATCCTAATTTTTTTCAATAACTTAGTCCTACTTACATCATAAACATTTGGCGAGTTGCCAAATAATATCAGAAAGCTTATTAGGGAGGTTAAAAAAAAATGCACTCGATGTTTCTCGGCTTTTAAACATGGATGAATTAAAACACAATTTAAGACCGATTGGTAATTTCAAAATGATTCGAAATTAAACTGTTTCGAACCGGCTAGACTCTATCCGGACCCGACCCCTGTCCCCTCTCCTCCAGTAATACAATTGACACCTCTATAGTTGAAAAACGCTGATATAGCCAATAAACATGTCGGACTCGACCTAAACCCAATCCAAATATGACCCAAAATCCAAGAATTCGATCCAAAAAGGGATGATCCAAAATATAACACATGCATCGATCAATTACCGAAAAACTACACCTGACATATTACAATCCAAGATCCGTCAATGATCCGTAGAGAAAATTGTAGGGTTTCGGGTATATTATATATGTAACAATTCGAATTAGTTCATGATATGTTCATCACCCGAAAACCAGAATCAATGTATAAAACTAATTCCAAGATTAATATAGAGTTTATTACTAGATGCATAGTGGATATCTTCATCTAATTGTAAGAGCAGTCACCCTCTTCTGTTCTTTTTCCGTTCCAGCAGTTGCCATCTTCTTCTTCTTCTTCTCTGTGTCAGATATATGCACCATCGACAGCAGTTGCATCTCAACACGAATAGATTGACAAACTACTGTAAGTCGGTATATGCTAGTACCGAACTTATAATAGCCCCTTCTTTTCTCTTTCTCTCTCTCTTTTCTAAAATAAAGTGAACAGAATGGCATACCTAAAACTGAACTGCTGTTGCATATTTATAACATTATGCACCAGTTCGTTGGAGCCTGCTCATTGGTACCAATTCGTTTGAGTCTTTTCAGAAGATCTTATCCTGATAGAACAAATCGATCAGGTCAGATTAGATTAGAGTAGAAATTCGGGCCAAGCCCAATAAGACTTGATCCATATTATAACTTTATAATTAATTATAGATAGTATCCGCGATGGTAAAAAGTGACTATCTGCAAGAGTATACCGACATAAAGGTGTTTTTCCTATTAGCGACCGGAGTATCAGCGAGAGTATACTAATAGTATCCCTCATGGATATTGTCCCATTCTTATATTAATATTGCCCAAAATATTCTGGCCTGTTAGTACATTTCTAACAAAAATAACTTGTCCCGACCCCTCCTCGTTTTGATGGTGCGCTATTTACAGCATTTGCATAAGAGCAGGCCATCCCCGGTTTTATATATGCAATATCATTATCGGACATTAATTTGGAGGAGACTTTGACGCCTAAGCTCTTGGACTGTTTCTGCATATGATTTAAAAAGGACAAATAAATGATGCAAGCAATAACTACAGTAATAAATCAATCAATCAAAAGCGCACCCATTTAGTCCTATAAGTACACAGACTATCTTCATTGGATAACCACCAAGCTTTCATATTTGATACGAGAGAAAGAGGGAGAGAATCAGAGAACTGCTTCAAAATATATAATTCTTACTCTGGCCATTGCCACACTCGCCCTGCTCATACATTCTTCCGTATTTGTAACTGGTACTACATGTCTACCTCACATCATTTAAAAGTTTTTTTTTTTTTTTTCTTCTGAAGAAAGTCAATTCAAAATTCTATGTAGTGTTCCATTAATGTAGTGTTTTGCAATTTAGAATTTTCAAACCTTATTCTGATGGTAGTATTCTTCTTTAAACCAAACTGGCGGCAAATTCATGGGCATTGTAGCAGTAATATTTGTGTTTATTGGCAAAATTACCTGTCAATATTTATCAGTCTATCAGAAATATCTATGTCCTCTAGATATTACCAACATAACTTATTTTGATATATTTCTAGCTACCGTATTTACTATTTAGATACATGCCATCTAAGCCATAGCTACTGGACCGATCATCAAGGCTCATTTTAGAAGGATTTTTCTTTAAATTAAAATGTTACAGTTTATATAAAAGTGAAATGTTTCTTATTATAACACCATCATTTTCTTTCTAATATATAGGACAATATGATGTTTAATGAAACTCTCACAGAACCACGCAATTATGCTGACTTCATTGAAAAACTTCGCAGAAGAGTGGTACATGATAACTGTACATCTGCAGGAGGCGTGCCAATGCTCCCCCCAGAGCAAGTTTGTCGTAACAATTATTTTCACATCATTTTAATATACAAGGACAAAGACAAGATCAACGAGGACATTAAGATCACACTACAAATCCAGCAAGTCAACCTATACCTTGTTGCTTTTCAAGGGACCAATGGTCAATGGTATGCATTCCGAGATGAAGGGCAGAGAGCCCCCCCTAATTCAATACAGCTCCCTTTCACTGCAAGATATCCACCAGACGATTCAGTTATAAGAACCAAAGTAGGTAGAGGAAGCCTTAAAGATGCGATATGTGGACTTGCCAAATACCACGAAAATGAAAATCAACCGATCCACAGCTTCTTGATGACACTAATGGTAATGTTCCCAGAGGCAATTAGATTCAAAAGAGTAGCAGAGTTTGTGAATCCATATATGCTCAAATTTTGTACAACGGAGCCAGAAATTGGCACCGATATAACTAAATTGATCCAAAATTGGGAGGCAATTTCAAAGGAGATGCGTCGATATGACCAATATGGGAACTTCAGAGGTTTCAATGTTCTGAAGATCACAACTGTGGAACAGGCTGTGAGTACGGTAGGTATCCTGCTTTACCAGGAAATTCCCAAAGGCCCTGACAAGTAAAAGTAGGAGGCGTATCGGAGGGTGCCCAATACCTGTTCATGAGGATCACACTTTTGATCATTGTATGGTTGGCGACTGGTGGAAATATTCTAAGTCTTCAAATAGCACTAATACACGTTCGGCAGCACATGATTAAGCTTCCTTAGATTTCCTTAGCTAATTACTATGGTTCCATGTTATCTCATAATAATGTTTGTTGTCACGATATCTCATTTATGTCTTGAAAATCTATGATATAAAACTATTGTGTGCGTTGGTTTCCTTACACAATAAGAAATGCTATTTTGTTTGGCGTCCAAATTATACAAATGAATTGTTCAAATTTTCATTTAAATTGTCCATAATGTTGCCAAAACGAACACAAAGTTTGATTTCCTTGCAGAAAAATGAATTGAGATCTCCTTAATTTTGTGTTTGTTATTCGAAACTTAACTGATAGATTAACTCTTCACTACAGACCTCTCGTAGAATGCAATAATGAAAAAAATAAAAGTAAATTAAAGAGGCATCGTAATATGTCATATACCCCCACTATATATATCTCTGTCATATACCTAGTTTTTGCAGTTATCGCAGTTTGTTTAAGTGGTGGAGCCACATAGAGTAAGACAATACTTGTCTCCTTAATTAGTTCAAACAATTTAAAAAAAATATCATAAAAAAAAAATATAGAAGATTCAATAAATTTTAAATAATGCCTTTTCCTAATTTTTTGGCAAAATATACTCCTATTTCAATATATGCATTTCAAACTAATTATAAATCACAAACATTAAAAGATTAAAATTTATAAGTACATTGACAGATTTTTCTTAATAGATAAATATTGATTATAATAGTACATTTTTTGAAAAAAAAATACTACCTGTCAAAAACTAAAACAGTTTCCTCCGTACTTAACAAAAAGGTCATTAAGTTTAGGAAAAAAGAAAACTCAGTTCTTAAATTCGTTGAAAATTTTCTTAATAGATAAATATTGTATACCTTTGTTTGGAATACAAATTTTGAGGAAAATTTGCAGTGAATATTGCATGGAATTAATCGTTGGAACAAGATATCTTTCTTTTATTAAACAAATAATACATATAGAATAAAAAATAAGGAGAATATTTTGTTCAGAGACTCGCGTGGTTAGAACAGATAGAGATCTAGTGCAAGTGTGCATCACGCTTGAAAATGACAAATCAAATATTTATTTATTGCCCAATCTTGATTTGTCATTTTTAAGCGTAATGCACACTTGCACTAGATCTCTATCGGTTCTTACCACGTGATGCACACTTGCAACAAATCAAATATTTTAAACACCAAACACGATATATATAACATTTGACAATATATAAAATATGAATGAAGACATTTATTCTTTGAACAGAGCCACATGCCAGGACTCAATAGAAGCATGGCACTTCATCCAATTCCCCAAAATTCAGAGTAGTTCCGATCTTTATGGGACCTACTTTGATTTGATAGGTGTCATGACTATTTGATTTGTATTAAAATTAGTGAGCTCCGCATTAAAATCCATGCAGGTCAGTCTTAATTTTCATGCTTACACATTATATTTGCAAATCGGACTTACTCCTATCTCCCATATATGAAGTCACTAAAATACTAAAATGCTAGAGCATTCCTCAATTCTTTCATTCAGAAGAAAATTTAGAAGGTAAATAGTATAACTATTAATAAAAATTGTAAAATATAAAGGACAAAGCTGTTTATTTGTGCACAGTAGTCCCACATGCACATGCACTATGGTCCTATAAATGGATCCAATAATACTTTGTCTATGATGGCATGCACGTGTCATTTTGACTCTTTCTTTGCTTTCACATTTCAACAAAATAATTCCCCACTGCGCATCTGACATGTATTATACGTTCATCTTTGTTTTGGTCCGTGACAAATCAATCAATCAATCCATCAATAGTTTGTCTGGTAGAAGAATTCCTTGTACCAATAAAACTAGCGATGATATATTTGGCAAAAAATGAGGCCATGGTAATATGCATATTATGGATTTATGGATTTATATTTTTATTTTAAAAACTTAAATAGTCAATAAATGTGATATTTATATAAAAGAAATACTTATAAACCAAGATTTACATTTTTAGGATTTTTTAGATAGTTAGGAAATCACTGATTTTGGATGGTCCAGAATTTTTAAATCAAGTGATTTTCTATCTATTTAAAAAATAGTAACAAAAATAAAAAAAATAAAAAAATTTGGTCTGCAAGTACATTTCCATATGAAGAAAATATTGGACAGTTCAGGTTAACTGTTTGAACTTTAAAAATAAAAATATTAGTTCATAGCCAGGGGTGAAAACCGAGCAGATACGGAGCGGATAGTGGTAAAACCATATCCATATCCACATTTGAATGAGCAGATGTGAATACGGATATGGATAGTAAACGGATGTCAAAATAAAAAACCAAATCCACTAAAAACGGATACTGATACGAAGCGGATAATTTACAGATTCGAATATGAATACAAGACAAATATTTGTCAGATAATTGAGGTATATGAACTTTTAAAATACAAATGTTAATAAAAAGAATTAAATATAAATATTAATTATAATGTTGGAGAGATGGGAGATGATATATTGATATATAAAATATAAAGGAATGATAACAAAAGATAAAGTGGTGTAGTGGTTTGATACTTCATCACAAAGCCTTGACCTTGGAGGGCAAGGGTTCGAACCCAGCAATGTTAATTATTTTAGGGGGTTTCAATCTTGCTTCTGCTTAGCGGGTCCGAAGGCTAAGCGTGCTGCGTGCTCCTGCTTAGCGGGTCCGAAGACTACAGATGGATTTAACTGGTAAATGGGTTCGACCACGTTCCAGATGGTTTGGATATCCACTCCGTTTAAAGGAATCATCCGAATCTGTTTAATTCGAATTTGAATTATAGGCGGATTCGGAGCGGATATTCATCGGATAATCCGGCTCCGTTAACACCCCTATACATAGCGCATACTGTTGTGTAATATGCATATTACCATAGCAGCATAGCCTCACTCTTTTAGCAAATATAAAATTTATCTAATTATGTTAATACACTGGTTGCTTCGTTGCGGCGTTGCCGCAACTTTTTTTTCCGGTGTAGGATGGTCCAAATGTTGGACAATTTGTTCGTTATTTTTGTTGTGTTGATTGTACCATATATTCTCCTTGGATCGGACTTGGACTTGTGGAAAAATATAAGCTGAAGCAATTCATAGAATCAACACAATAGAGGTTGATATATCTTGTAGAGTTTCTTCTGTTGATTCTGAAGGAAAATACGGACTATATATACAATCCCAAATATAATGCAGTGAACATATAAATCTATTAGAAAGTGTTTCAAAGTATATATACTGAATATATAAACCTATTCAACAAATGCATACAATAGATATTGCAGGATAAAAGGAGAATGTAACTATTTTACATAAGAACAACATTCAAATTGAAGAAGCCAAGTGCTTAACACCAAAATACATACTAATTCAATAATCAATCAACATTAGTTTACATTTGCTGAACAGTTCAGCTTTTTCTGAATAGAAATTAAACAGTAATTCTGCAATTTTGTTGAACGTTGCTTGTAACCCTTTTTGATTGGGCTTGTAACATGCATGCTGCTTGCTTTATTCTGGAACAGCGTTGCTATTCTGAATAAGATGCAATTTAAACATGTTTTCCACGTTGATCAGAATAGCGCTGGTTAGTAGCTATTTCCCGAACTTAACAAGAGGTCGGATTAGAGAAACTCTGACTCTCAGCACTACTACAGAAAAACACTTCACCGTCGGTTCAAATCGCAGTCCGCAAATAGGTTCCGAACCCGTGGCTATCGCTCTGATAGGAAAGATATACACATATGTCATTGGCTCAAAACCAATGGCGTTAATTACTATGCCAACGACAGCGCACGATTGGCCAGACGTTGTAGACCACCCAATTCCATCTCTTTCGTTTTGCAACCGATGGCATAAGTAATTAACTCCGTTTGTTGGGTTTTATTAGCTGATTTCAAAAGTGTCTTACACCATCTGTTTTGTTTGAGTCGGCATTCATAGGTTCTAGTTTGTCATCTGATAATATTTTCGGGCCATTGGCGAGTTATTTATACATATTTTAATTATATATACATGTATATATTAGGGGCTAGCCTCCATATATAACAAGATAAATAACATAATATGTCTATATATATAGCACCAAATCGAATACTGATGAGTATTTTGGGTATACGAAATTGTGCTTGGATTATACTCTTTATGCATTTAAATTTATAAACCTTGATACTAAATAAAGGGTTGATTGCAAGCGCACAACCTATCGAAGTAGTACTTAGGGTATCGAATTACAGAGAGTATAGTAAATACTTAGCTTGAACTTTAACAACTAATTTCAGAAAATAAAGAGAAAGTAAAGTACAAAATAAAGAAAATTGGGGGGGGGGGGGGGGAGGGGTTGTTCTATTAATCCTAAGGTTAGCGGGGTTCAATACCCGGAAGGAAGGATTTTGAAGTAAATGAAAGTAAAAAGAAATAAAAGAAATGTTGGTTTGCTTTCAAGTTGAGGAGATTTAGGAGTATTCGTGTTAATTTGTAATAATCTAGAAGTCAATAATACGATAAAATTATCATATAAAGCTTTGTTCATGAATTGAATGTTTAAATATATATATCATTTTGTTGCCTTGAGTATTATTACATTTATGAATCGTTCCGAGAGAATTCTGAAACTTCATAATACAGATGTAATATATTCTTACAAGTCTTTAACCAAGGTAATTAGTAGGAACACTAATTAACCGCTACAAGGTTAGTATATGGATTAAAAGATGGTCAAGTTTTATAGACCACTGATAAGAGATGTCATTTTAATCACATAAATACATGTTCTAGGAACATGACATTTTGACAGACCCCGAATGAAACATTACATGGAATTGTGTTCATGTCATTAATTGTTTTCATTCAGTGTTAATCACATAGATACATGTTCGGTCTGCATTCCAATTATAATTTGGAGACAAGGTATAATTATGTTATATTAATCTATTTAATTTGTAAATAGATTAAAGCTTTAGAAAACAATTATGGAGTAGATCTGTAAAAGAATTAAAAGGGGTTTTGATGCCGAAGGAATACGGAAGGTGGACCGCCTTGGAATGTTTCCTAACATACCCCGTTTAATTCTTAGCTTAAGTTAGATGTAAAATTTTTGTTTTACGTTCTTTCCGCACTTAAGCTAATCAATGGGTTTGAACTGACCAAAACCCAACAATTCGGTCTACAATCCCTTGCTAATTCTATCTATTCGGTATTGTTTATATTCATGTATGATTTGATGAGGTTTCTAACCTAATATGTCATTAAGAGTCACTTTCTTGAATTAATAACGTTCCTAAGTAATTTGGACTTCACAGTTACGTCCTTCATCCTAGCTACCTAGACCATAAGCTCTTATATTGGTACTTCACAGTTACGTCATTCATACCAATATTCAATTCAATTTGAGATGTCCTAATTAGGGGTTGACTTCACAGTTACGTCCTTCACCAAATCCCTAACCTTAATTTCTGTAGTTTCGGCTTGGATATCAAAGTACGGTCGCTTCTAATCCAAACCTAAGGTATTTGCATTCATAATTTGGTACTATCCTATCCCATCCTAGCAATATTGGTTCTTTCGAATCCAACACGAGACTTGTCCAATTCAAGTACTAAACTATGTAGTTAACACAAATGATAAATCACAGAAATTAACATCAAATCCCATAAAACAATCTTAATAGAAACAAATAACTGAATAAAATAGAATTAAACAAGTTCATGCATTGACCTAAACCCCTATAGAGAGAACTACTCTCTCTTCAAGAGAAACATTACAAAGTTTGGCAAAAGTAAGAAAAAATAAAATAAAGAAATGATTACACTCTTTGTTGAATCAAGAACCTCAAACTTGCCGAAACCTTGCATGGATCTCCTTCTCCTTCCTTGAAAAGCCTTAGGAACTCCAAGAATTGCTGCAGATTTATCACTGTATGTGATGGAAATGGACATGCAGCAAGGGATTAAGAGAGAGATGAGAGTTGTTTGATTGATGCCATGAATGGGAATGAAACCCCCCCCCCCCCCCCCCTTTTATAGCAAAAGATCATGCCCAATTAAGAGGCTTGAATGTGGAGTTAGTGGGTGCTCTATTTACATTGCTTCCCAGACAAGTATGTCTAATTTTGGCTGTTAAAACACGTCTCTGGTGCGCTAAAAATATAAACCGCGTTAAAAACGTGTAATTCTAGCTGTCTGCGGGTTCAGTGCATCCGCACTGGTGGTAAGTGCAGGTCGATGACTCACACTGGTTCCAACTTTCCTTTTTTAACTTTCTGAAAATCCTGCATATTTCTTTGAGTGCGGGTGGATGACCCGCACTACAGGATACACTGTGCAATTTCTAAAATCGGCTAAGTCCTGAGTGCGGTTGGATGACCCGCACTGGATCTAACTGCGGACGCATTAGGCTCGGGAAAAATTTTGGCTCTGCTGAGATGCTGAAAATTCATCTAAGTACAAGAGTATCAAAATCTAGAAAGACTAGCCAAAAAAAAAAATTCCAATAATACTAACTTTTAGTAATTATTCCAAGAATTAATGTTTATGCCAGTACCAATACTAACTTTCAGTAACTATCTCAATAAGTTTCACATAATTGACATTCATTCAATTGATTCGAATTTCAGTTGTTTTAGTAACTTTGCAATTTCACAATTATCCAAATTTTTTCCTAAGTAATCTTAATTGCAAAATTAGTAGCGATATAATGTACCGACATCACATTTGCACATTTATGTTTCTTTTTTGTTTCCACTTGCCCACTACAACATTCTTCCACCAAAACCGTCCAGTATGTGTGTAAAAGATGCTCTTCACTTTACGGTTTGAGATTTATTCTCACCTACTTTGAGATTCGGGCTAATGCAGGGAGCAGTATTATTTAGACTTTGAGATTCATGTAAAGTTAAAAGAACGGTCCGGATCTGGTCCAGGCGACTCTCCCGAGAGAAGAGCCACTAGCCCATTACAAGATTATTCCACCAAATTTTTAAAGAAAGATGCACTCAAGTAACTCAAATTTTGGGTTTACATATTAACCGTTCGATAGAAATCAGGGCCTTCAATATTCGTACTGAAAAAGATCTGACGTTAGGGATCGAAATTCAAAATTTGAGTTAGCTCAGGTAATATGAATTCAGAGAGGAGAATAGTGTCCGTTCCTCAGAAGTAACTCAAATTTTGTTCTTACATCCAGACTGCGATTAGAATCCGGACATTGTTGTGCTGAAGCAGATTGGACGGTCAGGATCTAAATTCAAAATTTGAGGTACTACAGGTGATATGGGCTACTCACCTCCATCAGCTCGACTCTCTCTTTCTCTCTCTTCTCTCTCTTCGTCAGTTCGACAAAATCGAGCATCCCATCGAAGAACTCGCCCTCACTGCTTCACCATCTCTTCCTTTCTCTCTCTTGGATAAGGTAGTTGTTGTTTGTCACCAATTCTCATTTGGGATTCTGTTGATTTTGTGACTTAGCTCACTGATTTTAGGTTTTCATAACCAATCATCACAATTATTCATCCAAAGACTTATATAAGAGCTTTCATAACCAATCATCACAATTTTATATTAAAATTTCCACTCTTTACACTGCAGCTGGAGTAATACTAACATATATATACTCTTTGAGGCAGCTAAGAAAAAACATTGGAACTTATCGTAAAATCTAGTTAGTCATGGTTATTGATTCATGAAAAAATGGGGTAAAGAACAGAGAGAACAACAAAGTTATCCATTAATATTCATGTACTATGTAGCCATACAATAATTATCTCATTGACACTAGATTTCATGCCTGGAGAAGCTCAACAATGTCATAAGCTGAAAATGAAAGGAAATGAACAAAACTAAGGAAAAGTGATGGGCATATACAGGTCAATCAAATCAAATGGTAATGCTCGGGTAGGCAAGAATCAATTTTATCAGCCTCCATGTCACGTATTACGAGCTTGAACTCTTCTAAAACAATCACTATCTCTACAGAGTCAAGGCTGGAAATGCACTTGTGGCCTGTGGGCTAAAGAAGGCAGAGGATTATTAAAAACTTAATAATAGATCAGTAAGGTAATGCTGGTACACAGTAACTTCTATACAGGCCACTGGTATACCCAAGTTGTCATCTCCAACAGTTAGCAACACAAGACTTTGAATAAGGGGCAAAACTATCCCTTAAGTTTTTTTTTTTTTTTTTTTCTATTATTAAATTATATTTTAAGGAATAAAGTTCACAAATGGGCATATTAATAAAATAATTATCTATCTAAAAAAAACAGTAAAACATTTTCAAAATTTCCAAGTAGATTCTAATATATATGGACCACCTGACCACCAGAGAGTTTTCATCATTTGCTCTATCTCAGATTTTGATAATCTCAAATCCCTAACTTGAACACCAGAAAAGAGTAGCAGGCTTCTTGCAAGGTATCTTTCATGGAAATGCAAGATTCCCGTTCTGTAGATCCTCCCCCAAAAATCAAGGAAAGCTGGAAAATAAGATATCATAGTGTCCTCTGTACCGCCATCGCTGACTATTTAATTTCTTCATACCTTTCACAGTTAAAACACATACAATAGAGCTGAAAGATGCACAATATTTCATCCAGTCACTTATTTAATACATTCCTCTGTCATTCTCCCTTACTGGTAAACCTCCTGTACCAGCACCAAGTCCTCCACCCCACCTCATCATATGGCATCCCTACAACTGCTACAGGAATAATTTGATATATATACTGCATCCATTCAAATGCTAAGTCAAACAATAGCCGTTACAGGTGGTACTGAAGGGAAGAGAAAAAAGGTGAAGAGAAATAGCGGTGATGTACATTGTACCATTGAAAATAGCTGCTGTATAGGGGAAAAAGGTCAAACAGAAAATGTACCCCAGATCTATGCTAAACAACACCAAATAGTGTATCTCCCACAATATAGCAATTGCTATGTGTCTCCGATTATACATTCTTCAAGAAAAGCACAAAAAAGAAAACTCATACCGGTTACAGTACCAAGAAACTATACAAGAGGTCAAAGTGCTTCAGGTTGGTACTTATCAAGTTGACTTAATCAGACCATTTGAATTCATTGCAGTGTCATATTGGGGAAACCCGTACTGGTTACAGTGCCATGTCTATCTTCATGATAAAATGGCACATTTTGCCAATTTATAATTGTACGTATTGGTTGACTGATAAGTTGTCACCCGATAATCTGCAACTGTAGTTGACCAATAATAATATCACAAGAGACCAATCTGAAATTTCTGAAAAAAAAAAAATTTGAAAGAAAGAATATTATCATTGATTTACCTTCTCCAGCAAATTTACCAGTATCAGAACTTGACCAAAATATCATTGACCTAATAATGTGACCCTGAAATCTTGAAATAAGCCATTTGTTCAGAAAATACATCATATGTTGGTTCAATAAATATAGTACAGATTGCAGAGAACCACATGAGAGAGTTGGAAATGAGTAGCAAAGAACTTCTAGATGCAAATAAAATTTTTGATCAATTGAACAACCAATCATCACAGTTATACATTAAAAATCAAGCATGAGCAACTTGTTATAAAGCATCTAAAATGCTATGTTTAACACAACAACATAGTACATAAAATTCCATATCCAAATGTAAGAAATCTTCAAAATCCAATTGAGCACCCCCAAATTTTAAACCCTTGAGAAACTTCTCTAGTCTGACTACCAAACATCATTGATCTCTCACGATCAATTGCTAAACAACTCCATACCAGTCCCAACTCCAGCATAGCAAATGTTCGCCACTTGAAGAGAAACAATAAGCCTTCCCACAAACCCAGCTATGACCAAGTACACTTATAATCCTGGTACCACATTACATTGCTTATAGCTGCAAATTATGCAATACAAAAAATCTGACAACTATTGGTTTTCATCTACATGTTTTGTTACATCTCTCATCTCAGAGATAAGTTTCTTCATTTCATCCGGATTCTCATGATTGCTTAATGCATTTAGAAGTATGTCAAAGGTGACATCATCAGGTTTAAGGCCTTGCTTCATCATCTTTTCGGCCAAGTGTAGAGCCTCGCTGATTTCGTCATTTTTACAATAGCCGTTGATTAAGGTATTATAACTGTGTTGGTTCGGCGCAATGCCTTTTAAAGACATTTTTTCTAATAATTGTGTTGCTTCATTGAGATGGCCCTCTAGCACATAACCCTGCAACAGTGTTGTATAAGTGATTACATCAGGTTTCACCGTTCTTTCCTCCATAAAATCAACCAACTTCTCTGCTTCACAAGTTAAACGTTGCTTGCACATGCAATCTATTAATGTATTGAAAGTCACCACATCAGGTGCAATGCCTCGATTTACCATATCATGGAATACCCCAATGGTACGATTCCACTCACCAAGAGCAGAAAGTCCGTGGATAATAGAATTGTATGTGACAACATTTGGCATCACCCCTCTATCTATCATTTCCTCAAGAAGCTCCGAAGCACGCAAGAAGGCCCCCTCTTTGCAACAACAATCTATTAGGGTATTATATGTGAACCCATCTGCTTGAAGCCCAGAGCCGACTAATTTGTCATATATTTCAAAAGCCTTTTGGATATCACCAAGTCCACAAAATCCAAGAATGAGACCATTGTAGGTATAGACATTAGGAACAACCCCTTTCACAACCATTTCATCAAACATCCTTAGAGCACTATGCATGTTGCCCTGGCTACACAGATTATGAATGAGAATGCTGTAGGTAAACACATCTGGAACAACACCTTTAGCAATTATTTCATCAAACATTTTCAAAGCACTATGTGTGTCACCCTGGCTGCACAAACCACGAATAAGACTGCTGTAGGTATGCAAATCAGGAACAAGTTTACAAGAAGGCATTTCTTCGAACACCTTCTGTGCTGTAATAACATCTCCATTTTTGCAAAGGCCATCAATGAGAATGGTACAAGTGATCACGTCGGGCCTCACTTTTTGAGCAGCCATCTCTTTAAAGATCTGTACCGCCATGTCAATCTCACCCTCTTTGCAAAAACCATGGATAAGAGTGTTATACATAATAACGTCAGGCATGCAGCTAGTATCTTCTCTTGCCATCTGACGACACAGCCCAAGCCCAAGTCTGGTTTCACCAGTGCTGCAAAGACTTTCAATAGTTGTGCTGTAAATGATCAAATCAGGAGTGCAGCCCAATAGAGGCATTTTAGCAAACACCTTAACTGCAAGCACAATCTGTTTCAATCCACAGAGTCCCTTAATCAGGGAGCCAAACATGATTGTATTAACACCACATCCTTCTCTCAAAGACTGACCAAGTACACAGAATGCAAGATCTGCTCGACCCATACGACGGCAGCAATCCATGACAAGGCCGAAGGTAAGGATGGTGGGAGAGACGCCTCCATCTCTGTTTTGGTTCAAACGATTAAAGAGGTTGAGTACAGTTGAGTAGCGGCTGGAGTGTTTTGTTTTAACAATACAAGTAAGAAGTCTATTGATGGTAAAAATGGCTGGCAGGTAATTTTGTGGCGAGAAGAGGCGATGGAAGAGAGAAAGAAACGGCCTCAGGCAGCTGAAGGCTCTCTCCAGATTGAATTCTCTGTTGTACCAATTTCTCGAGGTGACCAGCGAAAGGTTTGGCTGCATTGGCCATGAATAAATAAATAAATAAATAAAAACGAAGCGAGGTCTGATGACTGATGGGATGGTTTAGTTTTCAATGCTCTTCTCAGGAGTCTGTAGGAGCAGAGTCATGCTCAAAAGTTGCGGATGGGGATTCCATATTGGGCCTTTGGTCCAAAATATTTCAGCCCAATATGGGATAAGTCCCATTCATACTACAGAGTTTATTCGAGCCGTCCGATAAAATATGAACTGTATAAATCGAGAATAAGTCTTTGTTAAGAGTTTCAGCTGTAAATTCATTTGAGAATCTTTTACAAATGAGGGTTCAAATGTCTCTATTTTTTGTGTCTTCATCCTGCCTTCATTTTTAAAAACTTAAATAATTCAAAATTTAAATTATAAATGTCAAAATAAAACCGTTAGATGTAATCTATGTTATTTTCTCTATATGCTCATAAAATATTATCACATTTCAATTTTATTTTTATGTGAATTAATAAGTCGAAAAATCAATGTCTAGAAATTATCCACATTAGTACATTAATTTACAATCTCTTGATGACAACCAAAACAAAGTTGAAATGTCATAATATTTTACACGTGCATAGATAGAATAATGTAGATTATATCCAACAGTTTTATTTTGACTTTGAAGTTTCAAATTTTAAGTTATTAAAGTTTTAAAAAATCAAAGCATGATGGAGACAAAAAATGGAGGCATTTGAACCCTCCTCTTTATAAATACATAAATTTGAAAACTTGACTCCTCATCTTTCTTTTTTTTTAATAAAAGATTAAAGTATATAAATCGCTTAATTATAACCATCCAAATTCTTTGATATAATTGATAGAGAAGAGTTGCATATTAAATTAGAGTAAAGCCAATAATTACATATTAAAAAAAAGATATATACTTGTAAAGTATTATTAGAGCATATTTTGTAAAATCTTATAAAAAAGAGTAATTCTAGTAAAAATCCATTTGACACCGTACAATACACAATTTTCATCATTCTATTGTGTAGTATTATTCGTCTATACATAATTAATTATCTTAGTATGATAATTCAAATTTGACTAATTTTCTAGATGTATAAAAGTCATAAATTTGTAAATAATGTAATTTGTGGTAATTGTATGTGATTTTTCATCTACAATGATTTTAGTTTTTTTTTTTTTGTGTGTGCCATTTAAAAAGATGCATTTATTGCCTCTCGTAAAAATTAATAATGCGATAAAATATACAAATTTGTAACAGTTATATGTGTAATTTAAAACTTAAATCTAAAAATTAAATGTACTAGAAGGATCACAATATTTTCTGTATTATCTAGAAGTGACTTTTGAATCGGGATCAATAACTTAGAATCCAAGCATTTTTATTTTTTTTTACAATAACACATAATGAAATATATTAATTTTTTCTTACAGCCACGAAAAATCTAGCCTGAAAAATGTTGATCCGGATTATTTGTTACAGTCTTTCTAATAAATCAAATTATATTTATTCCATCTATTTTTAAAGAAATATATTCAACATTTCTAATATTTCAATACAAAAAATAAAATTTTTGTTTAAAAAAAAATAAAATAAAATAAAAAAGTTTGAAACTATGAAATTTTTCCACGGTTTTGGTATTTTTAAAAATTAAAAAAGTGTGGCATTGTTGCTGGAAAGGAACTACAAGTGTATTTTATGTAGTAATTGCATTGTCCATACCTTGTTTGATGAAATTTCTCAATGAAGTCACTTTTCTTATGATGAAAAAAAAAAAACTATCTTCGATCAACATCTGAGACCTAGGGTTTCAAATATGAGACCTTCCACCCGGAGATCATTATCTTTGCCATTAGATCAAAGGCTGGTTGTCAAAATAGTTTGTTGACATTCCTCTTTATTCTCAATATGTACTTGTTTTTTAATGTTTTGTTACATTTTGTCATGAGGTCTGGGGCGGAGCCAGATATTTAAACTATGGGGCTCAAATAAATATGAGGGGTCAATCATATATAATTTTTCTGTGTAGAATGAGGGCCAATTTTATAGTATTGTGGTATTTTACAATAAATTTTATATAAAATCATATATAAATAAAGAAACATTAAAAAATAGATGTCAATTGACCCCTATTCATACTTCTTAGCTCCGCCCTTGCCTGAGGTGATCCTAAATGATTGGATCCAACCAAATTTATTTTGTATTCTATTTCTTTCAACCACTGACCAGCTGGCATTTCATATTATACATTATCACAATTGTGAAGATGACAATAGCATATATAACCTACATTTTCTCTATACATAATTAGATATTACGACCGACCGGTTATAAAAAAATCCCTCAATTATCTGGAATTTTTCAAACATATTGTCGTTTTTATAACAAGTTGTTTTATTTAATTCTCCATTCTGTTTGTCTCTATAATATCCTTCGCATCTTATTGGTGCAAAGTTATAAATGATAATTTAATTTTTAAATTAACTTTACTCTTTTCTTTTGATGTTGGTCATTTGCATCAACCATAAACTATAATAGAGATTTCGGATTCCTATATCCTAGAACAGGCAAACTCTCTAGGGTCGGATCCCGCACTTGGTTTAGAAGGATCTGACTTGGAGAACTTTCTGGCTGACCTGACGGTCTACCAAGAGATTGATAGAGCTGCTGGGCTGCTTCCTCCAAACTCTGTTTCTGCTTCTGGTCCTAGCTCATCTGACTCCAGTTGCTATTCTGGCGATGCAATGAATATAATAGTTTTATTGATAGTAACTCATTGTTGTAATAACTTTAGTATAATATCTGCTACTGCTACGTACGATGGATTCTCTGGATTCTACCTTTTGTAGTTGTTGGAGTTGTGAACTTATCCTTTATTAGCTGTACGAGTCATTTACTTAGTGCCGGATTTTGTAATAAAACAGTATTCTTTCGTAATAAAATAGTTGAGTATAATCCACTTTTGTTTAAAAAAGAAATATTATAATTATTTTATAACAAGTTTTTCAAGGCCAACTTGAAAACTTACATGTCTTCATTTATTACAAAACGTTTATGAGATTAAAAATATTATTTGTGTGTTCGATTGACATTAATCACATCAAATCCACTGTGATAGCTAAGAAATATTTTTGCTTTCGAGCTAACTTCAAATTATTAGATGGATGGTTCAATTAAATATGATGATAAAGTTATAGTTTTCGCTTTTGCAAGTATGGTGTAGTAATTAGAAAAGAATACAAGCACTCCATAATAGGCATTTCTGCCATCTCATCACGCTCGCATTATTTTTGTGTTTCGAGTCTGCGTCACTGAACAGGCAGCGTCAGATTTGGATCAGAGCAGCTCACGCTGCATCTGTTGAAGTTTCTCCCCAAGCCAACCCAAGTGTTCTATTTCTTTATAGATGATATTGCCAAGGTTTGCCCACCAGAATTACCACCACAGCCTCAGCCATTTCTCTTTGTCGCTCTCTCTTTTTAAATGTCTTTTAATTCTAGCTAGTACGTGCCCGTCACTATCCTGTAGGCGAGCAGGCTGGAAAGCAAATTGATGCTTAGCGTAATTTCCCAATTAATTAATTTGTTTTCCCAAGTTAACCAGCTCCAACTCAAATGCTACTGTAAAAAACCATAGTAGGTAACTAATATTGTACTTGTTAATTGTTCTTTCGGCCAAAGCAGATCTCGAGGAAGATGCATGAAAGTTACTTGATTAGTTTATTTATTATTTCTTGAAAGGAACTCATGTTTATTTTATTAATTGACGCACATGCTTGACGACAAACTAGACTATGACATGTTTGGTTTATTTAGATTCCTACTCATTCATACCTGTAATTAATTCAAAGTACTGACTCGATGCATTGAACAATAAGAGAAAAAACAAAGTAATTAATAATTTAATATTGGCAATTTGTAGTTCATCAAGAAATGTCACGTTCACGTGTGGACACACTGTTTCCCACCAGAGTAATAATTCTACTTGATAACAACCAAAATAGTGAGGAAGCATGAAATTTAAAAATGAAAATTATACTGGATAACAACACCGCGGAGGTAAAGATAAGAAAACTTTGAACCAATTAATATGTTGTTTTTCTTCCAAAAGAGCAGGAATTTGTTTTTCTTCATTAATTTCAACCATTCAAATGCTTTCAACAGTCCATATTTATTTATTTTATTGCAATCTGGACTGTTGAAAAGATTTGAACGATTTGATGAAGAAAAACAAGTTTATGCTCTTCTCCCATAAAGGCAGATTCACACCCGGCCACCAAGAAAACTATGCCGCAATCAATTGGTAAATGATTTTTTTTTAACTTTTTTCTTCCAATATTTCTAGAAAAGTGTAAGTAGTAGCTGAAGAATATATATACTATTAGTTGTATACATAATCTATGAAGACAAATTTAACGTTCCTTTATTTGGAAATAGTGGTATGTGGAGAATTTACTAATATATATACGTAATTATTGAATATATAGGCATTAATGGCTGACTTTTGCATGCAATTGGTTCGTTATTGGCTCTGAAGGATGTTCTCATTTATTTTGATTTAATTGAAAGTTGCATAAATGAATATGCACAATGAAGGTTTTCATTGTTGAAAATTAATTCAAATTGATTAGAGCATGTATGAATCAGTTTTTACAAGCATTAAAACTGCATGGATTATTTTAGGCACTGGTTATTTTAAGCATAGTTATTTTAGGACTAGTAGGCATAGTAGTTAGTTATTTTTAGCCTGTGGTGTAGTGGTTGCTTAATTTAGGGAGCTGTGGGTGTGTATTTGTGAAACATTATACGGTTATAAATATTGTAGAACTCTATGTAATTGAGTAAGAGAGGAAATAAAGTGTTGTTTCTATTCAGAAAAATATTTTTCTCTCTTCAATCTTTTGCATATTGGAACAAAGCAGTGCAGTATTGCTGGGTTTATCCCAACATTCATACACTGTGAACTAATATTTAACAATTCAGCATCATAAATTGAGTGGTTTATTGAAGTTTGGTCATCATTTAGAGGTTTAATGGTAGCACTGTTATGTTAATTAATGGCTTAGATATTTTGATTTGCTTGAAACACTATAACTGAGCATAAATTGTATTTCAAATCAGCACTAAAAAGTGCCAAGGCATTAAATTTATTTGCTTACTTTGGTCTGATAATTTCTGACCAATTTTGTACTGGCATTGCTGGAACACTGCAACTTGCCACTCAAAAGGAAACATTTGCAGTCTAACAATTTATTGTGAAGCTGCTACACTAAAAAGCTGCTGCAAATGTCAATTTGCTTAATGTAAAGATTTTATAAAATGGAACTAATAGAAGAAAAAAGGGATACAAATTGGAAAAAAAAAACTAATAGAACAAAATTATATTTTTTTTTTCTTATTTGGGATATTTTCATAAATTATGGGTATGATTGTGGTTACTAATTTCGTCGGGAAGCTGGATCACTGTTGTACTTGTAAAACTTCATATTTGTAGCTTCTTCATTTTTAACTAAGAATAAGATATGTTCATCATAATTCTTGAAATTTGAGAAGCGATATTAAATCTATGGAACTACTGAGCTCGTTATTTCATGTATTGTAAAACAGATCGTGTATAGGTTTTTGAATAAATGCTTTTGTGAAGGTGGAAGATGATGAATATCAATAGACATGGTAGTGAGGAGACGTGCATCTTATCTGATGACAAAACAGCATTGATAGCATCAGTAGCTTGCCTGATGACATTCACACACATACCCTATATTTTCTTAGTACAAGAGAGGCCGCGCAGACATGAATCTTGTCAGAAAGATGGATAAACGTAAACCCATCTTGGTCGGAGCTTGATGGTGAGCAGATCCAGCCATGGAAAAAGATAGAGAATGAGGTAATAGGGTGTTTAAGAGTGTAAATGAGTAGTTTAGATGAGAAGATTAGAGTAGTTTAGATGAGGATTAGATGATTAGAGTACTTTAGATGAATTTATTTTATGAGAATAAAAGAGTTTAAATCTAAGATTGAGGGTCATTTGACTCGTTGTAAAATATATTTTTTTATCAATAAAATTGTTAGTAGGCATTTAAAGCATCTAACCTTCAAAAAAAAAAAAATTTAACAGAACCAAATTAACTGAAATTAATTTCAGATTATTTGGGTTAAATTAAAGTTTGTATAATACTTCAATCTGAAAAAGGATGGAAAAAAAAACCAATAAAATATAAGGAGTCCTTTAATTGCTCCCAAATCTCAATTCCCAGAATTTCTTCAGACTAACTGTCGCGGCTTTTGCTCCGAAGTCTGATGGTCTGAGATACTGGTTTGTGTGAATTCTGACCGGTGTTTTCCTGATAAATATCAGGGTTTGTTTTTCTGGTTTGTGTTGCCTAGTTCTGGTTTGTGTTGCTTTGCTTGATGATGACAAAAATTGAAAGCACGAGTAACTCATGAATTAATTGACTACAGATGCTGTCACTCAATTCTGAAAGCTTGCTTTGTAATGAGGGTGGCTGTAGTGCAGTACTTGGTAGCCTTTCGTCTCTGATACCATGATGTTTTTTAGCAATTATGACAAGAAAAAAATTGCTGAAAAAACTTTTATTACATTGTATATTTTCTATTACATCCTATTACACCTGTTTCAATGGGGATATATGAAATTCTAATTGATCTGTACACCTGTACTAGCTGTTGTCCACTTTCCTAAATTTGTAGATTACAAATCTTGATTACAGATCTTGTATTAGCTGTTGCTCTAATTGATCTATGATGATATAATGTGAAATCATTCTTGATATCCTTTCTCTTTATTTTTTGAGTCAAAGTTGGAAATCAAGCATTGTCTTTAATATCCACAAATTATTACTCATTTGGGTTTCGAACCTGCAACCTCCCACATGGAAAGTATTGTCTTTGTCATTAGACAAGGCTGATTCTCAAAAACTTTGCCAGCCTTCCTCTTTATTCTCAGTATGTACCTCGTTTTTTTTTTTGTCCTGAGGTGATCCTAATTGATTGGATCCAACCAAAATATTTTTTTATTCTATTTCTTTCAGCCATTGACCAGCTGGCATTTCATATTATACCTTATCACAATTGTCAAGATAACAATAACATATATAACCTACAATTTCTCTCTCAATAATTAGAGATTACGACCGGTTAGAACAAATTCCCTCAATTATAGATTACAACTGGAATATTTCAAACATAGTGTCGTTTTCATAACAAGTTGTTTTATTTAATTCTCCATTTTTTGGCTCTATAATATCCTTGGCATCTTATTGGTGCAAAGCTAGAAATGATAATTAATTTAAATTAACTTTACTCTTTCCTTTTGATGTTAGTCATTTCCATCAACCATACACTATAATAGAAATTTCGGATTCCGATACCCTGGAACGGGCAAACTCCTTAGGGTCGGATCTTCCACTTGGTTTAGAAGAATCTGACTTGCAGAACTTTCTAGCTGACCTGACGGTTTATCAAGAGATTGATAGAGTTACTGGCCCTGTTTCCTCCAAACTCTGTTTCTGCATCTGATTCTAGCTCATCTGACTCCAGTTGCTATTCTAGCGATGCAATGAATTGTAGTTTTATTGATAGTAACTCATTGTTATAACAACTTTAGTATAATATCTGCTACTGCTACGTTGGATTTTCTTAGGATTCTACCTTCTGTAGTTGTTGGAGTTGTAAACTCATCCTTTATTAGCTGTATGAGTCATTTACTTAGTGTCGGATTTTGTAATAAAACAGTATTGTTTCGTAATAAAATAGGTGGTGGGTATAATCCACTTTTGTCAAAAAAAAAAATTATTATTATATTATAACAAGTTTTTTCAAGGCCGACTTGAAAACTTGTCTTCATTTATTACAAAACGTTTATGAGATTAAAAATATTATTTATCTGTCCGATTGACATTAATCACATCAAATCCACTGTGATAGCTAAGAAACCTTTTTGCTTTTGAGCTAAATTCAAATTAGATGGATGGTTCAAATTTGATGATAAAGTTATTGTTTTCTGTTTTGCAAGTATGGTATAGTAATTACAAAAGAATATAAACACTCCATAATAGACGGTCGTGAAAGGATATCTAAAATCTTGGCGAAAAAAATGTGTCGACCGATTACGTCCTCGATGTGATAGGCCACATTGGGGACCTCATTCAGCCAGCTCTTCACGCTAGCATTATTATTGTGTTTTGAGTCTGCGTCTCTCAGTCAGCGTCAGATTTGGATCAGCTCAAGCCGACCCAAGTGTTCTATTTCTTTATATATGATATTTCCAAGACTTGCCCACCAGAAATGCCGCAACGGCCTCAGCAATTTCTCTTTGTCGCTCTCTCTTTTGAAATGTCCTTTAATTCTAACTAGTACATGCTCGTGACTATCCTGTAGGCGAGATAGCGTAATTTGATTTTTTTTTCCCAAGTTAACCAGCTCCAACTCAAATGCTATTGTAAAGAACCATAGTAGGTATACACTAATATTGTACTTGTTATTTATTCTTTCGGTCAAAGCAGATCTCGAGGAAGATGCATGAAAGTTACTTGATTATTTTATTTATTATTTCTTGAAAGGAACTTGTTTATTTTATTAATTGATGCACATGCTTGAAGACAAACTAGACTATGACATGTTTGGCTTATTTAGATTTCTAGTCGTTCATACCTGTAATTAATTCAAAGTACTGACTTGATGCATTGAACAATATGAGAAAAAACAAGTAATTAATATTTAATATTGGTAACTTGTATTTCATCAAGAAATGTCACGTTCGCGTGTGGACACGCTGTTCCCCACCAGAGTAATATATAATTCTACTGGATAGCAACCAAAATAGTGAGGAAGCATTAAATTCAAAATGAAAATTATACTGAATAAAAACACCACGGTGGTAAAGGTAAGAAAACATGGAACCAAATATGTTGCTTTTCTTCCAAGAAAGAAGAAAGTTGTTTTTCTTTATTTCAACCATTCAAATGCTTTCAACAGTGTAGATTTATTTGTTTTATTATAATCTGGACTGTTGAAATATTTGAACGGTTTGATGAAGAAAAACAAGTTCCTACTTTTCTCCCATAAAGGCATATCATTCACACCCACCCACAAAACTTATGCCGCAATCAATTGGTAAATAAATATTTATTAACTTTTTTCCTCCAATATTTCTAGAACAGAACAAGTAGTAGCTGAAGAATTTACTCATATTTGTGTACGTAATCGATGAAGAAAAAATTAACGTTCCTTTTGAAAATAGTGTTAGGTGAGGAATTTACTAATATTTATACGTAATCATTGAAGAAATACTCGACGTTCCTTTTGGAAATAATGGTAGGTGGAGAATTTACTAATATTTATACATATCATTGAAGCAATATTTAACCTCCCTTTTCCATATAGATGCAGGGGAAAATTTACAAATATTTATACTTAATCATTGAAGCAAAATTTGAACTCCCTTTTGCAAATAGTAGTAGGCGGAGAATTTACTAAAATTTTATTTGTAATCATTGAAGAAAAATTTATATAAATGGTACATACTAGAAGAAAGTACCTAACCATCTTCTATCAGTAGCTTGTCAGAACAGATTGAATAAGGTAAGGTACTTAGCCGAATTTAGTTAAGTATCTTACCTTCTTCTATTGGTTCCCACTATGGTACCAATAGAAGAAGGTTCAAGTCCATAGCAAAATTTGACTAAGTATCCGACCCTTCTTCTGTCGGTTTTGAAAAATAATTAAAGATACTGCTAGAAGAAGATGTCGGTACTTAGCCCAATTTGGCCAAGTACTTTACCTTATTCAATTGATTCTGGTCAAGGCCGGTACCGATAAAACAAGGGTTAGCCAAATTTGGCCAAGCACCAGACCCTTCTTCTAGCGGTTGTGAGAAAGGTACTGATAAAAGAAATGTCAAGTACGTAGCCAAATTTCAATAAGGATAAAGTTTGTCTAGCAGAATACTGGTTAGAACTAATAGAATATCTGTAATTATTGATTAGTTCTGTTTTCAAATCAGAAAGTAATAAAGAATTAATGAAATTAAAAAGACACAATAAACTTAAACATAAAATATTACACATACTGAAGATAATATAACATTAAACAATATTAATTAAACATACATTCTTTACAAGCTTGAACATACATTATTTAATATTTATAACATGTTTTATCCATATACATACATAATTCAAAAAATACTTAACATTCAACATACATATAATACACACACTCACACACAACGGCTGATAGTGCTATAGCATTTTTAAGGTCCTAGCTTTTTTAGAACCCTGGTATTATAAATACACACACACTCGCACGTCCATAATTCAACAAATATTCCACATTCATCATAAATATCCATAATTCAATTTTCAACATACATATGCACATATTTTAATTTTTATAACATATTTTTATATGTAGGTGATCGGTTTGTAATTTCAAGACTATGATGGATCAATAATGCATATTGACTTCCATAGATCAAATTAAGAATGCCGAATTTGATTGGCAAGTGGGTGATTTTGTGCGGAAAGTATTGATAAAAGAAAGACGTAATTGTTTATGTGATTCTCCGAGTTTTTTAAAAATACCCAAATTTATTAATATTTTATTATAAATAACCAAATGTTTGGAAAAATTATATTTTTACCAAAACCGTAAGGAAATTTTACGGTTTGAATTAAACCGTAAGATTTCCTTACGGTTTGGAATTTTTTTTTTTTTTTTTTTTAGCCCAAATTTGCACATCTGATTAACATATCAAAACATCCTAAAAAATCATGAAAATTTACCAAAATTCATTCTTGACTTCATAGAACAAGACTGTGAAGTTTCATACAAAATCTCAAAACAGATCGTGAGATATCGGCTCTCAAAAATTGCCCGAACTGCTAAAAGAGTGTTTTCGAGCCCAAATTTGCACCTCTGATTAACATATCAAAACACCTTCAAAAATTATGAAAATTTATTGACATTCATGCTTGAATTCATAGAACAAGATTGTGAAGTTTCATACAAAATCTCAAAACAGATCGTGAGATATCGGCTCTCAAAAATTGTCCGAACTGCTGAAAGAGTGCTTGTGAGCCCAAATTTGCACCTCTGATTAACATATCAAAACACCTTCAAATAATCTGAAAATTTACCGACATGCACTTTTGACTTCATAGAACAAGACTGTTTAGTTTAATATAAAATCTCAAAACAGATCGTGAGATATCGGCTCTCAAAAATTGCCCGAACTGCTAAAAGAGTGCTTTCGAGCCCAAATTTGCACCTCTGATTAACATATCAAAACACCTTCAAAAATCATGAAAATTTATCGACATTCATTCTTGAATTCATAGAATAAGATTGTGAAGTTTCATACAAAATCTCAAAACAGATCGTGAGATATCGGCCCTTAAAAATTGCCCGAACTGCTGAAAGAGTGCTTGTCAGCCCAAATTTGCACCTCTGATTAACATATCAAAACACCTTCAAAAATCATGAAATTTTACCGACATGCATTCTTGACTTCATAGAACAAGACTGCTTAGTTTCATACAAAATCTCAAAACAGATCGTGAGATATCAGCTCTCAAAAATTGCCCGAACTGCTGAAGGAGTCCTTCAGAGAGAGTTCAGTTTTGTTATGTTTGAGTTTTGATTTGTTATATTCAGTTTTATTATCTTCTTAGTATATGTTTTATTATGTTTAAGTTTTCAATTTTGTTATGTTTTATTATCTTACGATCTGTTTTAAGGTTTTATATGAAACTTCACAGTTTTGTTCTATGAAGTCAAGAATGCATGTCGGTAAATTTTCATGATTTTTGAAGGGATTTTGATATGTTAATCAGAGGTGCAAATTTGGGCTCAGAAGCACTCTTTCAGCAGTTCGGACAATTTTTGAGAGCCGATATCTCATGATATGTTTTGAGATTTTGTATTAAACTTCACAGTCTTATTCTATGAAGTGAAGAATGCATTTCAGTAAATTTTCATAATTTTTGAAGGTGTTTTGATATGTTAACCAGAGGTGCAAATTAATTTGGGCTCAGAAGCACTCTTTCAGCAGTTCGAGCAATTTTTGAGAGCCGATATATCACGATCTGTTTCGAGATTTTGTATGAAACTTCACAACCTTATTCTATGAAGTCAAGAATGCATGTCAGTAAATTTTCATGATTTTTGAAGGTATTTTGATATGTTAACCAGAGGTGCAAAGTTGGGCCAAAAAAATAATATTTTCTTTCTCCAAACTCAAAAAAAAAAAAAAAATTCGGGGTGCAGATTTTTTCCGCAGTCCGGAATAAAAATTCCGGGGAGCGGAAAAAATCCGCAGTTTCGCTATTTTTAAAAATTTGACTGGAACTTGATTATTTTTAATAAAATATTTTTTTTAGAGGGTATTTTTAAAAAAATCGGCTTTTTCAACAAGGCTGGGTTCCGTCAGTGAGCATCAAGGTAATTCACTTTCAACCCCCCACCTATATATACCACCACAAAACCCAAAAAAAAAAAGAAACAAAAACAAAGACAAAACAAAAAAACTCCCCACAATCGGAATACATGGCAGAGACAGCAGTGAACCATGTCTTGAGCAAGCTTGCTAATGCCTTGCTCGACAAAGCTCAAGAACTATCCAAGGTGAGTGGGCAGATCAAGCAGATGCAGATCGAGCTTCGCTTGATCCAAGCTTTGCTTAGAGATGCCGATTCCAAGAGTAACAGAGATGAAGCAGTGAAAGAGTGGCTAAAACTGGTCAGAGAAATGGCCAACCAAATAGAAAACGTGATTGATACCTTCCTGGTTGAGATCCAAGAAAACTGCCCAAAAAGTTGCTGCTGGTTCCCCATACCTAGCTGTTTAGATTGCAACAAACTACCGACAGTTGTAAGATATCCCATAAAATTGAACAAGCTGAGTGGCAAGCTCAATCAGATCACCCAGGAACTCAGATTGATTTACCAGCGCAGAACTGACTTGGGAATTACAGTTCTTGGTGCTGGTAGTGAAGAAAATGACCAACCTTTTAGGCCGACAAAACCTTCTGATATTGATGAGTCACAAGTTGTTGGCCTTGAGATTGCGACGTCCGAGATTATCAAACAGCTGCTTGATAAAAACGAATCAAGACGCACGGTGCTCTCGATTGTTGGTACAGGCGGCATCGGGAAGACAACACTCGCCCAAAATGTATACAAAAGGTGCATGTGCTCTCTTTCAAACATGTTTCAATTTTAAGTGCGTTAATTTTTGTGGAACAATCTGTAACAAGAAAATTGCTAAATCAGAAACAAAATAGTTGTTAAGAAGTCAACTGCTCAGATTCAATCCTTTGTTAGATTTGTGCTTTCTCAAGAAATCATGAATACATCAATTCTTCGATCTAATTAGTTAAGAAACTGGGAGATATTGTCATTAATTATTTCTTCATTATTATTAGTAATCAATTAATTACCTTGCATGTATTTGTTACTAGAACAACCAGAGAAGTTTTTTTCTTAATGGTCAATAAAATCTAGCCTTGTCGTTCCTCAGAAACTTGCAATTTATGAGATAAATTCAAGACAATGGTTTTATAAAGGGATTTCTTTGTAGTTTAAGTGGATCAGGAAAAGTAAGTTCTGATGGTTTGCAAACATGCAGGTAAATTCACTGAAATGCCACTGAAATACACCCAATATATATATGTTTCAAATAATTTATTCCATAAACAATCACCTTAATTTGTACATTTAAATTATGGTTTGGAAAATCGGCCGATTCCGAGTTGACTCGGCCGAGTCGGACCAGAATCGGCCTGAGAAGATCCGATTTTTTCCGAGTTAACTCGGCTATATAAATTATATACAGAAAATAGATAAAATTGAGGCTAAATTGAAACAATGACCAAATTTTCATTCTATTCTCTACTTTCTAGAGCAAAAGTATATTGTTTCGGTGATTCAAACCGACCAATTTTGAATTTTTAGCAACGACAGGTGAAATGATTTGGGGAAATCGTGACTCAGAACGGAGGAGGAGGTTAAATTGTTATAAAATAGTGAATAGACTTGGTGTATGTATGGTATATTCCTTTGTTTTAAAGACATGACATGGTTTACGGTGGACCATGTTCAGATTGGTTATAAATTATGAAGGAGCAGAATACGGATGCACAAAATGTCATATTCAGCCCTTAATGCTATATTTTCATGTATACCAATTGGCTATTAATGAATACTGCCCTATTTAATTCAATATTGATTATGTTATAAATAAACAATGATTTATTTTATTATTATTTTATTTGACTAAAGTAAACGGTGCATATAGTTGTTGACAATAGTAATTTATTTTTTTTATTTTTTATTTTTACTTAAGCAAAATAAATATTAATTATTTATGAAATAAAATATTTTCTATGAAGATAAATTAATGCATACAAAATAAAGTACAAAAATGTAAAGTTAAAATTAAACATTTTATTTGTTTTTGTGAATTTATTAAGCTTTTTTATTATTTTAATGAATAGTCTATTTAATTATTAAATTAGATAAATATTAATTTTATAAGTAATATACTATAAATTTGATTGTTACCCGTTCAAATATAATTATTATGAGTTTTGGAGTGGGTTATTTGACAAATTTAATATAAAACGTGTTTTTGTTAAAAAAAATCTGAGTTTTCGATCCGATTCACTCGATTCCGACCGATTCACCCGATTCTGATTCCATAGTCAAACAACCGATTCCGATTCTGATTTCGATTCCAATCCCATTCTTCCGATTCTGATTCCTATTCACCCGATTCCGATTCCATAGTCAAACAACCGATTCCGATTTCGATTCCAATTCTGATTTTCAGAACCATGATTTAATCAAAATTAACCTCTCGGTTTTGGTTAATACAATTTAAAACATGGTAAGAATGGCTCCAAATTTTCTTAGCTTGAAGGTAATTTATGCTCAAAGATGTAATTTCCAATATTTTAATTTCTTAAAAATATATAAATTTGATACAAAATGTCAAAATGTAGTCTAATTCTTCTTTACAATACATATTCATTTTGCTGCCCTTTTTCTTGATGTAACATATTCATTTTGTAACAACAGTACAGAATTGGTGGAGCAATTCGATTGTCGTACATGGCTATCCATTTCTCAAAAGTTCAATATAAATGATCTGCTGAGAGAAATTCTTTACTCAATTGAACCTGAAATGAGTAAACAAAATCCACCCGTGACAGATGAAGATGTATTGGTCAAGCTTGAGAGCTCCTTGGGACGCATGAGGTACTTAATTATCCTAGATGATGTGTGGACAGAAGATCTTTGGGACCGATTGAAAACAAACTTACCTGATCCAAACAATGCGAGCCGTGTGATAATTACCAGCAGATTTGTTGATGTTTCTAAACGGGCAGATTGCAATATAGAACCGTATAGGCTCGATTACCTAAATGATGATAATAGTCTAGCTCTCCTCTTCAGAACCGCATTTCAAAAACATATGGAACCTGAGAATTACCCTGGTAATCTCTTGGGAGTCGCCAAAAAATTAATGAAAAAATGTGGTGGGCTACCCTTGGCATTGGTTGTGTTAGGCGGTATCCTCAGAACTAAAGAACGCACCCACAGTGCCTGGAGCAAGTTGGAAGGAAACATGGATTGGTTCGACAAAGATCGGAAGAGGTGCCCGCAGGTCCTAGCCATGAGTTATGATGACTTGCCATCCGATCTGAAACCATGTTTTCTTTATTTTGCCTCTTTCCCTGAAGACTATAGGATCTCAGCAAAGCATGTCACGAGAATGTGGGTCGCTGAAGGATTCATACCGAAAAATGGATCTGAGACAATGGAAGACAGAGCTGAGAGATTCCTTCAAGAGCTAGTGCAAAGGTACATTCCGTCTCCTTTATTTTTAATTTTTAAGGTACATAATACGTATAAAAAGTACTGATGTGCTATCGGCAGCCCAGTGAGTCAATTTCACACCAAATTTACAAAAATGAAATTATATAACCAAAACCTAAAGCACACAAATTCTTTTCCAAAGACTCCCCTAAATTAGTCCAATTGATATAATTAACGAATAATTTAGCATAATTTTAAATCCCATTTTAGGGAGAATTTCTTGTGTGCTCATGTAAACTGCGAAAATAGCCATTATCCTCATTAAAACATCGTAATATTCAATATCTCCTCCAAAACATTACATTTTTTTTTCTATACTCTTTTATTTATTTAAGATTTTATTTAATTATTTTTAAAATTGAATTGACAAATATTCCCTTTACTATGTTCTTTTCTCTGCCTTGTTATGTGGAGAGTGTTTTTTTTTCTGTATATTACTTTTAACTTCTAAATTTTATTTTCTATATGGTTTTTATGGTGTAACGTTTAGTCTACATGGTACTGCAACATTTTTGGTGTTGGGTTTGATTTTTTTTTTAGGCCTACTTGAGAAAAGAATAGAGGTCTAGCCCCTATTATATATTAACTGCTATTGGCCACAGAGTTTTTAGGGTTTTGAGAAATAAAGCATCAATAGAAGGAATTAAATTTCAAGCTTCAATCGTACACAAGTCTCAGTCTTCAAGTTTCTCTCTCCATGTAAATTGTTTAAATCATCGTAGATAGACTCCATTGATTCTGTGTTTCCTCTATAAGTTCACTTTTTGTCTTGCTACCGCCTAGAAAAAATTATAGAACATCTCTGCAGATAACAAATTGTGTTATTAAAAGCTCTCTGACCTATTTGCGAGTTTCTTTATTCACCAGACATGGTTTGCAAAATTGGCTGATTTCGAGTTTTTTTTTTTTATTTTGTAACATAAGAGAAGAGTTAAAAAAAAAAATTAGTTGCAATCTTCGTTTTTATCTTTGTATGTGTCGTTATTTATAGTTACAAGTCAAAAGAAAAACTAGCTGTTGGAATGCACTATTCCTTATTGCTATTAATTACAACTTTACAAGGCTCTATTTCCTATCATATTAAATAAAATAGTTGTTTCAATTTGAATTCATTTTATATTTCAACACTCCCCCTCAAGTTAAGAATTTATATGTCATACAATCATAGCTTACTTGTAATTTTCTCAAATGGACTCAGATCCAAGCCTTCCTTTAGTAAAGATATCTGCGAGTTGATGTACACTTTTTACGTATGGTATTTTAATTTTCTTTGCTTGAATATTTTTCTCTAATAAAGTGACAATCCACTTCTACGTGTTTTGTTCACTCATGAAATAAGGGATTTGATGCTATGTGTCATGCTGAATTATTGTCACAATATATTTTCATTGGTTCTTGAATTTTAAAACACATGTCTGATAGGAGTTGCTTGATCCATGTTAGTTCGCTTACAGTTGATGCCGTGGCACGGTATTCAACTTTGGTACTTGATCATGCTACAACATTTTGTTTCTTGCTTTTTTTATATAACTAAATTTTCACCTACAAATGTGCAAAAATCGGTTGTCAATTTTTTTATTGAAGCTTCTAGCCCAATCTGCAATGAAATAACCACATTTATCATTAGAATTATTATTTTTCATCCAAATGTCTTCACCGGGATTACTTTTTAAGCACCTCAACATTCTATTTACAGCTTCTAAATGTGGTGTTCTAATTAGTGAGTGCATGAACGTACTAATTTGGCTTATGGAAAAGAAAATATCCGTACGAGTAACCATTAGGTAGATCAATTTTTCTACAAGTCTTTGAAACTGATTTATGTATTTTAAAGGTTCATCATCTTTACTATTTAATTTGCAATTGTTATCAATTGGAGTAGATGCCGGTTTGCATCCTAATTTACCAGTTTCTTTAATAAATCAAGTGTATATTTTCTTTGAGAAATAAATAGTCTTTTATCTAAAGAAGCTACCTTTATTCCTAAAAAGAGGAAGGTTCAAATGCATCATGATTTTGTACTCCAATATGCTCCACAACCTTTATCTTTGTTTTTAAAGTTCGAACAGTCGATCCGAATCACTCAACATAATCTTCATAATAAAATATTCTTGGAGACCAAATTTTATATTTTTTAGAATTTGTCTACTATTTTTTTTACATAGGTGCAATATCACTTTATCGGATGGTCCAGAATCTCCTTAAAACAGTGATTTTGTATCTATCTAAAAAAATAATAGATAAATTCTAAAAAATATAAAATTTGGTCTCCAAGCATATGTTATTGTGAAGATTATATTGAGTGGTTTGATCGACTGTTTGGACTTTGAAAACAGAGATAATAAATGTGGAGCACAAAAACTATGGTGTATATATTGGAGCATATTAAATAAACTAGCTGTTGCAATTTGAATTCTATTTTATATTTTAACACGAGTTGACTTGACCAAGTCAGAATGGAATCGGCCGATGGCGAACCTATATTTCCCGAGTTTTCCCGGTTGGATGAATTTTGTACAGAAAACTGCGTAATTTGAAGTTGAATAGAAATAATCGGTCAAATTCCCGTTGTCTCTTACTTCCATAGCAAAATTATACGTTTTAGTAATTCAATCGAGCTATTTTTTTTTTGTTTCCATTTTTTGTGTTTTTGCATGCCCGATGGAAGGATATTTGGGGAAGAAACCAAGAGGCGACATGCCATTCTCAAAAAAAAAAAAAGAGAAAGAAGCTTAAAACATTATAAAATATTGAATATATATGGTGTGCGAGTGGTATATGGTTTTCCTTTGACAATATAAGCTCATTCTTTGCGAACGAAGTCCATACAAGTTATTAAATAGACAGAACATTCTCCAGCTGTCCCAAACAAATTTTTTATTTTCAAATAGAAGTATTTCAATAATGTGTCAAATGATTTTGTGATTATACAAGTAAAATAATTTAGTATCACCGAAATATTTTATATTATTTTCTTGCCATCATTTTACTATCCAATGATTCTAAGATTTAATTTATGCAATATATTTTGTTTTCATTTAAGAATCAATAAAAATAATTTATTTGTTATATTAATCTTGTTTTAACATAATTTTTTGAAAAATTATTTTTTTACCAATTTTTTATACAAACAAAAGATTCTGCCAAAACAATCCGAGTTTTCGATTTGATTCAGCCAATTCGGACCGATTCCGATTCCGATTCCGATTCCATGATAAAATGACTGATTTTGATTCTGATTTTCAAAGTCATTCCAGCCTTTGTATTGCATCAGTATGATTACTTGTTGATCCTTCTTCTTGTGGAAAAAATATACTACTAATTTTGTGATACATTCTTCTTGTCAAGGCACAATCATTAAGAGATGTACTGTTATTTCCTGGTCCGCTTGACATAAATAGCAGATACTCACCAAATTGAAACCCCTTTTGTTCAAATTTTCAGTCGTCGGAATTCTGTTTAATAACAGTAACCCCTTTTGTTTAATACCTTGAATCTTGGCAGTGCGTTCAGCTTCCACATTCTCTGAGTTGATGATGTAGTTCTTTTTAATACATTCGTGCTGGGCTTGATGTGACCTGACAGTTCTGATAATTCGCTAATTAACTCACATTAAATGTGGATCAGCTTGGGTTCTGTCTTGGTATTGTAATTATACATACATTTTTCTTTTCGTATCATCAGATGTTTGGACTAAGTGATAAGACCTATCGTAATTATACTGTTGCAGGTGTTTGATTCAAGTCACTGAAAAGTCTTGGAATGGCTGCAGCAAATACTGCCGTATTCACGATCTTCTACGGGACCTGGCTATCCGCAAAGCCAAGGAGGATAACTTCTTCACCATATTCTCAAAAGAATACGAAGATGTTAACCAGCTGAATACTAGAAAGCCGTACCGTGCGGCACTACAATTTTGCACTCTTACAAAGGATGGTGTTTATTCAGAAAACACTCGTTCTTTACTATGTTTTTCTTATGAGAAAAGTCCAACAAATGGTAGTGGCTTTAGACTACTAAATTATAGTGGCTTTAGACTACTTAGAGTCTTAACCATTGAGCGTGTTGATACAAGAGATTTCGCCGGTAGTGACTGGCTGAAGGGCTTGATGCACTTGAGGTATTTGGGTTTAAGATACTGCAAAATTCAACCAGAAATATTTAAGAAGATCTCCTTAAATAATCTAGAAACTGTTGATTTAAAGGGCTCACGTATAGATGATGATAAACAAGAAGCTACGGATTGGTCATCTGATGTTGTAATCCCAAATCTACGACATTTATTTGGTTGCTGGGAAGTTGTACAATGTTTCCCGTTAAAATGGGATCACCATACAAATCTACAAACATTAAAATATGTGGATAACAGTGCACTTCCTAAATTAGGATGTTGTATCAACTTGCACACGTTAGGGATTCATTATCCAGAAGGAAGGGTGGTTCATCATCCAGAAGAGTGGGAAACTCTTAAGAGTGTGCTGACAAGGACAGAACAGTTGGCTTCCCTCACCATTCTTGCAGATGGGCACATCATTCCATTTGGTGGTACAAGAGACCTACCTTGTCATGGAAAGATACAAAGTCTCTATTTAGAAGGAGAGTGGGAAATTGATATGTGGCTTCCATGTGTTGAGATGTTTCCAATAAACCTCACCAAGTTGGTGCTCCGATATTCTAGACTTGAGGAAGATCCAATGTCCATACTTGAGAACTTGCAAAGCCTCAGGATACTTCAGTTAGGGCCCTACTCATATATGGGAACAAAGTTGATATGTTCAACCGGAGGGTTTCCCAACCTCAAAAAACTGGAGCTTGGAGATCTGCTGAATCTAAGTCATTGGGACGTAAAAGTGGGAGCTATGCCCATCCTTAGTCACCTCAGAATTGTGGACTGTGAGGAGCTGCACACACTTCCCGAGCTACCAAACGTGCAGATAGAAAGGTAACATCTCATGCTCTTTGGTTGTAAAATTTCTTTACAGTTTCTAGGTCTTGATTTGATGTTCGTATATATACCTTGTGTGCCTGCAAGGCTTTATTATTGATTGTCATTATTTTTCTATTCTGAATAATTTCAGGGTGCAGGTGAGAATGAAATTGCTTCGGATGGCACAACATTTAAATGAATGGCTGGCAGCTATACATGGCAGGCAGCACGCCGGCACATAATCATACATATGTATCTCCTCTGCGCATAGAGTTGAACGGTTAGATTTCGAGTCACATTGATTGTAATTTTCATTTTTCAGTTTGTTGTTTTTCGGGTTTTTCAATTTTTCATATTACATTTTTAATAGGCTTAATTTTCTATTGTTTGACAGTTTCAATTTTTTAAATTGTAATTCTACTCTTAAATTTTGCATGGATTTGGATTGGTTTGGAATAATGTTGTAATTCACTTCATTTTTTTTAACATTGTATATGTTTGTTTTTCCTGGTTGTCAATCTGCAACATTAAGTACTTTGTTTCTTTAAAACAAAATATTTCATAAATTTTACGAGAACATAATGATTATTGAAACATCCCAATTTTTTAAAGTATGAAATTTTATTTGACTTGAAATAAAGTGTGTTAAAAACAGCAATTTGGATTTCGAAGGATAAATTACAAACACTGGAATTTCAATAATCTGAAATTAATACACTAGAAGTTTATTCGAAAATTTTACTTAGAAATAGCTCATTTTAAGGTCCACAAATTTTGATTGATATTAAGATCAGCAATCATATAAATTTCCTAAGATATTAAGATTTAAATTAAGATACGTTAAATTAATTATATATGTTGATGAATTTAATTGTACTTGTAAATTAATTAGTCTAACTAGGGATATTTTAATATTTTGTAACATCATGTAAATTTATTAAAATGTAGTTTACAAGCCAAGTTATTTTCTATAATATAACGGGTATAGGTGAAAATAAGTATTTTAGAATAGAAGAAATATAAATGGATTTCCTTTAATGAAACCATTTCATCAAGCCATATTTGTGAGTAAATAACGTAGGATTTTGGCTTAGATTGTATTGTTTTCTAACATTTATGTTTAATTAATAAGTGAATTAGCTTATTATTGTCCGAATTTATGTTTTGACGCAAGAACTATGTTTTGGAGTTATTTTATATCATATGGAGCAATAATCGGATCAATCAGAAAAGCACAACATTTGTTTTAGGGTTCTCTATTAGTAATCACACATAATCATATCCATTCCCTTATCATTTTCGTGAAATAAGGTAATGAAAAAATGACACTGATATGACAGAGAATTGCCTTCCAGAATGATACCATTGTGCCAAATCCTTCATCGATTATAGTTTCTTCATAAATTTTAGTTCCAATTTTTAATAAATTATCACTATTTTTTTCATTTATTTTATGACATGTAAGTACACTTTCTTTTGAAGAAAATTAATTAATAATGTAAGGTGAAATACTTTTTCTTTTACGATTTATTATAGGAATTTTTTTTATCAGTCAAACAAGCTAATTAAGTTCCCTGCATAGTATTGCGTTGAAAAAAAGCCACATTGATATGTATAGTGTGCTTGAAAATTCTGATAAAAAAAATCATATAAATATAAATAAATTTAATTTAAGAAAAAAAAACAAAATAGGAGGTTATTTATACTCTTCCTGGCTCGTTATATTTTAGTAAACGACTAAGCCAATATATATTATATTATCCACTTATAACATCTTACAACAATTTAGTTTTGTAATTTTTAAAATTTGAATAGTCTATCTAAACAGTTAAATATGATCTCTATATTAAAATGTACTTGAAGATCAAATTTTACATTATTTTTAATTTTTGACTATTTATTAAGTATTTTACGAAACTGTTGTTTTTAGATAATGTTGAATTACTGAAAAATAACAGTTTTATAAAATACTTAATAAATAGTAAAAATATTCAAAATAATATAAAGTTTGATCTCTAATATATTTTAATATAGATATCAATTCACTATTTGAACTTTAAAAATTGCAAAATCGAATTGTTTTGAAATACTGTAACTTTTGTTATAAGTGGATCAATACATTTTCGCTGCTGTGTGGAATATTATCGTGTCCATCAATGGCCACAAACGACAAAAAAATTAAAGCAAATTTATAACCATATATGGGCCCAAAAAAGGGGCTGAATTTGGACGATTTTTAGACGGCCCGTTAAATTTTTAGATGGGCTCAAACTCTTCTCTATTGTTTAACCCAGAAGGATCCATCTCATATTCTCATTCCTCTCTCACCTCCCGCTCCAACTCTCCTATTCTCTTCCCTCTGCCTCTCGCTCTATTCTACTTACCCTACCTTCTTCGCCGCCTCTCTCTACTCAATTCCCCGTGTGTTGCCTCTCCTCTAGGTAAACTCTATCTCTCTATTTTTCTTAAACTTTTTGTCGCAAAACCAAAACTAAATTGAATGGTGAATGGTAAATGTTGCAGTGGCTGAATGAGAGGCGCTAGATTGAGACTCACCTTTGCTCGATTCTCTTCATACTGGTTAAATCTTTTTTTTTTCTCTTTCTAAGTTTTGTTTGATTTTGGGTAAAATAGCCATTAATGACTGACTTTTGCATGCTTGGTTCGTTACTCTCTTTCTCTCTCTATCTCTTGGTAATGCTAACAGTACTTGCAATATTTCCAGGCCTCAATTAAGGAATGCAGACAAAAATGACAAGCTTCAAGTATTTATGGTTAATAGATATATAATACTATAAATGGATTGGATTAGGATGTTAACAATTTAGCAAAGGCCGTGTATAGTAGATGTTATTCATATTACCCCCCTCCTCTCAATTAAGCCCTTGTAGATGAATATATGATCAATGAAACATATATAACTTGGTTGTTACTACATAGGCACGTGTCACGAACTTTTTAGATGAGGAGACAACTCTGGAGGGACTGATGGATGCATTATTCCAGCGGGAGTTTCTTAAGACTGTTAGAATTGTAGGATTTAAAAATGATAACGGATTTGTTGATCGGCTAATCAAAAAGTTGCTTGCCCATGTTAAGATCATTGGTGAAATTAGTGTTTAAATTTTGTCTTTCATCTTGTTTGATGTTCGGATGTTCTTAATAACTTCAGGGAGTATTCATGTACGACTAGTTGTATTAATATCATATAAAATGTAATATTTTGTGGTGGTTATGGCAAATTTTGTACCATTATAGGTGCTTCTCTTAGTGTGTTTTGCATTTTTCTACTATTTTATGGGTGGGGATGTAATTTGGGAGGCAGGGGGCTTTAATAGATAATTTATGTATCAGGGGTTAGCTCCTAGGTGATTTTTGGATACCTGTAATTATTGGAATGTGGTGGTCAGTACTCAGTAGAGGTTTGCGATGCTTTGGTTCCAGTAAATTGCATCAGGGCCAATTGTTGAGGAGATGATTTTTTTTCTCTTTTGTTAGATTATTATGTCAATTGTTGAGACTTCTGTATGCAACTTGTGTTGTAAATTAAGTGTGATTTATATACATATTTTACTTTATTTTGTATATATTTTAATTTATGAAGTGTGACACTTTTGTAAGTGTGAATCATGTACAAATATTTTATTATGTGTGGACTTATATATGTTTCAATTTAAATTTCTAGGATTGGTCATACTTTTATTAAATATAAACTATATATAAATTATGTAATAGTTAGTTTGTAACTTTCTTTGAGTTAATGCAATGGTCAAGGGGTCGCCGAGGAGGCCATGAGTTGAGATAAAAAGAGACGTTGGATTTTAAACTATAGATCTTCCATTTTTGGAGAAAGGAAGAAGAGGTTTATTTTGTACTAGTTCTCTTTAATTTTTTTTTACTATTAAATCCTCTCCTCTCAAAAAAGGGTTAAATCTCCATCTCCATTGATTTGTAACTTCTAAGGTGAAATGTGAAATGATTTCAAACAACTTATGTTATATGTACTGACGAATGCATGCATGTTGAAGTGAGAGATTCGTTCATGTAATTTATTTTTTTTGCAATGTTTATCAAGTTTGATTTTAAATAGTCAAACAACTGATCCTTGTTTCTATGGTCCCCTGTTGTCAGTGTTTTTTTTCTTTTAGTATAGTGCATCAGGTGTATGTATTGTGTTTGAGAAGAGTAGATTGTTGTAAAACTAATGTAAACCGATTTCATGAAATGAAAGCCTACCGACATGAAACTTTGCAAAAATAAAATAAAAAATAAAGTGCCCTTGTCTTTGCAACATAACTACAAATTGGTCCCTACTCGACCTGGACTGATGGCAACAATGGAAAAATTCAGGTTGGACTCCGGGTATTTTAGGTACTATAAATAAATTTCTGTGGAACCCACACAAGGGAGGGGGTGTAAAATATTCTGGTGCTTTTCATAACATCACATGAAGGCAAACAAAATCGTGATAAGGGGACATGTGCATGACTTTAATTTCATTTTTTTTTTTTGGAAAAAAAGAAAAGAAAAGACAATACATAAACTTCAAAAAATATTAGTAAAAGGAAATCATTAAAAAAATGCTTTCTCAATGGCAATTTTCTCTCAACATTTTTTTATAATAGAAAAGTTTCTCTGAGAAAAACGTTTCATCATAAAAAAATATATATATTTCTGAACAAAAAAAAAATCCGTGTTAATTTTTGAAATTTCTTCAATTACGTGTCATATTTTTCAGTTTTCTAAAATGTTAAAAATAAATAAAATAGGTGCAGATCGACCAGAGTATTCGACATTTGTAGCATGGTATTATATGAGAATAGTAATCAGTTTATTTTTAATTTGTAGAATAATAGTCAGTTTATTCTTAATTGTTTTTTTTTAAATTCAATGAGGGATATGTTTTTTTTTTGGCCTCCCATACTTGAAAGAATTATACATGTTATTTAAATTAGTGGACTATATAATTTCCCTATTAGTATTAATGACTCTTATTAATTATGAAATTATTAGTATTAACGACTCTTATTAATTACGAAATTTTGAAGAGGAGGGATCGGATGACACCATTTTTTGGTGACATCGGATAACATCGTGCATTTTCAAAGTTTTCAAAGTCTAAACAGTTGATCCAAACTGTTCAACTTGATGGATATGTTAAAATGTGCTTGCAGATCAAATTTTACATGTTTTGGAATTTTTTTACTATTTATTAAGTATTTAACAAAATTGCTATATTCAGACCGTTGAATTTTTGTACCCATCTTAATAAATAGTAAAAAAATCGGCTTGGAACTTTTCGACAGGTAAACCCGGCTGACTCGGCTCAAGACTCAGATGACTCAGACCAGAAATCGGCTAACTTGGCCAAGTCAACCCAGTTCAACCGATTTTTGGTGGAAAAATTGCACGAGCTTGAAATTAATAATAATAATTGCTCTTCGTGTTCTGCAATTCTTGTATCTACTATCTTAATATTTTTAAATTTTAACTTTACCACCGTTTTAATTTGGATTTATAATTATAATTTTTAGGTTAGTGAATTACTTGAACCAACATGATTGCGGTGATCATTTACACCGGTGGTGAAATATTACATGGGAAAAATGGTGTTTACTATAGTCTCAGCCCCGGGTCTAAGTTATATAGGTTTGAGGGAGATCATTTACAAGGAATTGGGTTTAGATGAGGGTCGGTATGACCTTCGTATTTGGTTCAGATCGAATATTAATAGGTCCAGAAAATCATGGTTCACAGATATTGTGATCTCTAATGATGATTTATGGGCACAAAATCCTCGAGTTATATGTGGATGCTAACCCCATCTGTAGTACCAGGCCAGTGATTAATCCAGGGTCCTATCCAGGTCCAATATGTAGCGGGTTGTAGTCAAGCCCGACCCGGCTATCTTCAGCAATCTCTAGTCGAGTGCGAACCCATCAAGCAAAACCCTAGTCGGGTTCGAACCCGGATGGCAAAATCGAGTTCTAGTAGGGTCCAATCTTGTGATTCAGTATCAGATCTAAATACTAAAGACATCAGTCAGGATACCAATGAACGTAAGGCCGAGCTAAAATCAAAATACTATTTATGTTTCTCTTTATTATTTAATAAGAATTTCTATAAATGAAAAATTCTACCCGGTGAGTGTGCGTCTTGGGTCGGGATCGGGTCCTTTCGTACACGCAGGATTTATGGCATGTGAAGAAATATCCAATCATCTCAAATTGGTCGAAATTAGCACCTTATAGTTTATCCAAATGAGATGCTGCCATGGGTGAAAATTTATTTATATGAAATCTTTACCCAACATTTTTCAATATACATGAATTTCTCGGAATTCAATTTAAACTGTGAAAACTTATTAAAGATTATGAGTTATTGATCCCGGTTCAAAAGTCACTTCTATGTAATCCAGAAAATATTGTAATCCTTCTAGGGCATTTAATTTATGAAAAGTTGTACCTATTTTTGAAAAAAAATATAAACTTTAAGTTATTTAATAATTGTTATTAAAAAGAATTATCAAAATAGATACAACTTTTTATAAATTAAATGCCCTAGAAGGATTACAATATTTTCTGGATTACATAGAAGTGACTTTTGAACCGGGATCAATAACTCAGAATCTAAGCATTTTTATTTTTTTCCAATAATACATAAAGAAATATATTAATTTTTCTTACAGCCGCGAAAAATCCGGCCTGAAAAATATTGATCCGGTTATTTATTGCAGTCTTTCTAATAAATCAAATTATATTGTATTTCATCTATTTTCAAAGAAATATATTCAACATTTTTAATATTTCAATACAAAAAAAAAAAAAAAAAAAAACCAAGAACTTTCCGGTTAACCATTAACCGGATATATTGTTTTGAATGGTTAATTAGTGGGTGACCGGTTAATGGTTAACCGGAAGTTTTTCCCAAATCCGGTTATTGGTTAACCGGATTGGGTATTTTTCGAATTTCAATCAGACAGTGGGTAGATTTCATAATTTTATATTTCTTTTGGGTATTTATAAAAAAATTGGCCTTTTATACATAAACAATGAAACAAATAGTTTCAATGGGATATCGTACCAATTTGAATCCGAAGTCATTCGACACGCTTCACTCCAGAACCGGATCACCTATTCTTAAAGTCACTGATATGTAAGGTCCCGAATGAGATTTAATATTAAAATATTAGATATAGTTTTATTTCAAAATCTACTCTGAATTCACGTATCAGTAATTTTAGAGACAGAAATTTTCTATCTACACAAAGGCAGAAGATTCAGTTCCCTCGCTCCACTTTGTGAAAGATGCCAAAAAATTTTTGCGTCCCCTCCATTGTGGATCTCACAGCAATTTATTAATTATCAGTTCCTTTATAGTTCCTAAAACGGACACCCTGAGGCCTGATCAGTCCAATTTCAATTTTGCCTTTTGAAATATAAACACGAAGAATATAAAAAGAGAAAGTGAGGTAAAATGCAAAACGTATGGCTTATTTTCTCTTGATTTACAAATCCTTTTTAATTTTTCGTTTCTCAATTCACTCCAAAACCCTCAAGGAATGTGCTATAGATTATTTTCATGAAATACTAAAATTTCAGATAATATAATACCAATGAATATTATTTATGGTAACATATACTATTGTTATGTTTAGTTTTAAATAGCTGTCATTTTAAGTATTCCCTGAAAATATATGATTTAGTATAAATCATTAAATTGCAATGTCTATCATAATTCAATAAAATTAATGATAACTTTTATTTTCAAAAAGAAAATTATTTTCAAAAGAATTAATGTTAAGCGGGAATAAAAGAAAAAAACGTTCTAATATAGGGGCAATACCGCAATAGTCACGAATTATGAAATCATAATAACAAAGTAATCACACATTATCATATCCATTCTCTTATCATTTTCTTCAAACACGATAATGAAAAAAATGACACTGGAATGACAGAGAATTACCTTTCAAATTAAAAAAGACCATTATGACAAATTCTCCAATTCTTTATAAATTTTAGTTTCAATTTTGAATAAATTGTCACTATTCTTTTTCATTTGTGTTATGATATGTAAGTGCACTTTGTTTTCAAGAAAATTAATTAATAATGTAAGGTGAAATTCTTTCTTTTATTACTATTAATTTAGGACTTATTGTTTAATTTTTTTTCAGTCAAATTATCTAACTAATTTCTACACATCACACATGCATTGAGCTCGAGCTGTATTGATCAGTATTGTGCGCTTGACAATTCTGATACAAAAAATCATATAAATATGAATAAATTAAATTTAAGAAACAAAAAACATAATAGGAGGTCATTTATACACTCCCTAGTCCCTGGCTCGTACTGACTGAGGATATATATACACAGTAATTAAGTTATGCGGTTTCTAATTATTTATTTACTTTCGTGTTATGTAATTTCAAAAAGAGAGAGGTCCGAATGCAAATTTCTTTTATGAAAACCTTGGGCACAGCGAATTCACATCCTCCCAGGTCCGAATTCAGGTACATTCTCCTCACTTTACGGTTTGAGATTAATTCTCAGTCGCTTTGAGATTCAGGCCAAGTTAAAAAGAACGGTCCAGATCCACTAGCTGTAAAAGATTACCTATTACGGTACCAGGGAGAATCTGAATTCTACTGCCAATGAAGTACCGGAAATGCCAATGAAGTTACATTTTAGTAACCGACAAAAGCGTAATATAGATGAGACAGTTAGAATTAATTAAGATATATATTAGATAATCCATGTGAATAAATTTCCACAACTGGCTGAATTTGACACATATATTTCACTCGTTAAGCAAATTTATAATTCATATATGGGCCCAAAACAAAACGGGCTAAATTTGGACCATTATTAGACGGTCCGTTAAGCCCAGAGAGATCCATATTTTTCATCTCTCTCACCTCCCGCTCCAACACTATGAATATGAATAGGCTGCTGGGGGATGGGGTTAATTTGTGTAAAGTCAATTTCATTTCAAATTTCATTTGTGTAAAGTCAAAAACTCTTAAAATTTCATTTGTGTAAAGTCAAAAACCTCTACACGGTCTTGAAATTTGTGTAAAGTCAATTTCATTTCATGTGTTAATTTTCTTCACGCCATAATCAAATCAGTTTAAGAAAGAATGGCTGCGATTATGTATCATAATTAGTTGAGAGTTAGATTGATATTCATATTTGAGATGTTTAGTTAATATTGAGATGAAATTAACAATAAATCAAATTAATTGCACATTGTATTGCTACTTGAATATATCGTTTAAATCGTTGATCCAATCGATAATACTCTTAAAAATACTAAAATTATATTCTAATTTTTTTTTAAACGCTGATCATCTACATTTTCATTATTGAAAAAATGAACTTATTTTTCATGTAATTTAGCAATATTTTTAATAATATTGTTAGAATATTTTTATACTTGTAATTTAAATTTTACTGACATGACAAAAAACAATTTTAAAATTAAAAAGAGCAACTTTGTATTGCAGGAATGGAGATGATTAGTTAACAACATGTATCATTTTGTTTTTGTTTTAAAATTCATTGGATGATTGAACTTTTATTGGGATTGATGTTCTCCAATTTTCTGTTTACTAGACTTTAGTTTAAAAGTGTCATTTTAGTTTTTAACCAATAAAATTCAGTTAGAAATCTCCATATTGAATTCTTCTCTATTGAATCAACTGAACTCTCACCATTTTTTCATTTTTTATCACAAGATCTATTTGAATCACCTTTGATGTAAGATAGACCCTATAAATTATTTAGAATTCTGGTTTGCAAAATTGGAATCGGGATCATTCACTTGAGATCACTTGACCGTGAAATTAAAATTGGATTAATCGGTTAAATCAGCCAAATTGAATCAGAAACTCAGCTTTTGTTTTTTAGCATAAGTTTATGTTGTACTAAAAAATTGAAAAAAAAAAAAGTTTGTCATAAAATGATGTTAAGGACAATATAAATTAAGTCACTTATATATATATATAGTATAATATATTTATATCCATTTTTTGGGTTGCACGAGTTTAGACAAATTAATAAATATAACCTTGTTTTGACTAATTGATAAAAAAATTCAAAATATAATCTGAGTCGGAATTAATTACTGAGTGGGAATAAGCTTGTTACTAATAATGTTCATTAATTAATTACTTGTTGGAACTAAAATTATAATCTGAGTTGCAATTGATGTACACTAATTTGCGTGAGTTCAGACAAATTAAATAATATATTCATTTCTTTTTCGCGTGAGTCTAGATATTAAAATAAGCCACTTATAATATAATGAACAAAAAAAACACCGTCCGCATTTCGAAGTCCTAAGCACAATTAGCTAGTTCCACAAGAGAAAGCATATACATAGATACTCTAATAGAGTAGAACTAGGGTGTTCTTAAGTTTATCAAGTTTCTTGATAAACTCAAGTCTAAATTCTATCAAATCGGTTTCAAATAATGAATCCGAACCATTGAAACCCATCTACCTTACGATTGATGTGTCTACATGTAAAAATTTTAAACATTCAAATTTATTTAGTATAAAGTCAATTAGTCAAAATTAGAAAGTTAATAAATTAATTTTAATACATTTATTTTTTAATGTTTTTTAAAGAAAAGGATAATTATCTTCACAAACAATACTCCAAACAATTCTAAAATCGGTAATAAGGCGTCAAGTCTACCGTAATTCTCAGTCACAATTTGATAAATTATTTGTATAAAGCAAACAAGAAGGATTTCTATACAGACTAATTGAAAATTTGAAAATAATTAAACCTTTGTTATCACCACGCAGAGAGAAGACGAATACTTGGGCGCAAATGAATGTAAAACTTTTGTATTTTTTGCCACCTAAATTTCTCAGAATTTCAGGCGTTTAAATTGCATTTGATGATGCACTAACCATCGTCATATTTAATGTGGGTACTATTTGGTGTATCTTTTAAAAGATACAGAGACGATGCATTCAATTGTGTGCACAATAGCGTATTTCATTAAATATGACAAATGGGACCCTCTTGTATGTCTCACTACCAAGACACCCTTCTTCCCCATTCAAACATTTGTTTAGCTTTGTATTTGTCTTTTAATGGGATCAATCTTTACGAGTCCGTGTCGCCCCCAGTACTTGAGGCACAATTTAAAAAAAATGGACGGCCCAGATTAATTCCAGCTGGGTTAAACCCAATCCCAGAATGATACTATTGTAGGTAGAAACACTAGGAGCAACTCCTTTTGCAACCATTTCATCAAACATTCTGAGAGCACTATGAATGTTGCCTTGGCTACACAGACCATGAATGAGAATGTTGTAGGTGATCACACCTGGAATTAACTACGCCTTTAGCAACCATTTCATCATATATCTTCAAAGCACGATGTATGTCACTCTGGCTGCAGAGACCATGAATAAGACTGCTGTCGGTATGCAAATCAGGAACAAGTCTACAAGCAGGCATTTCTTCGAACACCTTCTGTGCTGTGATAACATCTTCATTTTTGCACAGTCCATCTATGAGAATGTTACAGGTGATCACGTTGGGCCTCACTTTTTGAGCAGCCATATCTTTAAAGATCTCTACCGCCATGTCAATCTCACCCTCTTTGCAAAAGCCATGGATTAGAGTGTTGTAAGTAATAACGTCAGGCTTGCAACTAACCTCATCTTTTGCCATCTGACGACACAGCTCAAGCCCAAGTCTGGTGTCACCAGTGCTGGAAAGCCCTCCAATTAAAGTGTTGTAAATCACTAAATTAGGAGCGCATCCCATGAGAGGCATTTTAGCAAACACCTTACCAGCAAGCCCAATCTGCTTCAATAGAAAAAGTCCGTTGATGAGGGAGCCGAACATGATGGTATCAACACCACATGCTTCTCTCAAGGACTGACCAAGCACACAGAATCCGAGATCTGGTTGACCCATGTGACGGCAGCAATCCATGACAAGGCTGATTAAAATAATATATTAATTTCTTTTTAGCGTAATCATTGAAGAAAATAATATATTCATTTCTTTTACGCAAATTAGTATGATAATTCAAATTTGACTAATTTTCTAGATGTATAAAAGTCATAAATTTGTAAATAATGTAATTTGTGGTAATTGTACATGATTTTTCATCTACAATGATTTTAGTTTTTTTTGTTTGTTTGTTTGTGTACCATTTAAAATGATAGTTGCATGTATTGCCTCTCATAAAAATTAATAATGCGATAACATATACAAATTTGTAACAGTTATATGTGTAATTAAAAACTTAAATTTATAATAATTCATGTCAAATCAAGTGGTCAAATGTAGGGTTTTTTAAGTTAATTTTAATGCATTCATTTTTCGTCAGTTTTTGACCACTTGACTTAATACTAAAATAATTCCAAAATTTATAAATAGGTCGATTCGAACGGTTGGAATTTGTCATTTAAAATCCATCCGACATGTTTTAAAATTTGGTGTCACATGACAGTAATGTCATACTAGCCGAACTCGGAATTTGGTTGACAATGACAAGCAGTTCGATAGGACAGCCCCTCTCCCCGGACAAGTATCATCTCCATTACTATAAAAGATTTCCTTCACTTTATTGTTTGAGATTAACTCTTAGCCGCTTTGGAATTCGGGCTAGTGCAGAGGGCAATATTATTGGGCTTTGAGATTCATGCCAAGTTAAAAAAAACGATCTAGATCCCGTAATTATAAAAGATTCTCTATTACAGTACCAGGGAGGATCTGAATTCCCCACTCCCCAGCTGACCAGTGGAAATTGTTCTCGTAAGTGGGCCCAAAATAAACATTTGAGAACTATGAAAGTGAAACTTGATCACTTAAACAAAAGCACGTATTTAATTTCATGGGCTATTTGGGCCCCTTTTTGGAGTATTTAAAAAAGGCTGTCCGAGAATTATAGACACTATACTGTAGTCGGACTGCGCTCCCAATTTTATACGTTCCAGATTTTATGAGCTCCAGCTTTATTGCCGCTTGCGTTGTGTGGCGCTGTTGCTGTTGCTGCTTGCTGGGAACTACAACTGTATTTTTGTAATAATTGTATTGTCCACACCTTGTTCGATGAAATTCCTCAATGAAGTCACTTTTCTTATGATGAAAAAAAAAAGAACTATCTTCCATCAACATCTGAGACCTAGGATTTCAAACCTGCGATCTCCCCCGCGGAAAGCATTGCCTTTGCCATTAGATCAAAGGCCGGTTGTCAGAATAGTTTGCCGACATTCCTCTTTATTCTCAATATGTACCTGGTGTTTTTTTTTAATGTTTTGTTTCATTTTTGTCATGAGGTCAGAGGCAGAGCCAGATATTCGAACTATAGGGGGTCAAATACATATGAAGGATCAATCATATATAATTTTTCTGCGTAGAATGTGGATTAATTTTACAATATCGTAACATTTTACACTAAATTGTATATAAAATCATACATAAATATAAAAAAACTATAAAAATATTGGAGTCAGTTGACCCCATTCAAACTTCTTAGCTCCGCCCTTGCCTGAGGTGATCCTAATTGATTGGATCCAACCAAATTTCTTTTTTATTCTATTTCACTCAGCCATTGACCAGCTGGCATTTCATATTATACATTATCACAATTAATTAATTGTGAACATATATAACCTACATTTTCTCTCTCCATAATTAGAGTTTACGACCGGTTAGAACAAATTCTCAAAATTATAGATAACGATTACTGGAATTTTTGAAACATACTGTCGTTTTTATAACAAGTTGTTTTATTTAATTCTCCATTTTGTTTGGCTCTATAATATTCTTAGCATTTATTGGTGCAAAGCAAGAATAAATGATATATTTTTTTTTAAATTAACTTTACTCTTTCCTTTTGATGTTAGCCATTTGCATCAACCATAGACTATAATAGAAATTTCGGATTCTGATACCGTGGAACAGGCAAAGTCCTTAGGGTCGGACCCCGCACTTATTTTAGAAAGATCTGACTTGAAGAACTTTCTGGCTGACCTGGCGGTCTACCAAGGGATTGATATAGCTGCTGGGCTGCTTCCTCCAAACTCTGTTTCTGCTTCTGATTCTACCTCATCTGACTCCAGTTGCTATTCTGGCGATGCAATGAATAATAGTTTTATTGATAGTAACTCATTGTTGTAATAACTTTAGTATAATATCTGCTACTGCTACGTTGGATTTTCTTAGGATTCTACCTTTTGTAGTTGTTGTTGTGAACTCATCCTTTATGAGCTGTATGAGTCATTTACTTAGTGTCGGATTTTGTAATAAAACAATATTGTTTCGTAATAAAATAGGTGTGTATAATACACTTTTGTCAAAAAAATATATTATTATTATTATTTTATAACAAGTTTTTTCACGGCCAACTTGAAAAACTTACATGTCTTCATTTATTACAAAACGTTCATGAGATTAAAAATATTATATATTTATCCGTTCTATTGCAGTAATGACATGAAATCCACTGTGATAGCTAAGAAACCTTTTTGCTTTTGATCTAAATTCAAATTTGATGATAAAGTTATAGTTTTATCTTTTGCAAGTATGGTATAGTAATTATAAAAGAATACAAACACTCCATAATAGACGTTTCTGCCAGCTTATCACGCTCCTATCGTCAGATTTGGATCAGGTCACGCTGCATCTGTTCCCTTTCTTTATAGATGATATTACCACAACGTACGGCCTCAGCCATTTCTCTTTGTCGCTCTCTCTTTTTAAAGGTCCATTAATTCTAGCGTGAACATCCTGTGGTCTTTTTAAAGGTCCTTTATAGATGATATTGCCAAGGCTTGCCCGTGACTATCCCGTGACTATCCTCTTTTTAAAGGTCCTTGATAGGCGAGCAGGCTGGAAAGCAAACTCATGCTTGAATTAATTCGTATCCTCTGCATTAACTCAAAAGTGAATCTTTTGAGTTAATGAATCTCAACCGTCCGATCTGTTTTAAAATTCATATGAATTAGATCTGCACTAATATGGAAAGGTGTCGAATTGGCTCCGTTTAAAATCAGATGACTCAAATTTATTAACTCAAAAGATTTCATTTTGAGTTAATGCAGAGGATACGCATCCCTGATGCTTAGCGTAATTTGATTTGTTTATTTTATTAACTGACGCATACGCTTGAAGACAAACTAGACTGACATGTTTGGTTTATTTAGATTCCTAGTCGTTCATACCTTTAATTAATTCAAAGTACCGACTTGATGCATTGAACAATAAGAGAAAAAAACAAGTAATCTATTATTAATATTGGTAATTTGTAGTTCATGAAGAAATGTCACGTTTGCGTGTGGAAACGCTGTTCCCCACCAGGGTAATAATTCTACTGGATACCAACCAAAATAGTGAGGAACCATTAAAATTTAAAATGAAAATTATACTGGATAACAACGCCACGGACGTAAAGGTAAGAAAACTTGGAACCAAATATATATATATGTTGTTTTTCTTCCAAAAAAGTAGGAATTTGTTTTTCTTTATTTCAACCATTCAAATGCTTTCAACAGTCTAGATTTATTTGTTTTATTATAATCTAGACTGTTGAAAAGATTTGAACGTTTTGATGAAGAAAAGCAATTTTCTACTTTTCTCCCATAAAGACAGATTCGGAAAAATTTACAAAATAACATTTTTTTTCCAAAAAAAGTCAAACAAAAGACTCTCTCTTCAATTTCTTTGTCAAATGATCATATGGGACTCACCAATGCAAAAGTTTTTCCTCCCCTCATTTTACTGCTATCTTTTCAGAAAGAAGTTTGATTTCGTTAAAAATAAAATAAAGATATGATATACAAATTTTTTTTTAAAAAAAAAAAAAAAAACTTGATAGCGACAATGATCTATAAAATTGAAGGTATATATTTGAGAAAACATTTTTTTTTTTAAAAACACTTGACGGTGGCATTCTATTTTGAAATGAATTAGAACTTACGGCTTAATGTTTGATTTAATTTTTGTATGAATATATCAATTAAATTTAGTTCTATTGCTCAATTTAAATTGTGCATATATCTGCTAAAATTCTTTGCTTAATGTTCACTTTATATTTATGTTTTTAAATTACTTTATATGTATCTTTTTAAATGTTCAATTTGTATGAGTTTTTAAGTGTATTTTTTTTTATTACATGTATTTAGAAAGTTTGATATAAACATAGAAGGTTATGAGAGTAGTTTGCATTTAAGATTTATATTTTTTAGCGATACATTATTTTTTTGAACTCTTTTTTTGTTTTGTCTATATAATAATTTAGTAATGTTTTTTGGATTTTATATATGTGAAAAACAATTGAAAACATGATATCAACGCTTACAACATTTGCTCTATCTATACAATTTATGTCCTTTTCTTTTGCATGGTATTCAATTTTTGTAAAGAATTTTAGTTCGTGAAAAATCAACATTTCATTGAACATGCACAACTAGTACACTGTACCATGAGAAACAAAATTATAACAAACATTATATAATTTCTGCTTTTTTTCCAATATTTTAAACATGCATGAAACTGTAAATCAACATTTTATTAAACAAACATTATAACAAACATTATGCAATAATCTGATATATACTACAGCCAAGAAGCTCCCATTATATATTTACCAATCATCCGTGAGCACAAAGCTAATTCACTTTCAATCCCCCCCCCCCAACACACCCACACACACACTATCCACAATCGTAAATACATGGCAGAGGCAGCTGTGAACAATGTCTTGCGCAAGCTTTCTGATGCCTTGCTCGAGAAAGCTCAGGAACTATACAAGGTGAGTGGGCAGATCAAGCAGATGCAGTTGGAGCTACGCTTGATCCATGCTTTGCTTAGAGATGCCGAGTCCAAGAGTAACAGCGATGAAAGTGTAAGAGTGTGGCTGAACCTGGTCAGCGAAATGGCCAACAGAATAGAAAATGTGATTGATACCTTCCTGGTTGAGATCCAAGAAAACAGTCCAAAAAGTTCCTGCTGGTTCCCCAAACCTTGTTGTTTTGATTGCAACAAACTTACGACAGTTGTAAGAAATCCCATAAAAATGAACAAGCTGAGTGGCGAGCTCAATAAAATCACACAGGAACTCAAATTGATTTACCAGCGCAAAACTGACTTGGGAATTACGGTTCTTGGTGCTGGTAGTGAAGAAAATGACCAGCCTTTCAGGCCGACAAAACCTTCTGATATTAATGAGTCAGAAGTTGTTGGCTTTGAGGCTGCGAAGTGCGAGATTATCAAGCAGCTGCTTGATAAAAACGAATTAAGGCGCACGGTACTCTCGATTGTGGGTACTGGCGGCATCGGGAAGACAACACTGGCCCAAAATGTATACAAAAGGTGATTGTGCTCTCTTTCAAACACGTTTCAATTTTAAATGCATAAATTTTTGTGGAACAATCTATAAGAAGAAAGTTGCTAAATCTGAAACTAATTAGTTGTAAGAAGTCAACTGTTCAAATTCGATCCTTTGTTTAGATTTGTGATTTCTCAAGAAATCATGAATACATCAATATATGATTTTCAAATCGGGAATTGTAAGTTCTCCTTCATTTCTGATGATTTTCAAACATGCAGGTAAATTCACTTAAATGTCACTGAACTACACCCAATATATGATTCAGATAATTTTTTCCATAAACAATAACCTAGCTTAATATGTGCGCTTCATCAAAATTACCCTCTCTTAATTTTGGTTAATACAATTTAAAAGATGGTAAGAATGGCTCCAAATGTTCTTAGCTTCAAGGTGATTTTGTGCTCGAAGATGTACTTTCCAATATTTTAATTTCTTAACGATATATAAATTTGATACAAAATGTTGTCTAATTCTTCTTTACAATATATATAATCAATCAAGTAATAACGGAAAAGATCTCCAATAATTTTTTTTCTTGCTGCTGCCTTTTTTTCTTGATGTAACACATTCATTTTGTAATTTACAGTGCGGAATTGGTGGGGAAATTCGATTGTTGTATATGGCTGTCCATTTCTCAAAAGTTCAATATAAATGATCTCTTGAGAAATTTTTTGAACTCAATTAAACCTGGAATGGGAAACCAAGAGTCACCCGTGACAGATGAGGATGTATTGGCGAAGCTTAAGAGCTCCTTGGGACACAGGAGATACTTAATTATCCTAGATGATGTGTGGACAGTTGATCTTTGGGACCGATTGAAAATACTATTACCTGATATGAACAATACGAGCCGTGTGATAATTACCACCAGATTGGTTAATGTTGCTAAACGGGCAGATCGCAATACAGAACCATATATGCTTGGTTACCTAAATGATGATGATAGTCTAGCTCTCCTCTTCCGAAAGGCATTTCAAAAACATATAGAACCTGAGAATTACCCTCGTAATCTCTTGGGAGTTGCCAAAAAATTAATGAAAAAATGTGATGGGCTACCCTTGGCATTGGTTGTGCTAGGCGGTATCCTCACAACTGAAGAACCCACCTACAGTGCCTGGAGCAAGTTGGAGGAAACCATGGATTGGCACGACGATGATGGGAGGAAGTGCTCGCGGGTCCTTGCCATGAGTTATGAACACTTGCCTTCCTATATGAAACCATGTTTTCTTTATTTTGCTGCATTTCCTGAAGACTACAGGATTTCGGCAAAGCATGTCACGAGAATGTGGGTCGCTGAAGAATTCATACTGAAAGATGGATCTGGAACAATAGAGGACAGAGCTGAGAGATTCCTTCAAGAGCTAGTGCAAAGGTACATCCCTTCTCAGTTTTATTTTTGAAGATACTTATCACATATAAAAGAAGTCCTGATGTGCTTTCGGCAACCCAGCTGAGTAAACTTCACACTAAATTTACAAAAATGAAATTATAGAACCAAAACCCAAAGCACACAATTTTTTTTTCCAACGACTCTCCTAAATCAGTCCAATTGATATAATTAACAAATAATTTAGCATAATTTCAAGTCCCATTTTAGAGAGAATTTCAAGTCCCATGTTCTCTTTATTTCACTTTATCACTTCCACATATTTTGTTCGCCCATGAAATACAAGATTTGATGCTATGTGTCGTGCCAAATTGTTTTTGTAATACATTTTCATGGTTCTTGAATTTTATGGTGCATATTGGAGCATATTAAATAAACTAGTTGTTGCAATTTGAATTATAGTTTATATTTTAACATGAGTTGACTCAGCCAAGTTGGAACGGAATAGGCCAGAGGAGAGCCGATATTTCCCGAGTTTCCGCGGTTGGACGAATTTTGTACAGAAAATTGCTTAATTTGAAGTTGAATCGAAAAAATCGGCCAAATTCCCACTCAGTCTCTTACTTCCGGAGCAAAATTATATCGTTTTGGTAATTAATTCAATCGAGCTATTTTTTCTTTGTTGTTTCCATTTTTTGTGTTTTTGTATGCCCAATCGAAGGATATTTGGGGCAGAAACCTAGGCGACATGCCATTCCAAAAGAAAAAAAGGAGAAAGATCTTAAAACATTATAAAATATGAAATATATATGGTGTAGGAGTGGTGTATGGTTTTCCTTTGAGAATATAAGCTGATTACTTGTATGGTTTTCCTCTGAATCAGTAATTCAGTATGATTACTTGTTAATCCTTCTTGTGGAAAAAAGATATATACTACTAATTAATTTTGTGATACATTCTTCTTGTGAAGGCACAATCATTAAGAGATGTACTGTTATTTCCTGGTCCGCTCGACACAAATAGCAGATACTCATTGAAACCCATTTTGTTCAAATTTTCAGTCGTGAGAATTCTGTTTAATATATAACAGTAACCAAGCAAATACCTTGAATCTTGGTGGTGCATTCAGCTTCCACACTCTTTGAGTTGATGATGTAATTCTTTTTAATACATTTGTGCCGGGCTTGATGTGACCTGACAGTTCTGATAATTCGTTTTTATAGCTAGTTAACTCCCATTAAATGCGGATCAGCTTGGGTTCTGTATTGGTATAGTAATTATACATATATTTTTCTTTTCGTATCCTCAGATATTTGGACTAAGTGATAAGACCTACCGTAATTATACTGTTGCAGGTGTTTGATTCAAGTCACTGAAAAGTCTTGGAATGGCTGCTGCAAATACTGCAATATTCATGATCTTCTACGGGACCTGGCTATCCACAAAGCCAAGGAGGCTAACTTCTTCACCATATTCTCAAAAGAAAATGAAGATGTTAACCAGCTGGCTACTAGAAAGCCTCAACGTGCAGCACTGCAATTTTGCACTCTTACGAAGGATGGCGTTTATTCAGATAACACTCGTTCTTTACTATGTTTTTCTTTACAGGAAAGGTCAGCAATTTCTCGTGGCTTTAGACGACTAAATTTTAGTGGCTTTAGACTACTTAGAGTGTTAACCATTGAGCGTGTTGATACAAGAGAATTCGCCGGTAGTGACTGGCTGAAGGACTTGATACACTTGAGGTATTTGGGTTTAAGATACTGCATTATTGAACCAGAAATATTTAAGAAGATTTCCTTGAATAATCTAGAAACCATTGATTTAAAGAAATCAGAAACAATTTTTAATAAACAAGAATCTACGGATTGGTCTGATGTCGTAATCCCAACTCTAAGACATTTATTTGGTCTCGCAAAAGTTGGACGATGTTTCCCGTTAAAATGGGATCACCATACCAATCTACAAACATTAAAATATGTGGGTAAGGGTGTAGTTCCTAGATTAGGATGTTGTATCAACTTGCGTACATTAGGGATTCATTATCCATATGATTTTCCAAATCAAATGAAATTTTGTCATCCAGAAGAGTGGCAAACTCTTAAAGCTGTGCTGACAAGGACAGAGCAGTTGACCTCCCTCAGAATTATCGCTTCTCCTCGAAGAGAAGGGTACTTCCTTCCATTTGGTGGTACAAGAGACCTACCTTGTCATGAGAAGATACAAAGTCTACATCTCCGGGGAAAGTGGGCAAAAGATATGTGGCTTCCAAGTGTTGAGATGTTCCCAACAAACCTCACCAAATTGGTGTTAGGAAGTTCTAGGCTTAAGGAAGATCCAATGCCCATACTTGAGAGCTTGCAAAGCCTCAGGATACTTCGGTTATTGTCATACTCATATCTGGGAACAAAGTTTATCTGTTCAACTGGAGGGTTTCCTAACCTCAAAAAACTGGAGCTTGAACATCTGCCGAACCTAAGTCATTGGGACTTAAAAGAGGGAGCTATGCCCATCCTTAGGCTCCTCATAATTAAGTACTGTGCTGAGCTGCGCACACTTCCCGAGCTACCAAATGTGCAGATAGGAAGGTAACATCTCATGCTCTTTGGTTGTAAAATTTCTTTATAGTTTTCAACCATCAAAAAAATAATTCCTTACCGTTATCACGTCATGATTTTATGTTCATATATGTACTTTGCGTGCCTGCAAGGCTTTATTATCGATTGTCATCATTTTTCTTCTGAATAATTTCATGGATTAAATTGAGCAGGGTAGAATAAGAAAGAGACCCCTCAAAAGAATTCATGAAATCTGAGAGCATCACAGAATCATAGATATCTCCTATCTGTGTAGAGATGAATGGTGACATTTCGAGTTTCATTGATTGTAAGTTCCATTTTTCAGTTTGTTGTTTTCAGGTTGTTTAATTTTTCATATTGCAATTTTAATATGTTTAATTTTCTATTGTCAGTCATTTTCAATTTTTTTTATTTGTAATTGTACTCTTAAATTTTGCATGGATTTAGATTGGTTTGGATTGTTGAGATCCACTTCATTTCTGTAATATTATATATGTTCGTTTTTCCTGGTTGTCAATCTTTAGCAGCAACATTAAATACTCTGTTTCTTTAAATAAAAATAAATAAAAAATTTTACAAGAACATAATGATTACTGTTAGTTCGACTCCCTCAGTTCTAACCGCAGATTCAATTAATATAGGTCTAAGCGGGACCATTCAGTCACCAGTTATTATGTGATTTATGATTTATCACAAACTTTATTCTTCTCCAGTTATGTATTGAAGGGCCGGGTTAACTACTTAACTGTCACTTTTCGGAAATCAATAATATTTTTGTCTAGGCCATGGTGCACAACTGAAAGATAATAAATGTAATCACTTGCACCAAACCTACACTGCAAATACTAAACAGCTAGCATCCCACTAATTAAAATATTAAGAATGACTGTCACTCGAACCTTCGCTGATCCATTGGACAAGTTTATTTTTGTGATAATTGCATTGCCCGCAACTTGTTTGATGAAATTCCTCAATGAATTAACTTTTCTTATGTTGAAAAAATAAACTATCTTCTACTAACATGTGAGACCCCATATGCTATTCTTAATCCAATCCATTCAAAATTCTCTGCTATTCCTGCTATTTGGGCTAAGAAAAGCACCAAATTGAATCCACCTTCTGGAAGGTAAGTGGTATATTCTTCTCAGTTTTAGTTTTGTTTAATTGACATTGAGATTGGTTGAATAGAAGCCAGTTATGCATGATATATATTTTCTAATGAAATGTATCCGCACAAAACTATGGGTATTCAGCATTTTCAGTCAGGTATTGATGCTCCCTAATAACTTGACAATTAAGGTTTTCAAAGTTTTCATTAAAAGGTGATCTATATATGGTTAATTATAGTACTATTGATCAATTCGACTTGACAATTATGCATTTTTTATCACATGATTAATTAATGTACAGTTGTGGGGTGAACAGTAAAGTACAGATTACAAGTATGGAAGCTTGCTTTTTAAATTGGATATCAAGATGGTGGTTCGAAACTAGTTAAATGGTTTATCTTGAATGATGTTTCACTTTTTCAAAAAAAAAAAAAAATCGTTGTAGGTTAAGGAAACGAGTGGAGCACGAAAGATGTAGACATTTTTAACTTCAAACTGTCAGTAATAGTAATATATAAATGATGGATGAAATTTCTAAAGTTAGAGTACAAATAAATAATAATAATACAAAAAACTAATACTCCATGAAGTGTTATATATTTCCATGTGTATCTAAATTGTAGATGTTACCCAATAAGACATGTACTTTGCTGAGGAGCTATGTTACCCCGATACTCCTATATGGACTCTGTACCCGTATCGGATACCGATACGTGGTCAAACTGTAGGATACGGCAGGATACGTGCATCATACCGCGAGATACGTGAGTTTTGCTCCTATCCGACATGCATGTTTTAATTAAATAAGGGGCGCGGCCCATTCCCTTCTATATATTTAGGCCCAGAAATTTTATGTATATGCTTCAATTATCTTCGGCTCAAAGGTTTTCTTATTAAATTTGCCACAGCGTGATTTGATCTCCTATCCGACATGCATGTTTTAATTAAATAAGGGGCGCGGCCCATTCCCTTCTTTGCCACTGAACTACATGACTTTTTGTGATAATTGTTAGTATCTATCATATATAATATATACTTGAGGTTAATCCTTAGTTTTTTTGTACAAATATGTTCAAGTTATGATTATTATTAATCTAAATATAATAATTAAATAATAAAAATAATATATATAATAGACGTATCATATCCTAGATTTTTCAAAATTGCCATATCGCCGTATCCGTATCGTATCCGATACGATACCCGTATCCGTATGAACCAGATCGAGATAAAATAAGATCATAGAAAAATACGGAATTAAATTTGGTATGCTTTTAAAGACCGATCTGGTTATGTTATTGTTTCTTTAGTCCCACATTGTTTTTTGAATAGAATTGCTTATCACATAGCCTGTAAAAAGTACCCAATGATTATCTATTTAGAAAGGTTTAAATAGCGTTTATCGCATCATAGCTGACTGGTTAAAAAAACAGCACTATGCCCAAATAGCGCTGATAGTGTCATAACTTTTATGATCTGAAAATGCTATAGCGCACTATTTAGAAACTTTTTAGACACAATTCAGATGTATCATGGGGTTTGTTCGATCTTCCCAGTGAAATTTGCCGTGAATCCCCAAAAGATGGTGTCCATCGCCGAACCGGTTACTAGAGGTGTCTCTTCATTAACAGAGCCTCTTGTGAACATTCTCTTGTTACTTCATGACAACTTCATTGTCTAATTGAATTTGGTGCATCTGCAATTTAACTTACAAACTAATTGAATTCCATTTGTAATAATAAGCGTGACTCAGTCAAGTCAATCGTGCACTAGTTGCTGAATAATTATTTGGTTATACGCTGCTGGCTTTAATAATATACATTAACATAGTCAACTGATTTCCGTGTTACAAGTTGTCAAGCTACGGAACTGATCAACCAAAATATAAATTAACTACGGGAGACAGCTCATCTTTAGCTGTCAAGCAACGTACGGAAATCATCATTTTTTATATCTATATATAATATTTATAAAGTATACATGCATTGCATAGTAATTTTTACAGATGAGAAGATATTATTTTGGTCAAACCAATACATTGTACGAAATTTCAACTGGCTTCAATAATGACTTCTTTTTTTCAATAAAAAAAAAGTTGGCATGAAAAATTGTAGGCCCTTATTTTCTGTTGATGGAATAAAAATTGTTAGTAGGCTTGCTTGTTGATTAAGGAAAAAGTAAAAATTCAAAAAGGATAATAAGTTAAATATAATTAACAGTACTCCTAATAAGAACAGATCTCCAAGAGTAACGTGTAGTCATTTCTCTTCTTATTAATTATCACATTATCACCCCAATTATAATATAATTAATTATCACAAAAAGAAAAAAGTCAGGCATACATGAATTGTTAAAATCTAGTTAATTAACTTGATTGGGTGATTGTGATACCATTGACCACAATGTTATTAATTGTCGCTGTAAATCCATGTTGATTGAGTTCAGAGATCGATGAATTATTTTATTTGTTTTCGAACTACCGGCTCATTGGCTGCAACATAATATATCGAGTAGCTGAAAATTCAATAAACAAATCCGTTGACAATCAATCAAGCTCTAATGACCGAGAGTACGTACTAATTAACAGTCTCAGGCAATAGTTTGTGTTAGATGTAGTTTGAATTTTTATAATATTTTTATACTGTAATTTTTCTAATATACTAAACCAGATATATAAAGAAAATATATATGTGTCAAGTTTTAAAAGTTAAATATATCAATAACACAGGTCATGCCGACTTCATTGGCTAATTGAATAATTGCCGTGACTCAGTCAAGTCAATCATGCACTAGTTGCTGAATAATTATTTGGATATACACAACTGGCTTTAATAATATACATTAACAGAGTCAACTGATTTCCGTTTGGTGTGAACATAACGATACAAGTTGTAAGTTGTAACTCAACCAGTGTTTTAAAATGCGGCCGCATATGCGTATGCGGTCGGCAGTCGTGTTCAGAATGTTCATGCAGTTTTTCATGCGGTTTTGATCATGCGGTCGCATATGCGGTCCGAATATGCGGTTATGCGGAATAAAAATGCAGCCATGAGGATTAAAAATGCGGCCATGCGGTCCGAATATGCGGTCATGCGGAATAAAAATGCGGCCATACGAATTAAAAATGCGGCTATGCGGACTGAAATATGCGGCCATGCAGTCCTACCATGCGGTTTTGATAATATGATTGTATTTTAATTAAAATGTATATGAAAAAAAATTAAAAAACTATCGTTGGTTATGCCATTATGTGAAAATAAATTCAAATATATAAATATGAATATATATATATATATACGTGAATTTTTATTTTAAAATCCGCATGAAAATCCACATATGCGGTATGCAGTGGCCTTCTACATGTATGAACAAAACCGCATTTTAAAACATTGAACTCAACCAAATATAACTTAACTACGGGAGACATCTCATCTTTATTTTATTTTATTTTATCGAGGGAGACAGCTCATCTGCAGCTGTCAAGCTACGGAAATCATCATTTTTCATATCTATATATAAAGTAGAAATTACATATTAATTGTTAGATTTTAAAAATATAAATTATTTTTTACGAATATTGTTACAAATGTCAAACTAATAAGTTTCAATAAATCCTAAGAAATTATTTTTTACGAATATTTTATCGAGGGAGATAATCGATCTGATTTTATTTTGTTCTGACCAAACTTAACCTGACCTGACATATATAACTCGGCTAGAAATTATTTGGCCCATATCCACCCAAACGGATAAATGGGTCGACTAGACTAGACCAGACCTGTGTAACTTGATTTGTTATTTATTAATTATTTTGTAATTTATTTATGCAACTTATACTTAATTAAATATAATTAGTCCTAATTAGTGTGTAAATAAATCTGAAGCCTGAACTCTTCTATCTTTAATCTAATATAACAAATGAGTACTTTGTTCCTCATTTTTCTGACCAAAAAAAAAAACAAGAAATTTTTTCAAACGTAATTTGAATAGGATGGAATAAGAAATTAATCGATTGACCTAATGGATCCCCGCCCTTTTTATAAAAGATCGACGGTTTAATTGGATCAATAATATCCTTATAAAATATATACACACACTCCCTTATTAAAAAAAAAAAAAATTCAAGATGTATTTAATTAGAAGAGCTGACTCGATATATTTAGGCACATGATATTTCTCTGGAAGAATGGGTGCTCCATATTTGAGACAAAAGGTGTTAAACAGAAAATATTTATTAATATTTTTATCCCAATAATTTTTTTTTATATGTGCATAGGATCTTCCATTCGAATCTTGAATCCACATAATTTTTCATTTGGAAAGTTGTCTTTAGCTAGTAAATTAAAAACTAATTGTCACCATTATAAAAGATTTTGAATCCAATACAACAAGTTACTTTATTTTATAAATAACAGGTTTAGAAACATTACTATGCATTTTGGTGTAAATGATATATACAAGCTTAAAAACGTTAGTGTAAGATATTGGAATAAACCACACCACAATATGAGAATTTTTTTTTCTCTGTGCAGACAGACAAATGAGAAGATATTATTTTGCATAGTACGAAATATAGGCAGATACCGATACGGATCGGTTGATACGTATCGGTATCGGCCTACCCCAATCCGATCCTGAACCGATCCTCACGTAGCAAATCATAAAGAAAAAAAAACCCCCCAATTCTGAGCCAATACCGATCCGATACCCCGATTCCGTATTGGTATCGGCCGGGACCGATCCCGATCCCGATACCGATAATTCCTACTATGTTATTTTGGTCAAACCAATCCATTGTATGCAATTTCAACTTGGCTTCAGTGACATCTTTTTTTAAGAAAAATATACAAGTGCCTAGAAGACTAGGCCCTTATTTTCTATTAATACAAGGGCCAACAGATCTTCAAGTATAACGTGGCTGGAAAGATTCTTCTCTTCTTATTATCACATTATCACCCCAATTTTAGTTAAAATAAATTACATAATCACTATAAACTTGAGTACTTCTGTGTCGACTAATGTATGGATTAACATATAGCAAGTCAGTTACATATCACAAAAAGAAAAAATGTCAGGCATACATGAATTGTTAAAATCTAATTAATTAACTTAATTGGGTGATTGTAAATTTGTAATACCATTGACCACAATGTAATTGTCGCTGTAAATCCATGTTGATTGAGTTCAGAGATCGATGAATTCTCTAATTTTTTTTTCCGAGCTACCGGCTCATTGACTTCAACATAATGTATCGGGTAGCTGGAAATCCAATAACAATTAAACCCGTTAACAATCAGGGCCTGTTCGGCAACCCCATTTCCCATGGGTATTCTAAGAAAAAAGAGAGGTAATGGTATATTTACCTATATGGTGTTCGGTAGCTTGATAAAATACCAATTATTGTATCCATTTTGAAACCCATCATACTCTTTACACTAGCTTTTGTTGGGAAAAAAAAATTCAATCAAACCTCCGGTATTTTTTCCCAAATTGACTTGTGGCAGCACTCAAATTAAAGATGGATTAAATTAAAAGATGAAATTGTACTAATCAATGCTTATTTAAAATTAACTTGTACAACGGATCACCATTGTAAATTGTGTATAATATTTGTTATAATTTTTTTGTAAATTGTTATAAAATTGCCGCATCACTATTGTTATAAAAATTTTCGTTTCTAATAAGTCACAAAATTTATATTTTTATAAAATTACTTATTTTAATTCTAAACGTGTCACAAAATTTGTATTTTAAATTACGTAAACATTTAACATTATATCGTTACTCCTTATTCATTTCGGATCTAACGTCTTGATTTACCTTTTGGATTTAATTTAATAAATTTTAATTTTTTTGTGTTAGTTTATTGTATGTCTTCATAATTTAATTCATTCTATAACTAACTAAATGTTTTAATTAGCAGTGATTTACATATTGTTAGTTACTTAAAGATTTAAAATTGTTAGTTAATTAAATATTTAATTTTTTTTAGAATATGATATATACAATTATATTGATCAGAATCAGTGATTAGTATTAATACACTTAATATAGTTTAATTGTAGCGGCCATTTTTATTAATATCCTTAAAAAAACTAAATTTTAAAAATAACCATACATTTAATTTTTTATTAAAAATACCCCAACCACCAGGCCCCCGGGCGGCCCAAAACACAAGCGGAGTGCCCGTGGCTGGGGCGCCCCATGGCCCTTTTTTTTTTTTAGATGTTATTATTTTGATTTGAATAATTTTGTGAAATAAAAGTTTTCTTATTTAGAGTGTATGCCAAAAAATAAAATATTTGATATATTTACAAAGTGATGTCGTAAATTTTTATAACTTTGATTTTTTTATTTTTAATTTTTTGGTGAACTTTGATTTTATTTGTCAGTTGGATATCACAAGTCTAAATATAACACTAATAAGGACTTGGCTTTTATTATGGTTTTTATAATATATGTATAATGTACACATACACATACACATACACATACACATACACATATACACACATACATATACAGATACATATACATATACATATACATATACATATACATACACATACACATACACATACACACGTACACACGTACACACCTACACACACACACACACACACACACACATACGTACAGATACATATACATATACATATGCATTTACATATACATATACATATACATATACATATACATATACATATACATATACATATACATATACATATACATATACATATACATATACATATACATATACATATACATATACATATACATATACATATACATATACATATACATATACATATACATATACATATACATATACATATACATAGACATATACATAGACATATACATATACATATACATATACATATATACACATATACATATACAAAGCTACATATATACACATACTATTTTAGTAGCCCTAAACTACTATTTTGAATAAAGGCTAAGTCCTTAATTAGTGTTATATTTAGACTTGTGATATCCAACTAACAAATAATATTAGTATACATATACACATACATTTTTGCTTTGGTCCATACTACAATTATAATTTGATATTAGTTAGTAACAAAAAAAGGTAGAATATTTCAATTCATGCAACATATATACATATTGTCTTTTGTACACATGCAATCCCATGTGATAAAACATAACATATACTCCTCTGAATCCAATACAATGTTTGTATAAAAGTTATGTCCTTACCACTTAGTAACCGTGTGATCAAGGTTTGGCCCAAAATTCAGCAAGTTGGGCTCAAATTGCCAATTAAATGCTTAGTTATGATCTAGTTTGGACCAAAATTTCATACAAACTAAGGCGTATTAGATCCAACATATCAAAAAAAGAGTATGCATGTGATCCATGACATGATGTCTCTTGGTTAAAGGTCTCCAACATATTGCATCTCCAAATGACATTCATCAACATATATGTGCATACATAATAAAAAATAAAAATTCTCAGTTAAAATTTTCGTTCAAAATTATAGGAAAATATCTATACATAAAATTAATTGAATCTGTATAACTTTTATACGAACCACTGAAAATCAATTTCGTAAAAAAAATTTATTGCATATTATATGAATTTACGACATCACTTCATAAATATATCCAAATGTTTTATTTTTTGGCATACACTCTAAACAAGAAAACTTTTTCTTCACAAAATTATTTAAATCAAAATACTAGTATATGTATATGTGTATATGTGTGTATGTGTATATGTATATATTATATTATAAAAACCATAATAAAGGCCAAGTCCTTATTAGTATATGTATATGTGTATGTGTATGTGTATGTGTATGTGTATGTGTATGTGTATATTATTCATATATTATAAAAACCATAATAAAGGCCAAGTCCTTATTAGTGTTATATTTAGACTTGTGATATCCAACTGACAAATAAAATCAAAGTTCACCAAAAAAATTAAAATAAAAAAAATCAAAGTTATAAAAATTTACGACATTACATCGTAAATATATCAAATATTTTATTTTTTGGCATACACTCTAAATAAGAAAACTTTTTTTTACAAAATTATTCAAATCAAAATACTAACATCTCTCTAAAAAAAAAAAAAAAAAAAAAAAGGGCCATGGGGCGCCCCAGCCACGGGCGCTTCGCTTGTGTTTTGGGCCGCCCGTGGGCCTGGCGGTTGGGGCATTTTTAATAAAAAATTAAATGTGGGGTTATTTTTAAAATTTAGTTTTTTTTAAGGATATTAATAAAAATGGCCATAATTGTAGTATTACATCTTCTATAAAAATAAAAATAACAACCAACATCTTAACAAATTTTCCATACATTTTGCCGAACACCTATATTCTAAAAATTTTCATGGGTTAAATAACTTTGGTTTTGACAAATTAAAATTCCCAATCCCAAATGAAAAATTCCTATTCCCTCTAAATTCCTATGTTGCCGAACAGGCCCTCAATCTCTAATCATTGAGAGTACTAATTAACAGTCTTAGGCAAAAGTTTGTGTTAGATGTACTTTGAATTTTTATAATACTTTTATACTGTCATTTTTCTAAGATATTAAGCCTAACTATTTCCAGATATATAAAGAAAATATATATTTGTCAAGTTTTAAAAGTTAAATATATCAATAACATATATGAGTTACCGTTAGGAAACAATCAAACACTAATTTGCAGATTAAAACTACCAATTTTTTGTCCAATATATACTTCAGCCAAGAAGCTCCCCCTATATATTACCACTGAAACTACTCTGCCAATCATCCGTGAGCACAAAGCTAATTCACTTTCAATCCCACCCCACCCACACCGAAACACAAAATTAAAAAAACAAAAACTCTCTCCACCATCGTAAATATATGGCAGAGGAAACTGTGAACCATGTCTTGAGCAAGCTTGCTGATGCCATGGTCGAGAAAGCTCAGGAACTATACAAGGTGAGTGGGCAGATCGAGCAGATGCAGACGGAGCTTCGCTTGATCCAAGCTTTGCTTAGAGATGCCGATTCCAAGAGTAACAGAGATGAAAGGGTAAGAGAGTGGCTGAACCTTGTCAGAGAAATTGCCAACAGAATAGAAGATGTGATTGATACCTTCCTGGTTGAGATCCAAGAAAACTGTCCAAAACGTCCCCGCTGGTTCACCAAACTTACGACATTTGTAAGAAATCCCATAAAAATAAACAAGCTGAGTAGCGAGCTCAATACAATCACACAGCAACTCAAATTGCTTTACCAGCGCAAAACTGACTTGGGAATTATGGTACATGGTGCTGGTGGTGAAGACAATGCTCAGCTACCTTTTAGGCCGACAAAACCTTCTGATATTGATGAATCAGAAATTGTTGGCCTTGACGCTGCGACGTGCGAGATTATCAAACGGCTGCTTGATAAAAACGAATCAAGGCGCACGGTGCTCTCAATTGTCGGTACTGGTGGCATCGGGAAGACAACACTGGCCCAAAATGTATACAAAAGATACAAAAGGTGCATGTGCTCTCTTTCAAACACGTTTCAATTTTGAGTGCGTAAATTATTGTGGAACAATCTGTGACAAGAAAATTGCTAAATCAGAAACCAAGTAGTTGTTAAGAAGTCAACTGCTCAGATTCGATCCTTTGTTAGATTTGTGCTTTCTCAAGAAATCGTGAATACATCAATTCTTCGATCTAATTAGTTAAGAAACTGGGAGATATTGTCATCAATTAATTCTTCATTATTATCAGTAATCAATTACCTTGCATGTATTTGTTACCTAGAACAACAAGATAAGTTTTTTTCTTAATGGTCAATAAAATCCAGAAACTTGCAATTTATGAGTTAAATTGAAGACGATGGTTATATAAAGGGATTGCTTTGTAGTTTAAGCGGATCGGGAAAAGTAAGTTCTGATGTCCCTGAAATACACCCAATATATATATGATTCAGATATTTTATTCCATAAACAATCACCTTAATTTGTATGTTTAATCAAAATTAGCCTCTCGGTTTTGGTTAATACAATTTAAAACATGGTAATAATGGGTCCAAATTTTCTTAGCTTCAAGTTAATTTATCCTCAAAGATGTACTTTCCAATATTTCATTTCTTAACGACATATAAATTTGATACAAAATGTAGTCTAATTCTTCTTTACAGTACATATAATCAATCAAGTAATAATGGAAAAGATCTCCAATTAAAATTTCCCTTTCTGCTGCCTTTTTTCTTGATGTAACACATTCATTTGTAACAACAGTGCAGAATTGGTGGAGCAATTCAATTGTCGTATATGGCTGTCCATTTCTCAAAAGTTCAATATAAAAGATCTCCTGAGAGAAATTCTTTACTCAATTGAACCTGAAATGAGAAAACAAAATCCACCCGTGACAGATGAGGATGTATTGGTGAAGCTTAAGAGCTCCTTGGGACGCATGAGGTACTTAATTATCCTAGATGATGTGTGGACAGAAAATCTTTGGGACCGATTGAAAACAAACTTACCTGATCCAAACAATGCGAGCCGTGTGATAATTACCAGCAGATTTGGTAATGTTGCTAAACGGGCAGATTGCAATATAGAACCGTATATGCTCGGTTACCTAAATGATGATAATAGTCTAGCTCTCCTCTTCAGAAATGCATTTCAAAAACATATAGAACCTGAGAATTACCCTAGTCATCTCTTGGGAGTCGCCAAAAAATTAATGAAAAAATGTGGTGGGCTACCCTTGGCATTGGTTGTGTTAGGCGGTATCCTCACAACTAAAGAACGCACCAACAGTGCCTGGGGCAAGTTGGAGGAAAACATGGATTGGTTCAACGAAGATCAGAAGAGGTGCTTGCAGGTCCTAGCCATGAGTTATGAAGACTTGTCATCCTATCTGAAACCATGTTTTCTTTATTTTTCTTCCTTTCCTGAAGACTATAGGATCTCAGCAAAGCATGTCACGAGAATGTGGGTCGGTGAAGGATTCATACCGAAAGATGGACCTGGGACAATAGAGGATAGAGCTGAGGGATTCCTTCAAGAGCTAGTGCAAAGGTACATTCCTTCTTCTTTTTTTAAGGTACATAATACATATAAAAGAAGTACTGATGTGCTTTCGGCAGCCCAGTTGAGTCAACTTCACACCAAATTTACAAAAATGAAATTATAGAACCAAAACCCAAAGCACACAAATTCTTTTCCAACGACTCCCCTAAATCAGTCTTATTGATATAATTAACGAATAATTTAGCATAATTTCAGATCCCATTTTAGGGAGAATTTCTGGTGTGCTCAGGTAAACTGCTAAAATAGCCATTATCCTCATAAAAAATACCATAATATCCAATATCTCCTCCGAAACATTACATTTTTTTTTCTATAATCTTTTATTTATTTTACATTTTATTTAATTATTTTAAAAATTGAATTGACAAATATTCCCTTTACTATGTTCTTTTCTCTGCCTTGTTACGTGGAGAGTTTTTTTTTTTCTGGATATTACTTTTAACTTCTAAATTTTATTTTCTATATGATTTTTATGGTGTGACGTTTAGTCTACATGGTACTGCAACATTAGTGGTGTTGGGTTTGAATTTTTTTTTTTTTTTTTTGAGAAAAGAATAGAGGTCTAGCCCCTATTATGTATTAAATGCTATTGGTTACAGAGTTTTAAGGGTTTTGAGAAATAAAGCATCAATACAAGGAATTAAATTTCAAGCTTCAATCGAACACAAGTCTTCAGTCTTAAAGATTCTCTCTCCAGATAACAAATTCTTTTATTCAAAGTAGCTCTCTAACCTGCGGCGATTTTTATTAATATCCCTAAAACAAATCAAAATTTTAAAAATGCCCCTGTCCCCAAATTTTTATCAAATATGCCCTGACCGCCTGGGCCCAGGGCGGCCCAAAACACACAGTGAGGCGCCCGTGGCTGGGGCGCCCCATGGCCTTTTTTTTTTTTTTTTTTTTTTTTTAGAGATGTTAGTATTTTGATTTGAATAATTTTGTGAAAAAAAGTTTTCTTATTTAGAGAGTGTATGCCAAAAAGTAAAATATTTGATATATTTACGAAGTGATGTCGTAAATTTTTATAACTTTGATTTTTTTATTTTTATTTTTTTTGGTGAACTTTGATTTTATTTGTCAGTTGGATATCACAAGTCTAAATATAACACTAATAAGGACTTGGCTTTTATTATGGTTTTTATAATATATGTATAATATACACGAGGAGGGTTCAAATGCCTCCATGTTTTTGTGCCTCCATCTCTCTCCATCATTTTCAAAGTTCAAACAGTCGATCCGAACCGTTCAATCTAACCTCCATACTAAAATATGTTTGGAGACCAAATTTTATATTTTTAGGAATTTTTTTACTATTTTCTTAGATAGGTACAAAATCAGTAAATCTGAACCATCTAAAAACAGTATTTTTTTACCTATCTAAAAAAATAGTAAAAAAATTCCTAAAAATATAAAATTTGGTCTCCAAACATATTTTAGTATGGAGGTTAGATTGAACGGTTCGGATCGACTGTTTGAACTTTGAAAATGATGGAGAGAGATGGAGGCACAAAAACATGGAGGCATTTGAACCCTCCTCGTGTATATTATACACATACACATACACATACATATACACATACACATACATATACATACATATACACATACACATACACATACATAGACATATACACATACACATACACATACACACACATATACATATACATATACATATACACACACATATACACATACACATACACATACATATATACATATACATATACAAAGCTACACATATACACATACTATTTTAGTCCGTCGGATGCAATATGGTCCTGCCAAAAAAATTTATTGCATATTATATGAATTTACGACATCATGATGCAATATGGTCCTGCGCATGCTTCACGAAAAGGGGCGTAACTTTTGATCCGTCCGTCGGATCGGGCTGAAATTTTGACAGGAACTCCACAGCCCAAAGGCCGAAAGGAAACTAATCTATAGATTCATTTCACCCATCGTGGGTTCAGATTCGCGATCCGAGTCTTCCTTCATGGTCTTTTATGTTTTTTTTTATGTATTTTATGTTTTTAGGGTTTGTATTTAAATAGAAGTCATGTCTTTTGGCAGAAGTTAGTTTTTAATGTATTCAGTTTTATCAAAGAATTGAGTTTTTAATGTGTGATCTCAGAACCAAATCTATCTTTCCATTACTTTTTCCAATTTCTTGATCGTTCGTGCATCACATCACTTCATAAATATATCCAAAAGTTTTATTTTTTGGCATACACTCTAAACAAGAAAACTTTTTCTTCACAAAATTATTTAAATCAAAATACTAGTATATGTGTATATTATACATATATTATAAAAAACATAATAAAGACCAAGTCCTTATTAGTATATGTATATGTATGTGTATATGTGTGTGTATATGTATATGTATATGTATATGTGTGTGTATGTGTATGTGTATGTGTATATTATACATATATTATAAAAACCATAATAAAAGCCAAGTCCTTATTAGTGTTATATTTAGACTTGTGATATCCAACTGACAAATAAAATCAAAGTTCACCAAAAAAAATAAAAATAAATAAAATCAAAGTTATAAAAATTTACGACATCACTTCGTAAATATATCAAATATTTTACTTTTTGGCATACACTCTCTAAATAAGAAAACTTTTTTTCACAAAATTATTCAAATCAAAATACTAACATCTCTAAAAAAAAAAAAAAAAAAAAAAAAAAAAGGTCATGGGGCGCCCCAGCCACGGCCGCTCCGCTAGTTACCATGGGGCGCCCCAGCCACGGGCGCCTCACTGTGTGTTTTGGGCCGCCCTGGGTCCAGGCGGTCAGGGCATATTTGATAAAAATTTGGGGACAGGGGCATTTTTAAAATTTTGATTTGTTTTAGGGATATTAATAAAAATCGCCGTCTAACCTGTTTGCGAGTTTCTTTATTCACCAGTCATTGCTTGCAAAATCGGCTGATTCCGAGTTGTTATTTTTTGTAACACAAGAGAAGAGTTTAAAAAACAAATTTTACTCGTAATCTTATTTTTCAGCTTTGTATGTGTCGCTATTTATAGTTACAAGTCAAAAGAAAAACTTGCTGTTGGAATGCACTATTCCCTATTGCTATTAATTACAGGGCACTATTTTCTATCGTATTAAATAAACTAGCTGTTGTAATTTGAATTCATTTTATATTTCAACACTTCCCCTCAAGCTAGGGATATATATATCGTACAATTCTAGCTTGGTTATAATTTCAATACTTCCACTCAGATCCAAGATTTTAGTGAAGATATCCGCGAGTTAATCTGTAGTTTTTACATATGGTATTTCAATTTCCTTTGCTTGAAGATTTTTCTCTAATAAAGTGACAATCCACTTCAACGTGTTTTGTTCGCTCATGAAATACATGATTTGATGCTATGTGTTGTGCCGAATTGTTGTCGCAATATATTTTCATTAGTTCTTGAATTTTAAAACCCATGTCTGATAGGAGTAGCTTGATTCGTGTTAGTTCGCTTGCAGTTGATGCCATGGCATGGTATTCAGCTTCGGTCCTTGATCGTGATACAACATTTTGTTTCTTGCTTTTCCATAAAACTAGATTTCCGCCTACAAATGTGCAAAAACTGGAGCATATTTGAACACAATAATTATGATGTATATATTGGAGCATATTAAATAAACTAGGTGTTGCAATTTGAATTATGTTAATTGATATTTCAACACAAGTTGACTCGGCCAAATTGGAACATAATCGGTCGATGGCGAACCTATATTTCCCAAGTTTTCCCAGTTGGATGAATTTTGTATGGAAAACTGCGTAATTTGAAGTTGAATAGAAATAATCGGTCAAATTCTCACTCTCTTACTTCCATAGCAAAATTATACCGTTTTAGTAATTCAATCGAGCTATTTTTGTTTCCATTTTTTTGTGTTTTTGCATGCCCAATCGAAGGGTATTTGGGGAAGAAACCAAGAGGCAACATGCCATTCTCAAAAAAAAACAAAAAAGGAGAACGAAGCTTAAAATATTATAAAATATTGAATATATATGGTGTGCGAGTGGTGTATGGTTTTCCTTTGAGACTATAAGCTCATTCTTGTCATCATTTACATCTATTGAATGATTGTAAGATTTAATTTATGCAATATATTTTGTTTTTATTAAAAATCAACAAAAATAATTTATTTGTTATATGAATCTTGTTTTAACATAATTTTTTGAAAAAAATATTTTTTTAACAATTTTTTGTACAAACAAAACATTCTGCCAAAACAATTCGAGTTTTCGATCTGATTCAGCCGATTTGGACCAATTTATCCGATTCTAATTCCATGACAAAATGACTGATTCTAATTTTGATTTTGATTCCGATTTTCAAAGCCATTCCAGCCTTTGTATTGCATCAGTATGATTACTGGTTGATTTTTTTTCTTGTCGAAAAAATATACTACTAATTTTGTGATACATTCTTCTTGTGAAGGCAGAATCATTAAGAGATGTACTATTATTTCTTGGTCCGCTCGACACAAATAGCAGATACACATTGAATCCCATTTGGTTCAAATTTTCAGTCATGAGAATTCTGTTTAATATATAACAGTAACCAAGTAAATACCTCGAAACTTGGCGGTGCATTCAGCTACCACACTCTTTGAGTGGATGATGTAATTCATTTTAATACATTCGTGCTGGGCTTGATGTGACCTGACAGTTCTGATAATTTGTTTTTATAGCTAATTAACTCCCATTAAATGCGGATCAGGTTGGGTTCTGTCTTGGTATCGTAATTATACATATATTTTTCTTTTTGTATCATCAGATGTTTGGACTAAGTAATAAGACCTATCATATTTATACTGTTGCAGGTGCTTGATTCAAGTCACTGAAAAGTCTTGGAATGGCTACAGCAAATACTGCCGTATTCACGATCTTCTATGGGACCTGGCTATCCACAAAGCCAAGGAGGATAACTTCTTCACCATATTCTCAAAAGAATACGAAGATGTTAACCAGCTGGTTACTATAAAGCCGCACCGTGCGGCACTGCAATTTTGCACTCTTACGAAGGAGGGTGTTTATTCGGAGAACACTCATTCTTTACTATGTTTTTCTTCTAAGAGAAGTTTAACAAATGGTAGTGGATTTAGACTACTAAATTATAGTGGCTTTAAACTACTTAGAGTGTTAACCATTGAGCGTGTTGATACGAGAGAATTCGCCGGTAGTGACTGGCTGAAGGGCTTGATGCACTTGAGGTATCTGGGTTTAAGATACTGCTTTATTCAACAAGAAATATTTAAGAAGATTTCCTTGAATAATCTAGAAACTGTTGATTTAAAGGACTCAGATATATTTCATGGTAAAGAAGAAGCTACGGATTGGTCATCTGATGTTGTAATCCCAAATCTACGACATTTATTTGGTTACTTGGATGCTGTACAATGTTTCCCGTTAAAATGGGATCACCATACAAATCTACAAACATTAAAATATGTGAATAACAGTGCACTTCCTAAATTAGGATGTTGTATCAACTTGCGCACGTTAGGGATTTATTACAGAAGGGTTGTTTGCCATCCAGAAGAGTGGCAAACTCTTAAGGGTGTGCTGAGAAGGACAGAACAGTTGGCATCGCTCACCATTTTTGCTGATGGGTACATCATTCCATTTGGTGGTACAGGAGACCTACCTTGTCATGAGAAGATACAAAGTCTATATCTTAAGGGAGAGTGGGCAAAAGATATGTGGCCTCCAAGTGTTGAGATGTTCCCAACAAACCTCACCAAATTGGTGCTCCGATATTCTAGGCTTGAGGAAGATCCAATGCCCATACTTGAGAACTTGCAAAGCCTCAGGATACTTCGGTTATTGGCCGAGTCATATATGGGAACAAAGTTCATCTGTTCCATCGGAGGGTTTCCGAACCTCAAAAAACTGGAGCTTGGATATCTCCCGAAGCTAAGTCATTGGGATGTAAACGAGGGAGCTATGCCCATCCTTAGTCACCTCATAATTGAGGAATGTGATGAGCTGCGCACAATTCCCGAGCTACCAAACGTGCAGATAGAAAGGTAACATGTCATGCTCTTTGGTTGTAAAATTTCTTTACAGTTTTCACGTCTTGATTTGATGTTCGTATATACATACACACACACCTTGTGTGCCTGCAAGGCCTTATTATATTGTCATTATTTTTCTATTCTGAATAATTTCAGGGATTATTCTCGCAACACAAATCGTTCAATCACGCTTGTGAGAGTAAAACGTTTCGCGAGATTAATACGTGGCAGGCAGCATGCCGGCACATAATCATACATAGAGATGAACGGTTAGATTTTTCAGTTTGTTGTTTTCGGGTTGTTCAATTTTTCATATTGGATTTTTAATAGGCTTACTTTTCTATTGTTTGTCAGTTTCAATTTTTTTTAATTGTAATTGTACTACTAAATTTTGCATGAATTTGTATTGGTTTGGAATAATGTTGTGATTCACTTCATTTTTTTAACATCGTATATGTTTGTTTTTTCCTGGTTATCAATCTGCAACATAATGATTTCATAAATTTGACGAGAAGATAATGATTATTGTAACATCCCAATTTTTTAATATATGAAATTTTATTTTACTTGAAATAAAGTATGTTAAAAAAATAGCAATATGGATTTTGAAGGATAAATTACAAACCTTGGAGTTTCAATAATCTCAAATTAATACACTAGAAGTTTATTCGAAAAATTTAAATAGAAATAGCTAATTTTGAGGTCCTCTAATTTTGATTGATAAATTTTGTTAGTGTTAAAATCAGCAATCTTAGAAATTTCGTAAGATATTAAGATTTACATTAAGATATTTAAATTAATTATATATTTTGATGACTTTAATATATTGATCTCAGATTTTTTTTTTTTTTTTGAGAAAGAAAGCGGAGGTCAAGCCTCCACATTCCATGGATTGACTATTGTTCTCAGATGTTATTTTTCAAAATCTTTTAGTAGTTATATTTTCATATATAGAGGCGGTTTTAGTTAATGCCTTCAGTTCTATTTGTTCATCATCATCTTCTTCGATTTTTATTCTTAATTAACAAAAATCATCTATTAGGATTCGCTCCGAAATAAATTTAATTTTTTAATCGAGTCAAATGCTATCATAGAATGAAATATCATTTATATATTGAAAGGTTGTTAGATTATAGATCACATCGGTGGAAGTGGCGAGTGGCGACACAAATAGATCTTGCATTGACAGTATCTGTAAGGTAAAAAAATGACTATCTGTGAGGGTATACCAACATAAAGGTGTTTTTTTTTTTTTTCTATTAGCCGCGGTAGTATCTGTGACAGTATACTAACAGTATCCCTCGTGGATACTATCCCATTCTTGCAGGAATTTGGGAGTCCAGCTAGTAAGATATTAGTATCATTTCAACCTAAAGGACACTATCTCCAAAACTTATTGGATAGACTTTAAAAGATGAATCAAAACTATTCAAACCGATCTACTTGATGAGTTATACGTTTACATGCAAAATTTATAATTATTTTGAATTTGTATAATGTCAAGTCAAGTGGTCAAATGTAAGGTTTTTTAAATTAATTTTAATGCAATCATTTTTCATCAGTTTTTGACTGCTTGACTTGATACTAAAATAATTCGAAAGTTCATAAATAGGTCGATCTAAACAGTTTGGATTTATCATTTAAAGTTCATCCAACATGTTTTAAAAATCGATGTCACATGACACTAATGTCATACTAACTATACTCATAATTTGTTTGACAATGAGAAGCACTTCCATAGGACCGCCCCACTCCCCGCACAAGTATCATCTCCATTACCGTAAAAGATTCCCTTCACTTTACAGTTTGAGATTAACTCTCAGCAGCTTTGGGATTCGAGCTAGTGCAGGGACAGTATTATTAGGCTTTGAGATTCATGCCAAGTTAAAAAGAACGGCCCAGATCCAGTAATTATAAAAGATTCCTATTACGGTACCAGGAAGGATCTGAATTCCCCACTCCCCAGCTGACTAGTGGTAATTGTTCTCGTAAGTGGGCCACAAATAAACATTTGAGAACTATGAAACTTGATCACTTGAACAAAAGCACGTAATTAATTGCATGGGCTATTAGCTATTTGGGCCCCGTTTTGGAATGAATAAAAAAAGGCTGTCCAAAAATTATAGACACTATATTGTAGTCGGACTGCGCACCCAATTTTATGAGCTCCAGCTTTATTGCTGCTGGCGTTGTGTGGCGCTGTTACTGTTGCTGCTTGCTGGTAACTACAAGTGTATTTTTATAATAATTTCTTTGTCCACACCTTGTTTGATGAAATTCCTCAATGAAGTCACTTTTCTAATGATGAAAAAAAATAAAAAAAAACTATCTTCCACCAACATCTGAGACCTATGCTATTCTTAATCCAATCCATTAGCCACCATGGTCTTTTAACCTGGGTTTAGACATGGAGTTCCAGTCCGACCATAGATAGGATTATCAAAATCATATTTCAGAAGTCCTTGCTACATATGCCATCCATTGAGTTGTAGTCTGAACCATATGATCTAAACAATATTACACTTGAAAGTCCCTGCTATCCCTGCATTGGTTATCTTGAATGTTGTTTCTCTTTTTCTTTTTTTTTAAAAAAAAAAATCTTTGTAGGCTAAGGAAACAAGTGGAGCAGGAAAGATGTTGACATCTTTAACTTCAAACTGTCAATAATAATAATATATAAATAAATGATGGATGAAATATCTAACATTAGAGTACAAATATATAATAATAATAATACAAAAAACTAATACTCCATGAAGTGTTATATATTTTCATGTGTATCTAAATTGTAGATGTTACCCAATAAGACATGTACTTTGCTGAGGACTGATGTTTAGTCTGAACCAGATCGGGATAAAATAAGATCATAGAAAAATAAGGAATTGAATTTGGTATGCTTTTAAAGACCGATATGGTTATGTTATTGTTTCTTGAGTCCCACATTGTTTTTTGAATAGAATTTCTTATCACATAGCCTGTAAAAAGTACCCAATGATTATCTATTAATTAGACACAATTCAGAAGTTTCATGGGGTTTATTCGAGCTTCCCTATGAAATTTGCCGTGAATCCCCAGAAGATGGTATCCATCGCCGAACCGGTTACTAGAGGTGTCTCTTCATTAACAGAGCCTCTTGTAAACATTCTCTCTGTTCTTACCAACTTCATTGGCTAATTGAATTTGGTGCGTATGCAATTTAACTTCAAACTAATTGAATTCCATTTGTAATAATAAGCGTGACTCAGTCAAGTCAATCATGCACTAGTTGCTGAATAATTATTTGGATATACGCAGCTGGCTTTAGTAATAATATACATTAACATAGTCAACTGATTTCTATGTTACAAGTTGTCAAGCTACGGAACTGATAAACCAAAATATAAATGAACTACGGGAGACAGCTCATCCTTAGCTGTCAAGCTACGTACAGAAATCATCATTTTTTATATCTATATATAATATTTATAAAGTATACATTGCATATATAGTACGTAATTTTTACAGATGAGAAGATATTATTTTGGTCAAACCAATACATTGTACGAAATTTCAACTGGCTTCAATAATGACTTCTTTTTTTCAAGAAAAAAAAGTTGGTATGAAAAATTGTAGGCCCTTATTTTCTGTTGATGGAATAAAAATTGTTAGTAGGCTTGCTTGTTGATTAAGGAAAAAGTAAAAATTCAAAAAAGGATAATAAGTTTAATATAATTAACACTCCTAATAAGAACAGATCTCCAAGAGTAACGTGTAGTCATTTCTCTTCTTATTAATTATCACATCATCACCCCAATTATATATAATAATAAACTTGAATACTTCTGTCTCAACTTGTGTATGGATTAACATATAGCAAGTCATTACCCATCACAAAAAGAAAAAAGTCAGGCATACATGAATTGTTAAAATCTAGTTAATTAACTTGATTGGGTGATTGTGATACCATTGACCACAATGTTATTAATTGTCGCTGTAAATCCATGTTGATTGAGTTCAGAGATCGATGAATTATTTTATTTGTTTTCGAACTACCGGCTCATTGGCTGCAACATAATATATCGAGTAGCTGAAAATTCAATAAACAAATCCGTTGACAATCAATCAAGCTCTAATGACCGAGAGTACGTACTAATTAACAGTCTCAGGCAATAGTTTGTGTTAGATGTAGTTTGAATTTTTATAATATTTTTATACTGTAATTTTTCTAATATACTAAACCAGATATATAAAGAAAATATATATGTGTCAAGTTTTAAAAGTTAAATATATCAATAACACAGGTCATGCCGACTTCATTGGCTAATTGAATAATTGCCGTGACTCAGTCAAGTCAATCATGCACTAGTTGCTGAATAATTATTTGGATATACACAACTGGCTTTAATAATATACATTAACAGAGTCAACTGATTTCCGTTTGGTGTGAACATAACGATACAAGTTGTAAGTTGTAACTCAACCAGTGTTTTAAAATGCGGCCGCATATGCGTATGCGGTCGGCAGTCGTGTTCAGAATGTTCATGCGGTTTTTCATGCGGTTTTGATCATGCGGTCGCATATGCGGTCCGAATATGCGGTTATGCGGAATAAAAATGCAGCCATGAGGATTAAAAATGCGGCCATGCGGTCCGAATATGCGGTCATGCGGAATAAAAATGCGGCCATACGAATTAAAAATGCGGCTATGCGGACTGAAATATGCGGCCATGCAGTCCTACCATGCGGTTTTGATAATATGATTGTATTTTAATTAAAATGTATATGAAAAAAAATTAAAAAACTATCGTTGGTTATGCCATTATGTGAAAATAAATTCAAATATATAAATATGAATATATATATATATATACGTGAATTTTTATTTTAAAATCCGCATGAAAATCCACATATGCGGTATGCAGTGGCCTTCTACATGTATGAACAAAACCGCATTTTAAAACATTGAACTCAACCAAATATAACTTAACTACGGGAGACATCTCATCTTTATTTTATTTTATTTTATCGAGGGAGACAGCTCATCTGCAGCTGTCAAGCTACGGAAATCATCATTTTTCATATCTATATATAAAGTAGAAATTACATATTAATTGTTAGATTTTAAAAATATAAATTATTTTTTACGAATATTGTTACAAATGTCAAACTAATAAGTTTCAATAAATCCTAAGAAATTATTTTTTACGAATATTTTATCGAGGGAGATAATCGATCTGATTTTATTTTGTTCTGACCAAACTTAACCTGACCTGACATATATAACTCGGCTAGAAATTATTTGGCCCATATCCACCCAAACGGATAAATGGGTCGACTAGACTAGACCAGACCTGTGTAACTTGATTTGTTATTTATTAATTATTTTGTAATTTATTTATGCAACTTATACTTAATTAAATATAATTAGTCCTAATTAGTGTGTAAATAAATCTGAAGCCTGAACTCTTCTATCTTTAATCTAATATAACAAATGAGTACTTTGTTCCTCATTTTTCTGACCAAAAAAAAAAACAAGAAATTTTTTCAAACGTAATTTGAATAGGATGGAATAAGAAATTAACCGATTGACCTAATGGATCCCCGCCCTTTTTATAAAAGATCGACGGTTTAATTGGATCAATAATATCCTTATAAAATATATACACACACTCCCTTATTAAAAAAAAAAAAAATTCAAGATGTATTTAATTAGAAGAGCTGACTCGATATATTTAGGCACATGATATTTCTCTGGAAGAATGGGTGCTCCATATTTGAGACAAAAGGTGTTAAACAGAAAATATTTATTAATATTTTTATCCCAATAATTTTTTTTTATATGTGCATAGGATCTTCCATTCGAATCTTGAATCCACATAATTTTTCATTTGGAAAGTTGTCTTTAGCTAGTAAATTAAAAACTAATTGTCACCATTATAAAAGATTTTGAATCCAATACAACAAGTTACTTTATTTTATAAATAACAGGTTTAGAAACATTACTATGCATTTTGGTGTAAATGATATATACAAGCTTAAAAACGTTAGTGTAAGATATTGGAATAAACCACACCACAATATGAGAATTTTTTTTTCTCTGTGCAGACAGACAAATGAGAAGATATTATTTTGCATAGTACGAAATATAGGCAGATACCGATACGGATCGGTTGATACGTATCGGTATCGGCCTACCCCAATCCGATCCTGAACCGATCCTCACGTAGCAAATCATAAAGAAAAAAAAACCCCCCAATTCTGAGCCAATACCGATCCGATACCCCGATTCCGTATTGGTATCGGCCGGGACCGATCCCGATCCCGATACCGATAATTCCTACTATGTTATTTTGGTCAAACCAATCCATTGTATGCAATTTCAACTTGGCTTCAGTGACATCTTTTTTTAAGAAAAATATACAAGTGCCTAGAAGACTAGGCCCTTATTTTCTATTAATACAAGGGCCAACAGATCTTCAAGTATAACGTGGCTGGAAAGATTCTTCTCTTCTTATTATCACATTATCACCCCAATTTTAGTTAAAATAAATTACATAATCACTATAAACTTGAGTACTTCTGTGTCGACTAATGTATGGATTAACATATAGCAAGTCAGTTACATATCACAAAAAGAAAAAATGTCAGGCATACATGAATTGTTAAAATCTAATTAATTAACTTAATTGGGTGATTGTAAATTTGTAATACCATTGACCACAATGTAATTGTCGCTGTAAATCCATGTTGATTGAGTTCAGAGATCGATGAATTCTCTAATTTTTTTTTCCGAGCTACCGGCTCATTGACTTCAACATAATGTATCGGGTAGCTGGAAATCCAATAACAATTAAACCCGTTAACAATCAGGGCCTGTTCGGCAACCCCATTTCCCATGGGTATTCTAAGGAAAAAGAGAGGTAATGGTATATTTACCTATATGGTGTTCGGTAGCTTGATAAAATACCAATTATTGTATCCATTTTGAAACCCATCATACTCTTTACACTAGCTTTTGTTGGGAAAAAAAAATTCAATCAAACCTCCGGTATTTTTTCCCAAATTGACTTGTGGCAGCACTCAAATTAAAGATGGATTAAATTAAAAGATGAAATTGTACTAATCAATGCTTATTTAAAATTAACTTGTACAACGGATCACCATTGTAAATTGTGTATAATATTTGTTATAATTTTTTTGTAAATTGTTATAAAATTGCCGCATCACTATTGTTATAAAAATTTTCGTTTCTAATAAGTCACAAAATTTATATTTTTATAAAATTACTTATTTTAATTCTAAACGTGTCACAAAATTTGTATTTTAAATTACGTAAACATTTAACATTATATCGTTACTCCTTATTCATTTCGGATCTAACGTCTTGATTTACCTTTTGGATTTAATTTAATAAATTTTAATTTTTTTGTGTTAGTTTATTGTATGTCTTCATAATTTAATTCATTCTATAACTAACTAAATGTTTTAATTAGCAGTGATTTACATATTGTTAGTTACTTAAAGATTTAAAATTGTTAGTTAATTAAATATTTAATTTTTTTTAGAATATGATATATACAATTATATTGATCAGAATCAGTGATTAGTATTAATACACTTAATATAGTTTAATTGTAGCGGCCATTTTTATTAATATCCTTAAAAAAACTAAATTTTAAAAATAACCATACATTTAATTTTTTATTAAAAATACCCCAACCACCAGGCCCCCGGGCGGCCCAAAACACAAGCGGAGTGCCCGTGGCTGGGGCGCCCCATGGCCCTTTTTTTTTTTTAGATGTTATTATTTTGATTTGAATAATTTTGTGAAATAAAAGTTTTCTTATTTAGAGTGTATGCCAAAAAATAAAATATTTGATATATTTACAAAGTGATGTCGTAAATTTTTATAACTTTGATTTTTTTATTTTTAATTTTTTGGTGAACTTTGATTTTATTTGTCAGTTGGATATCACAAATCTAAATATAACACTAATAAGGACTTGGCTTTTATTATGGTTTTTATAATATATGTATAATGTACACATACACATACACATACACATACACATACACATATACACACATACATATACAGATACATATACATATACATATACATATACATATACATACACATACACATACACATACACACGTACACACGTACACACCTACACACACACACACACACACACACACATACGTACAGATACATATACATATACATATGCATTTACATATACATATACATATACATATACATATACATATACATATACATATACATATACATATACATATACATATACATATACATATACATATACATATACATATACATATACATATACATATACATATACATATACATATACATATACATATACATAGACATATACATAGACATATACATATACATATACATATACATATATACACATATACATATACAAAGCTACATATATACACATACTATTTTAGTAGCCCTAAACTACTATTTTGAATAAAGGCTAAGTCCTTAATTAGTGTTATATTTAGACTTGTGATATCCAACTAACAAATAATATTAGTATACATATACACATACATTTTTGCTTTGGTCCATACTACAATTATAATTTGATATTAGTTAGTAACAAAAAAAGGTAGAATATTTCAATTCATGCAACATATATACATATTGTCTTTTGTACACATGCAATCCCATGTGATAAAACATAACATATACTCCTCTGAATCCAATACAATGTTTGTATAAAAGTTATGTCCTTACCACTTAGTAACCGTGTGATCAAGGTTTGGCCCAAAATTCAGCAAGTTGGGCTCAAATTGCCAATTAAATGCTTAGTTATGATCTAGTTTGGACCAAAATTTCATACAAACTAAGGCGTATTAGATCCAACATATCAAAAAAAGAGTATGCATGTGATCCATGACATGATGTCTCTTGGTTAAAGGTCTCCAACATATTGCATCTCCAAATGACATTCATCAACATATATGTGCATACATAATAAAAAATAAAAATTCTCAGTTAAAATTTTCGTTCAAAATTATAGGAAAATATCTATACATAAAATTAATTGAATCTGTATAACTTTTATACGAACCACTGAAAATCAATTTCGTAAAAAAAATTTATTGCATATTATATGAATTTACGACATCACTTCATAAATATATCCAAATGTTTTATTTTTTGGCATACACTCTAAACAAGAAAACTTTTTCTTCACAAAATTATTTAAATCAAAATACTAGTATATGTATATGTGTATATGTGTGTATGTGTATATGTATATATTATATTATAAAAACCATAATAAAGGCCAAGTCCTTATTAGTATATGTATATGTGTATGTGTATGTGTATGTGTATGTGTATGTGTATGTGTATATTATTCATATATTATAAAAACCATAATAAAGGCCAAGTCCTTATTAGTGTTATATTTAGACTTGTGATATCCAACTGACAAATAAAATCAAAGTTCACCAAAAAAATTAAAATAAAAAAAATCAAAGTTATAAAAATTTACGACATTACATCGTAAATATATCAAATATTTTATTTTTTGGCATACACTCTAAATAAGAAAACTTTTTTTTACAAAATTATTCAAATCAAAATACTAACATCTCTCTAAAAAAAAAAAAAAAAAAAAAAAGGGCCATGGGGCGCCCCAGCCACGGGCGCTTCGCTTGTGTTTTGGGCCGCCCGTGGGCCTGGCGGTTGGGGCATTTTTAATAAAAAATTAAATGTGGGGTTATTTTTAAAATTTAGTTTTTTTAAGGATATTAATAAAAATGGCCATAATTGTAGTATTACATCTTCTATAAAAATAAAAATAACAACCAACATCTTAACAAATTTTCCATACATTTTGCCGAACACCTATATTCTAAAAATTTTCATGGGTTAAATAACTTTGGTTTTGACAAATTAAAATTCCCAATCCCAAATGAAAAATTCCTATTCCCTCTAAATTCCTATGTTGCCGAACAGGCCCTCAATCTCTAATCATTGAGAGTACTAATTAACAGTCTTAGGCAAAAGTTTGTGTTAGATGTACTTTGAATTTTTATAATACTTTTATACTGTCATTTTTCTAAGATATTAAGCCTAACTATTTCCAGATATATAAAGAAAATATATATTTGTCAAGTTTTAAAAGTTAAATATATCAATAACATATATGAGTTACCGTTAGGAAACAATCAAACACTAATTTGCAGATTAAAACTACCAATTTTTTGTCCAATATATACTTCAGCCAAGAAGCTCCCCCTATATATTACCACTGAAACTACTCTGCCAATCATCCGTGAGCACAAAGCTAATTCACTTTCAATCCCACCCCACCCACACCGAAACACAAAATTAAAAAAACAAAAACTCTCTCCACCATCGTAAATATATGGCAGAGGAAACTGTGAACCATGTCTTGAGCAAGCTTGCTGATGCCATGGTCGAGAAAGCTCAGGAACTATACAAGGTGAGTGGGCAGATCGAGCAGATGCAGACGGAGCTTCGCTTGATCCAAGCTTTGCTTAGAGATGCCGATTCCAAGAGTAACAGAGATGAAAGGGTAAGAGAGTGGCTGAACCTTGTCAGAGAAATTGCCAACAGAATAGAAGATGTGATTGATACCTTCCTGGTTGAGATCCAAGAAAACTGTCCAAAACGTCCCCGCTGGTTCACCAAACTTACGACATTTGTAAGAAATCCCATAAAAATAAACAAGCTGAGTAGCGAGCTCAATACAATCACACAGCAACTCAAATTGCTTTACCAGCGCAAAACTGACTTGGGAATTATGGTACATGGTGCTGGTGGTGAAGACAATGCTCAGCTACCTTTTAGGCCGACAAAACCTTCTGATATTGATGAATCAGAAATTGTTGGCCTTGACGCTGCGACGTGCGAGATTATCAAACGGCTGCTTGATAAAAACGAATCAAGGCGCACGGTGCTCTCAATTGTCGGTACTGGTGGCATCGGGAAGACAACACTGGCCCAAAATGTATACAAAAGATACAAAAGGTGCATGTGCTCTCTTTCAAACACGTTTCAATTTTGAGTGCGTAAATTATTGTGGAACAATCTGTGACAAGAAAATTGCTAAATCAGAAACCAAGTAGTTGTTAAGAAGTCAACTGCTCAGATTCGATCCTTTGTTAGATTTGTGCTTTCTCAAGAAATCGTGAATACATCAATTCTTCGATCTAATTAGTTAAGAAACTGGGAGATATTGTCATCAATTAATTCTTCATTATTATCAGTAATCAATTACCTTGCATGTATTTGTTACCTAGAACAACAAGATAAGTTTTTTTCTTAATGGTCAATAAAATCCAGAAACTTGCAATTTATGAGTTAAATTGAAGACGATGGTTATATAAAGGGATTGCTTTGTAGTTTAAGCGGATCGGGAAAAGTAAGTTCTGATGTCCCTGAAATACACCCAATATATATATGATTCAGATATTTTATTCCATAAACAATCACCTTAATTTGTATGTTTAATCAAAATTAGCCTCTCGGTTTTGGTTAATACAATTTAAAACATGGTAATAATGGGTCCAAATTTTCTTAGCTTCAAGTTAATTTATCCTCAAAGATGTACTTTCCAATATTTCATTTCTTAACGACATATAAATTTGATACAAAATGTAGTCTAATTCTTCTTTACAGTACATATAATCAATCAAGTAATAATGGAAAAGATCTCCAATTAAAATTTCCCTTTCTGCTGCCTTTTTTCTTGATGTAACACATTCATTTGTAACAACAGTGCAGAATTGGTGGAGCAATTCAATTGTCGTATATGGCTGTCCATTTCTCAAAAGTTCAATATAAAAGATCTCCTGAGAGAAATTCTTTACTCAATTGAACCTGAAATGAGAAAACAAAATCCACCCGTGACAGATGAGGATGTATTGGTGAAGCTTAAGAGCTCCTTGGGACGCATGAGGTACTTAATTATCCTAGATGATGTGTGGACAGAAAATCTTTGGGACCGATTGAAAACAAACTTACCTGATCCAAACAATGCGAGCCGTGTGATAATTACCAGCAGATTTGGTAATGTTGCTAAACGGGCAGATTGCAATATAGAACCGTATATGCTCGGTTACCTAAATGATGATAATAGTCTAGCTCTCCTCTTCAGAAATGCATTTCAAAAACATATAGAACCTGAGAATTACCCTAGTCATCTCTTGGGAGTCGCCAAAAAATTAATGAAAAAATGTGGTGGGCTACCCTTGGCATTGGTTGTGTTAGGCGGTATCCTCACAACTAAAGAACGCACCAACAGTGCCTGGGGCAAGTTGGAGGAAAACATGGATTGGTTCAACGAAGATCAGAAGAGGTGCTTGCAGGTCCTAGCCATGAGTTATGAAGACTTGTCATCCTATCTGAAACCATGTTTTCTTTATTTTTCTTCCTTTCCTGAAGACTATAGGATCTCAGCAAAGCATGTCACGAGAATGTGGGTCGGTGAAGGATTCATACCGAAAGATGGACCTGGGACAATAGAGGATAGAGCTGAGGGATTCCTTCAAGAGCTAGTGCAAAGGTACATTCCTTCTTCTTTTTTTAAGGTACATAATACATATAAAAGAAGTACTGATGTGCTTTCGGCAGCCCAGTTGAGTCAACTTCACACCAAATTTACAAAAATGAAATTATAGAACCAAAACCCAAAGCACACAAATTCTTTTCCAACGACTCCCCTAAATCAGTCTTATTGATATAATTAACGAATAATTTAGCATAATTTCAGATCCCATTTTAGGGAGAATTTCTGGTGTGCTCAGGTAAACTGCTAAAATAGCCATTATCCTCATAAAAAATACCATAATATCCAATATCTCCTCCGAAACATTACATTTTTTTTTCTATAATCTTTTATTTATTTTACATTTTATTTAATTATTTTAAAAATTGAATTGACAAATATTCCCTTTACTATGTTCTTTTCTCTGCCTTGTTACGTGGAGAGTTTTTTTTTTTCTGGATATTACTTTTAACTTCTAAATTTTATTTTCTATATGATTTTTATGGTGTGACGTTTAGTCTACATGGTACTGCAACATTAGTGGTGTTGGGTTTGAATTTTTTTTTTTTTTTTTTGAGAAAAGAATAGAGGTCTAGCCCCTATTATGTATTAAATGCTATTGGTTACAGAGTTTTAAGGGTTTTGAGAAATAAAGCATCAATACAAGGAATTAAATTTCAAGCTTCAATCGAACACAAGTCTTCAGTCTTAAAGATTCTCTCTCCAGATAACAAATTCTTTTATTCAAAGTAGCTCTCTAACCTGCGGCGATTTTTATTAATATCCCTAAAACAAATCAAAATTTTAAAAATGCCCCTGTCCCCAAATTTTTATCAAATATGCCCTGACCGCCTGGGCCCAGGGCGGCCCAAAACACACAGTGAGGCGCCCGTGGCTGGGGCGCCCCATGGCCTTTTTTTTTTTTTTTTTTTTTTTTTAGAGATGTTAGTATTTTGATTTGAATAATTTTGTGAAAAAAAGTTTTCTTATTTAGAGAGTGTATGCCAAAAAGTAAAATATTTGATATATTTACGAAGTGATGTCGTAAATTTTTATAACTTTGATTTTTTTATTTTTATTTTTTTTGGTGAACTTTGATTTTATTTGTCAGTTGGATATCACAAGTCTAAATATAACACTAATAAGGACTTGGCTTTTATTATGGTTTTTATAATATATGTATAATATACACGAGGAGGGTTCAAATGCCTCCATGTTTTTGTGCCTCCATCTCTCTCCATCATTTTCAAAGTTCAAACAGTCGATCCGAACCGTTCAATCTAACCTCCATACTAAAATATGTTTGGAGACCAAATTTTATATTTTTAGGAATTTTTTTACTATTTTCTTAGATAGGTACAAAATCAGTAAATCTGAACCATCTAAAAACAGTATTTTTTTACCTATCTAAAAAAATAGTAAAAAAATTCCTAAAAATATAAAATTTGGTCTCCAAACATATTTTAGTATGGAGGTTAGATTGAACGGTTCGGATCGACTGTTTGAACTTTGAAAATGATGGAGAGAGATGGAGGCACAAAAACATGGAGGCATTTGAACCCTCCTCGTGTATATTATACACATACACATACACATACATATACACATACACATACATATACATACATATACACATACACATACACATACATAGACATATACACATACACATACACATACACACACATATACATATACATATACACACACATATACACATACACATACACATACATATATACATATACATATACAAAGCTACACATATACACATACTATTTTAGTCCGTCGGATGCAATATGGTCCTGCCAAAAAAATTTATTGCATATTATATGAATTTACGACATCATGATGCAATATGGTCCTGCGCATGCTTCACGAAAAGGGGCGTAACTTTTGATCCGTCCGTCGGATCGGGCTGAAATTTTGACAGGAACTCCACAGCCCAAAGGCCGAAAGGAAACTAATCTATAGATTCATTTCACCCATCGTGGGTTCAGATTCGCGATCCGAGTCTTCCTTCATGGTCTTTTATGTTTTTTTTTATGTATTTTATGTTTTTAGGGTTTGTATTTAAATAGAAGTCATGTCTTTTGGCAGAAGTTAGTTTTTAATGTATTCAGTTTTATCAAAGAATTGAGTTTTTAATGTGTGATCTCAGAACCAAATCTATCTTTCCATTACTTTTTCCAATTTCTTGATCGTTCGTGCATCACATCACTTCATAAATATATCCAAAAGTTTTATTTTTTGGCATACACTCTAAACAAGAAAACTTTTTCTTCACAAAATTATTTAAATCAAAATACTAGTATATGTGTATATTATACATATATTATAAAAAACATAATAAAGACCAAGTCCTTATTAGTATATGTATATGTATGTGTATATGTGTGTGTATATGTATATGTATATGTATATGTGTGTGTATGTGTATGTGTATGTGTATATTATACATATATTATAAAAACCATAATAAAAGCCAAGTCCTTATTAGTGTTATATTTAGACTTGTGATATCCAACTGACAAATAAAATCAAAGTTCACCAAAAAAAATAAAAATAAATAAAATCAAAGTTATAAAAATTTACGACATCACTTCGTAAATATATCAAATATTTTACTTTTTGGCATACACTCTCTAAATAAGAAAACTTTTTTTCACAAAATTATTCAAATCAAAATACTAACATCTCTAAAAAAAAAAAAAAAAAAAAAAAAAAAGGTCATGGGGCGCCCCAGCCACGGCCGCTCCGCTAGTTACCATGGGGCGCCCCAGCCACGGGCGCCTCACTGTGTGTTTTGGGCCGCCCTGGGTCCAGGCGGTCAGGGCATATTTGATAAAAATTTGGGGACAGGGGCATTTTTAAAATTTTGATTTGTTTTAGGGATATTAATAAAAATCGCCGTCTAACCTGTTTGCGAGTTTCTTTATTCACCAGTCATTGCTTGCAAAATCGGCTGATTCCGAGTTGTTATTTTTTGTAACACAAGAGAAGAGTTTAAAAAACAAATTTTACTCGTAATCTTATTTTTCAGCTTTGTATGTGTCGCTATTTATAGTTACAAGTCAAAAGAAAAACTTGCTGTTGGAATGCACTATTCCCTATTGCTATTAATTACAGGGCACTATTTTCTATCGTATTAAATAAACTAGCTGTTGTAATTTGAATTCATTTTATATTTCAACACTTCCCCTCAAGCTAGGGATATATATATCGTACAATTCTAGCTTGGTTATAATTTCAATACTTCCACTCAGATCCAAGATTTTAGTGAAGATATCCGCGAGTTAATCTGTAGTTTTTACATATGGTATTTCAATTTCCTTTGCTTGAAGATTTTTCTCTAATAAAGTGACAATCCACTTCAACGTGTTTTGTTCGCTCATGAAATACATGATTTGATGCTATGTGTTGTGCCGAATTGTTGTCGCAATATATTTTCATTAGTTCTTGAATTTTAAAACCCATGTCTGATAGGAGTAGCTTGATTCGTGTTAGTTCGCTTGCAGTTGATGCCATGGCATGGTATTCAGCTTCGGTCCTTGATCGTGATACAACATTTTGTTTCTTGCTTTTCCATAAAACTAGATTTCCGCCTACAAATGTGCAAAAACTGGAGCATATTTGAACACAATAATTATGATGTATATATTGGAGCATATTAAATAAACTAGGTGTTGCAATTTGAATTATGTTAATTGATATTTCAACACAAGTTGACTCGGCCAAATTGGAACATAATCGGTCGATGGCGAACCTATATTTCCCAAGTTTTCCCAGTTGGATGAATTTTGTATGGAAAACTGCGTAATTTGAAGTTGAATAGAAATAATCGGTCAAATTCTCACTCTCTTACTTCCATAGCAAAATTATACCGTTTTAGTAATTCAATCGAGCTATTTTTGTTTCCATTTTTTTGTGTTTTTGCATGCCCAATCGAAGGGTATTTGGGGAAGAAACCAAGAGGCAACATGCCATTCTCAAAAAAAAACAAAAAAGGAGAACGAAGCTTAAAATATTATAAAATATTGAATATATATGGTGTGCGAGTGGTGTATGGTTTTCCTTTGAGACTATAAGCTCATTCTTGTCATCATTTACATCTATTGAATGATTGTAAGATTTAATTTATGCAATATATTTTGTTTTTATTAAAAATCAACAAAAATAATTTATTTGTTATATGAATCTTGTTTTAACATAATTTTTTGAAAAAAATATTTTTTTAACAATTTTTTGTACAAACAAAACATTCTGCCAAAACAATTCGAGTTTTCGATCTGATTCAGCCGATTTGGACCAATTTATCCGATTCTAATTCCATGACAAAATGACTGATTCTAATTTTGATTTTGATTCCGATTTTCAAAGCCATTCCAGCCTTTGTATTGCATCAGTATGATTACTGGTTGATTTTTTTTCTTGTCGAAAAAATATACTACTAATTTTGTGATACATTCTTCTTGTGAAGGCAGAATCATTAAGAGATGTACTATTATTTCTTGGTCCGCTCGACACAAATAGCAGATACACATTGAATCCCATTTGGTTCAAATTTTCAGTCATGAGAATTCTGTTTAATATATAACAGTAACCAAGTAAATACCTCGAAACTTGGCGGTGCATTCAGCTACCACACTCTTTGAGTGGATGATGTAATTCATTTTAATACATTCGTGCTGGGCTTGATGTGACCTGACAGTTCTGATAATTTGTTTTTATAGCTAATTAACTCCCATTAAATGCGGATCAGGTTGGGTTCTGTCTTGGTATCGTAATTATACATATATTTTTCTTTTTGTATCATCAGATGTTTGGACTAAGTAATAAGACCTATCATATTTATACTGTTGCAGGTGCTTGATTCAAGTCACTGAAAAGTCTTGGAATGGCTACAGCAAATACTGCCGTATTCACGATCTTCTATGGGACCTGGCTATCCACAAAGCCAAGGAGGATAACTTCTTCACCATATTCTCAAAAGAATACGAAGATGTTAACCAGCTGGTTACTATAAAGCCGCACCGTGCGGCACTGCAATTTTGCACTCTTACGAAGGAGGGTGTTTATTCGGAGAACACTCATTCTTTACTATGTTTTTCTTCTAAGAGAAGTTTAACAAATGGTAGTGGATTTAGACTACTAAATTATAGTGGCTTTAAACTACTTAGAGTGTTAACCATTGAGCGTGTTGATACGAGAGAATTCGCCGGTAGTGACTGGCTGAAGGGCTTGATGCACTTGAGGTATCTGGGTTTAAGATACTGCTTTATTCAACAAGAAATATTTAAGAAGATTTCCTTGAATAATCTAGAAACTGTTGATTTAAAGGACTCAGATATATTTCATGGTAAAGAAGAAGCTACGGATTGGTCATCTGATGTTGTAATCCCAAATCTACGACATTTATTTGGTTACTTGGATGCTGTACAATGTTTCCCGTTAAAATGGGATCACCATACAAATCTACAAACATTAAAATATGTGAATAACAGTGCACTTCCTAAATTAGGATGTTGTATCAACTTGCGCACGTTAGGGATTTATTACAGAAGGGTTGTTTGCCATCCAGAAGAGTGGCAAACTCTTAAGGGTGTGCTGAGAAGGACAGAACAGTTGGCATCGCTCACCATTTTTGCTGATGGGTACATCATTCCATTTGGTGGTACAGGAGACCTACCTTGTCATGAGAAGATACAAAGTCTATATCTTAAGGGAGAGTGGGCAAAAGATATGTGGCCTCCAAGTGTTGAGATGTTCCCAACAAACCTCACCAAATTGGTGCTCCGATATTCTAGGCTTGAGGAAGATCCAATGCCCATACTTGAGAACTTGCAAAGCCTCAGGATACTTCGGTTATTGGCCGAGTCATATATGGGAACAAAGTTCATCTGTTCCATCGGAGGGTTTCCGAACCTCAAAAAACTGGAGCTTGGATATCTCCCGAAGCTAAGTCATTGGGATGTAAACGAGGGAGCTATGCCCATCCTTAGTCACCTCATAATTGAGGAATGTGATGAGCTGCGCACAATTCCCGAGCTACCAAACGTGCAGATAGAAAGGTAACATGTCATGCTCTTTGGTTGTAAAATTTCTTTACAGTTTTCACGTCTTGATTTGATGTTCGTATATACATACACACACACCTTGTGTGCCTGCAAGGCCTTATTATATTGTCATTATTTTTCTATTCTGAATAATTTCAGGGATTATTCTCGCAACACAAATCGTTCAATCACGCTTGTGAGAGTAAAACGTTTCGCGAGATTAATACGTGGCAGGCAGCATGCCGGCACATAATCATACATAGAGATGAACGGTTAGATTTTTCAGTTTGTTGTTTTCGGGTTGTTCAATTTTTCATATTGGATTTTTAATAGGCTTACTTTTCTATTGTTTGTCAGTTTCAATTTTTTTTAATTGTAATTGTACTACTAAATTTTGCATGAATTTGTATTGGTTTGGAATAATGTTGTGATTCACTTCATTTTTTTAACATCGTATATGTTTGTTTTTTCCTGGTTATCAATCTGCAACATAATGATTTCATAAATTTGACGAGAAGATAATGATTATTGTAACATCCCAATTTTTTAATATATGAAATTTTATTTTACTTGAAATAAAGTATGTTAAAAAAATAGCAATATGGATTTTGAAGGATAAATTACAAACCTTGGAGTTTCAATAATCTCAAATTAATACACTAGAAGTTTATTCGAAAAATTTAAATAGAAATAGCTAATTTTGAGGTCCTCTAATTTTGATTGATAAATTTTGTTAGTGTTAAAATCAGCAATCTTAGAAATTTCGTAAGATATTAAGATTTACATTAAGATATTTAAATTAATTATATATTTTGATGACTTTAATATATTGATCTCAGATTTTTTTTTTTTTTTTGAGAAAGAAAGCGGAGGTCAAGCCTCCACATTCCATGGATTGACTATTGTTCTCAGATGTTATTTTTCAAAATCTTTTAGTAGTTATATTTTCATATATAGAGGCGGTTTTAGTTAATGCCTTCAGTTCTATTTGTTCATCATCATCTTCTTCGATTTTTATTCTTAATTAACAAAAATCATCTATTAGGATTCGCTCCGAAATAAATTTAATTTTTTAATCGAGTCAAATGCTATCATAGAATGAAATATCATTTATATATTGAAAGGTTGTTAGATTATAGATCACATCGGTGGAAGTGGCGAGTGGCGACACAAATAGATCTTGCATTGACAGTATCTGTAAGGTAAAAAAATGACTATCTGTGAGGGTATACCAACATAAAGGTGTTTTTTTTTTTTTTCTATTAGCCGCGGTAGTATCTGTGACAGTATACTAACAGTATCCCTCGTGGATACTATCCCATTCTTGCAGGAATTTGGGAGTCCAGCTAGTAAGATATTAGTATCATTTCAACCTAAAGGACACTATCTCCAAAACTTATTGGATAGACTTTAAAAGATGAATCAAAACTATTCAAACCGATCTACTTGATGAGTTATACGTTTACATGCAAAATTTATAATTATTTTGAATTTGTATAATGTCAAGTCAAGTGGTCAAATGTAAGGTTTTTTAAATTAATTTTAATGCAATCATTTTTCATCAGTTTTTGACTGCTTGACTTGATACTAAAATAATTCGAAAGTTCATAAATAGGTCGATCTAAACAGTTTGGATTTATCATTTAAAGTTCATCCAACATGTTTTAAAAATCGATGTCACATGACACTAATGTCATACTAACTATACTCATAATTTGTTTGACAATGAGAAGCACTTCCATAGGACCGCCCCACTCCCCGCACAAGTATCATCTCCATTACCGTAAAAGATTCCCTTCACTTTACAGTTTGAGATTAACTCTCAGCAGCTTTGGGATTCGAGCTAGTGCAGGGACAGTATTATTAGGCTTTGAGATTCATGCCAAGTTAAAAAGAACGGCCCAGATCCAGTAATTATAAAAGATTCCTATTACGGTACCAGGAAGGATCTGAATTCCCCACTCCCCAGCTGACTAGTGGTAATTGTTCTCGTAAGTGGGCCACAAATAAACATTTGAGAACTATGAAACTTGATCACTTGAACAAAAGCACGTAATTAATTGCATGGGCTATTAGCTATTTGGGCCCCGTTTTGGAATGAATAAAAAAAGGCTGTCCAAAAATTATAGACACTATATTGTAGTCGGACTGCGCACCCAATTTTATGAGCTCCAGCTTTATTGCTGCTGGCGTTGTGTGGCGCTGTTACTGTTGCTGCTTGCTGGTAACTACAAGTGTATTTTTATAATAATTTCTTTGTCCACACCTTGTTTGATGAAATTCCTCAATGAAGTCACTTTTCTAATGATGAAAAAAAATAAAAAAAAACTATCTTCCACCAACATCTGAGACCTATGCTATTCTTAATCCAATCCATTAGCCACCATGGTCTTTTAACCTGGGTTTAGACATGGAGTTCCAGTCCGACCATAGATAGGATTATCAAAATCATATTTCAGAAGTCCTTGCTACATATGCCATCCATTGAGTTGTAGTCTGAACCATATGATCTAAACAATATTACACTTGAAAGTCCCTGCTATCCCTGCATTGGTTATCTTGAATGTTGTTTCTCTTTTTCTTTTTTTTTAAAAAAAAAAATCTTTGTAGGCTAAGGAAACAAGTGGAGCAGGAAAGATGTTGACATCTTTAACTTCAAACTGTCAATAATAATAATATATAAATAAATGATGGATGAAATATCTAACATTAGAGTACAAATATATAATAATAATAATACAAAAAACTAATACTCCATGAAGTGTTATATATTTTCATGTGTATCTAAATTGTAGATGTTACCCAATAAGACATGTACTTTGCTGAGGACTGATGTTTAGTCTGAACCAGATCGGGATAAAATAAGATCATAGAAAAATAAGGAATTGAATTTGGTATGCTTTTAAAGACCGATATGGTTATGTTATTGTTTCTTGAGTCCCACATTGTTTTTTGAATAGAATTTCTTATCACATAGCCTGTAAAAAGTACCCAATGATTATCTATTAATTAGACACAATTCAGAAGTTTCATGGGGTTTATTCGAGCTTCCCTATGAAATTTGCCGTGAATCCCCAGAAGATGGTATCCATCGCCGAACCGGTTACTAGAGGTGTCTCTTCATTAACAGAGCCTCTTGTAAACATTCTCTCTGTTCTTACCAACTTCATTGGCTAATTGAATTTGGTGCGTATGCAATTTAACTTCAAACTAATTGAATTCCATTTGTAATAATAAGCGTGACTCAGTCAAGTCAATCATGCACTAGTTGCTGAATAATTATTTGGATATACGCAGCTGGCTTTAGTAATAATATACATTAACATAGTCAACTGATTTCTATGTTACAAGTTGTCAAGCTACGGAACTGATAAACCAAAATATAAATGAACTACGGGAGACAGCTCATCCTTAGCTGTCAAGCTACGTACAGAAATCATCATTTTTTATATCTATATATAATATTTATAAAGTATACATTGCATATATAGTACGTAATTTTTACAGATGAGAAGATATTATTTTGGTCAAACCAATACATTGTACGAAATTTCAACTGGCTTCAATAATGACTTCTTTTTTTCAAGAAAAAAAAGTTGGTATGAAAAATTGTAGGCCCTTATTTTCTGTTGATGGAATAAAAATTGTTAGTAGGCTTGCTTGTTGATTAAGGAAAAAGTAAAAATTCAAAAAAGGATAATAAGTTTAATATAATTAACACTCCTAATAAGAACAGATCTCCAAGAGTAACGTGTAGTCATTTCTCTTCTTATTAATTATCACATCATCACCCCAATTATATATAATAATAAACTTGAATACTTCTGTCTCAACTTGTGTATGGATTAACATATAGCAAGTCATTACCCATCACAAAAAGAAAAAAGTCAGGCATACATGAATTGTTAAAATCTAGTTAATTAACTTGATTGGGTGATTGTGATACCATTGACCACAATGTTATTAATTGTCGCTGTAAATCCATGTTGATTGAGTTCAGAGATCAATGAATTATAATTCAAGAATAAGGCAGTTTTCGCGAGGATAAAAAAGTGATTTTTTGTGATGGAGTACCGTCATTGTTCAGCTTTTTCTTTTTGCGACGGTACTTTTCCCAAGAGAGTACCGTCATAAATGCACTTTTTCGAACTACCGGCTCATTGGCTGCAACATAATGTATCAGGTAGCTGGAAATCCAATAAACAATTAAACCCAATCAATCTCTAATCACGGAGAGTACTAATTAACAATTAATTAATCTACATCAAAAATTTGTTTTAGATGTAGTTTGATTTTTTATAATATTTTTATACTATAATTTTTCTAATATATTAAGCCTAACTATTTCCGGATATATAAAGAAAATATATATGTGTCAAGTTTTAAAAGTTAAATATATCAATAACATATATGAGTTACGTTTTTTTTTTTTTTTATTTGAAAACTTAGCAGCTGCTTCTAAGCAATATATGAGTTACAGTTAGGGAACAATGAAACACTAATTTGCAGATTAAAACTACCAATACTTTTGTCTAATATATACAATCGGCAGGAAATTCGTGTAGCTCCCCTGTTTATGTCCGTGTGCAATCACTTATTCTGTAGTAGTGAGTTGTCGAGCTACGGAAATCATCATTTTTTATATCTCTATATAATATTTATAAGAAGAGAGTTCAACTGCCTTCATCATGCTTCCATTTTTTTTTAAAAATTAATAACTGAAAATTTAAAACTTTAAAGTAAAAAAAAAAATTGTTGGATATGATATATATCATTTTATCTATGCATATGTAAAAAATTATGACATTTCAACTTTGTTTTGGTTGTTATCAAGAGCTTGTAAAAATGGACTAATGTGGATAATTTATAAACATTGATTTTTCAACTTTTGATCACATATAAACAGAACGGAAATGTGATAATTTTTTATGAGAGCATATGGTTTTATTTTGATGTTTATAATTTAAATTTTTAGTCATTAACATTTTAAAAATGGAGGCATGGTCGAGACACAAAAAATAGAGGCATTTGAACCCTCCTCTATTTTATACATTTGAACGGAAATGTGTTGTCTTCACGCTCTCTGGCCCCAATAATATACATTAACAGAATCAACTGATTTTCGTTTAGTGTGAACATAATGATACAAGTGATAACTCAACCAAATATAACTCAACTACGGTAGACAGTTCATCTTTAGGTTTTTTTTTTTTCTTTCTTTCTTTCTTTATCATTAATCTATAGTTGTCAACCTACTGTAATCATCATTTTTATATGTATATATAATATTTATGAAGTACAAATTGCATATTAATTGTTACAGATGAGAAGATATTATTTTGGTCAAACTAATCCATTGTATGAATAAGAGTGTTGTAGGTTTCCAAATCTGGAACAAGTCCACAAGTAGGCATTTCATATATCGAACACCCTCCGTGCTGTAATAACATCTCCATTTTTGCACATGCCATCAATGAGAATGTTACAAGTGATCACATCGGGCCTCACTTTTTGGGCAGCCATCTCTTTAAAGATCTCTACAGCCATGCCAATCTCAACCTCTTTGCAAAAGCCATGGATTAGAGTGCTGTAAGTAATAAGGTCATGCATCGATCGCTGAGATGGATTAATTTTGTTCGTGCGTTAATCTGGAAAGTTATATTGATATTCAGATTTTTGACTTAGTTAATGTTAGGATGATATTATGAAACTTGACTAGTGGTAATTGTTCTCGTAATTAGTGGGCCCAAAATAAACATTTGAGAACTATATATGAAACTTCATCGCTTGAACAAAATTAAAGCAGGTATTTAATTGCATGGGCTATTAGCTATTTGGGCCCCGTCTTGGACTGTTTAAAAAAAGGCTGAACAAGTTTTTTCAAGGCCCACTTGAAAACTTACAAGTCTTAATTTATTTCAAAACGTTTATGAGATTAATTAAAAATATTACTTATCCATTCGATTGATATTAATCATATCAAATCCACTGTGATATATAGCTAAGAAGCCTGTTTGCTTTTGAGCTAAATTCAAATTAAATGGATGGTTCAAATTTGATGATAAAGTTACTTGATTAGTTTATTTATTATTTTTTGAAAGGAACTTGTTTATTTTATGAATTGATGCACATGCTTGAAGACAAACTAGACTATGACATATTTGGTTTATTTAGATTCCTATTCGTTCATATCTGTCATTAATTCAAAGTACTGACTCGATATATTGAACAATAAGAGGAAAAACAAGTACTTAATAATGAGGGTTCCAATGCACCCAAATTTTTGTGCTCCCATTTACTTCCAATCTTGTACCACACATCTCATTCAAGATTAACGGTCCAAATTTGCTCCGCTATAGACTCTTCATTTTCTTTTCGGGCTAGCTCCAATAGAGTCAATTATCTCCAGTGAAGGAAAGAGCAACTCCCTCCAGTTAGGAAAAAGCGACCCCTCCCCCTTCTTCTCCGTTTTGCTTTTCTCCCCAGTCCCCACCCCTCCGATTAACGATGTGGACAAAGTCACCATGTTCACTTCGCTCTTTCTCCCCAACCCCTTCGATTCTACGAGCATGGCAGTTGTGCGCATAGGTCTTACTCAACCAAAGGTCCTATTCAGGCTCTTGTCGCGGTCAATCAACTGGAAACTCAACCAAAGGTGCATGCCTTGGAAAATTACTTAATTTTGTTCACAAGATTCTTATAATATACTAATATGGATCGTCAATCAAATTGCGGCAGTGCATAACTGAATTAATAGTTTGTATTAAACTATGGTTAAGCTGAATTAATAGTTGTCTAGGTTAAACTATGGATCACCACTGAATCAAATTGTGGTAGTATATGGATGTGTTTGGATTGTTTTATCATTTTATTTAGTTACTCGAGTTTGGAAAAGAGAATGATTGTGTTGAGTTTAAATGGTAATTACATCAATCAATAAATGGAAAATAGGCTCAAAAGAAGTTCAGGTCAAATCAGTAGTTAATTTTTATTACCTAAAATATGTCAATGAAGTCAAACTTTGCCTCTGTGAGTTGTACCAGTGTACCAGTCCACATTCATAAACAAATTGACTAGCAGCATTTCTGATTAACTTGCACTTAACTGTGCTTCAAGTTTTTATTCTATTTATCCTTGTTCAGAGGTCAATACTCTAAATTTGTGACAATTTCCACTGATTATGTCAGACGTATTTTGCTCGAGTAAGTTGAGTTGAAATTATAATTTTGTGTTTGATATGTTTATGTGCTCTTTTATTTCTCTTTTATGCTTAGGTACGTTATAGCCGTCATATTTTGTGTGGATTGCATGATGTCAGTTATCGGATTCATCACCACACGACTTTCATATCAGTGGTACATACTACTCTTAATTTACGTGTATGCTGTGCTTATGGATTTGCTTATTTCTTTGCCTTTTGCTATAATCTTTAAATGTATCAGGCAAAAATTCTTCTAAAAGAGTACTTTTGGAGAAGAGGACTTAAAATGGCTGGCACAATGGAGCAGAGTTGGTCTTAGAGCTGAGATGGCATGAGTTGAATAGAGTTCTTGTTTTTTAATTTCTTATCTTGTAGTTAGCAACAAATAGAGAATTTGTAGTGTTGTGGGTGGAAACTAGTAAATTAAGGTTTTTTTAAATTATAATTGTTTTTTAGTTATGTTTAGATTCAAATATATTTTGTAAACATAATAATTGAATAAAGATTTTGAAATCGAAACAATCCCTTTTTATTATGGCATTGAGGTTGTGTGAAAGTAAATAATTTTTTTTCTGAGGTTTTGCATTAGAGATTGTTATTTTTATTATGCCAGAGTTGCATTACTACTCAAACAAAGAGTTCAAGTACATAAATTTAAGCTACAACTAAGCATTAAACATAAATCGAAACTACCAAAAAAAATAGCTAGTAACAGTACTGAAAAATGAGAAATAATAGGTACTGGCAAATTTTCCACATAACTGATGCAATGCCATTACATAGGGTCAGCCATGTATAAATTGAATAAAACTAAAACTGAAATTAAGCAAGGTATATCAATGATCAATCCATATGATTATGAATCCATGTGACAACAAATTAAACAAGATATATATCCTTTTGTTTCAGCCTATAACCAATTCCAACACAAGATACTGGAGATCGCGCAATGCATGCATAATAGGAAAAATTGGTATTGGGATCGGGATCGGCTCAGGATCGGGGTTTTTTTTTTTTTCCTTTATGATTTGCTACATGAGGATCGGCTCAGGATCGGATCGGGGCCGGCCGATACCGATACGGGATGGGAGTATCAGATCGGGATCGGCCGATATTTCCTACTATGCCGCAACGTACATTTGCATCTGTTGTATGTACCAGCCCCTCTCTCAATTATGCTATTCTAAAACTTTGGAAGCACAAGGAAATTGATCTGAAACACAGATATGGGCATATAAGCACATGAAGCAGTGCAACAAGTTCAAGAGAAAAGTTAGCTTATGTGCTAGTCTAATAACAAATAATCTTAAAGACAATGTTATCAACCAAGGACATAATGAATAAAATAATCACGACGCCAAAATATTTTTTACTATGATTAGAACAAGCAAAGTATTACATTTATTTGCCCCACAGCAATAAAAGAAAACTTCATAAATGTGGCCTTATCAATTGATAAGCACTAGCTTTAATACAGTAGTATTTCAAAATTAAGCATCATTAGCATTTTACAATTTCGAACAACTAATGCATTTTCTTTTCCTAGTCTATCTAAATTCCTCAACCTATCTTTTCCTGCAACAAGCCAATCTATCTAGTCATTTATTTATTACATTTGTTTCTGACTTCAGACTTACAAAAAACCTTGGGTAACAAGACCAAAAAATTTTAACAGATGATAGAGGGTACTTCATGCATGTTGACACTAAAAAAATTATCATAGCGAGAAAAAGTGTGGTTTGTGAAACCTAAGAGCAAAAGGGAGCGACACCAAAAACTTAGGATCGAGTGAGAGAGTTATTTCATTAGACGTAAAACGGTCAGAGTAGTGAAAAATATTAAATTCGGGAAGCGGTGCAGAAAAGTAATCAACCTAAAAGACTAGTCCGGCACGGTTTGTTACAAAATCTATGTATGTGTATGATAAATCAAATCTTCCACGGTTCATAGTGTATAATGTAGAATTTAATTTTATGCATAACCGTATTGCATATATAAACTCTAGATATGCCACGATCCTCTAGTGAACCATAATCTGAAATTTAAAGTTACCTTAATCGGTAGCCATGGTCTTCCAGGGATGTACAATTACCGTTGATCACCGGAAGCCTTTAGATTTCCTAGCAATCCCTCTCAAGTCCGATGGAGAGAGCGAGAGAGGCGGCAACGACAACGTTCTGTTCTGCACAAGGAGAGATGCCCTAATTGCAAGTTCTTTACCGAAAATCCCTTCTCAATCACTCTAGATCAATCTCTCAATATCAATCTTTATTTTTGTTCTTATGTAGAGAGAGAAAATTAGAGAGAGAGATCAGAGCCATGACCCTAATCAGATAGGATACAAACCCCTTTATGTTAAGCCGTATATTAAATAGATTGATTAATAGGCGCAACCTGAAAACTGAATAGGTGCACCCTTTATCCAATTGAATAGGCGTAACATCAATTAATTATAATTAATTAATTAATTAACCTTTTATCTTATCAAATCTGTAGCCTATTTTTTTATTGGATCCTTAGCGGGTCTGAATTCAGAACTTGCCTTATTGGGTATTTTCTTATTTACAGAACATTGTCATATTTTATTGTGTTCCCCAGGGACCAATAGCATAATTGTATTATTACCAAACTTTATATAATTTAGACCATCACTAAATCATAAAGTTATTAATACGCGTTCTACACATTAAAGGCCCCACTTCTCATGACACATATTGAACCCGATAAATAATACTTAATTTGATCACTTCATAACGGGTCTAATTTTGACAGTCTATTATTCAATATATATTTATATTACATATAAGCCCACATATGTTGTAATTAATTAAAATTAATTCCAACATATAAATTACACGGAAGTTGACGAGGCGTTTTTTGGGTCCACCAATAGGTGCGAAAAACCATGCATTCTTATAATCATTTATGCACGGATTGTCAAGACCGTGTAGAACTTGTGATCATACACAGTTTTTATGTTATAATCGTGTTTGATATCATTGTTTAAATTTTTTTTCTCAAATATAATTATGTCAGAAGTACAATAGGTAAGGTCTCCTATTCATATGTGTTATCTCCTATTTATATTTAATAGATTACCAACCGGTCGAGTCAGATAGGAATCGGCTGAGTAAGAACGGAATCGGACCGAAACGGTATGATTTTCATCGAGTTATGCAGATTGCGAGTTTTCATGAAAAACTGGGTTGAACAGTGTTCAGCCAGGCGATTCAAGCAATTATGTACCAATTGGAGACGTATTCTTAAGATTTAGGCCGATTCCACAAGATTCAAATTATACGATTGTTTGAACTTTAAAAAGGGAGATATGAATGCATAGCACAGACCGATATGTAATATGCATATCACAAATCTAATGAACTTATATATTTAATTTTTTGCCTTAATTTTCTTTTGGATTTTACAAATTTGTTCTAAATTTAGACTGTAAAAACACTAAGACATGATTCTTTATTTCATCCATTGGAGATGTTCATTTAGAAGCAAGGTACATGCATGTGGTCCAAGATATATGACTAAGATGCATGTGGTCCAAGATATATGACTAAGATGCATGTGGTCCAAGATGACTACGATGCCTGTTTACAACGTGTTTTTGATGGCCAAGGTACATGCATGTACGTGGTCCAAGATGACTAAGATGCATGTGGTCCAAGATGACTACGATGCATGTTTATAATGTTCCGATCTAAATTATTGGTACCCACATATTACAGACGTGGATCATGCATGGCCTCCGTATTATCTTGGATTCAATTCCAAATAAATAACATCTTAAAATTAAAAAACAAACAAAACAAAATTACATATAGCTAGTGAGTTTGGATCTAATCAAACAGAAATATTACTGTTGTTGTGTCTTAATTAATTTATCAAGCATTAACTCTACTAGATCATCTTATGCAATTCTACATGTTCTGAAAACATGCATATTCACTATATATGTCTCTCTTTCCTTCTGATAACCGATTAGGCTTATCTTTATGATGCACAAACATTACATGAGTGGCTTGGCCCATTGGGGGTTTAGAGATAGATGGGGTAATGGTTTATGATCAGGTTGTACTACAACAACATATCACTAGTTTTTATAAGAATTTTTTAGGAACTTCTACCACTCGAATAATCACTCTTCAGTCTAACCTTTGGTTACCTTCTGAAAATTTGACTCTTGCACAATGTGACTTTCTAGAATCTCCTTTTTCTTTGGATGAAATTAAAAGTGTTGTGTTTACTTGTAATCCATCCAAAGCTCCAGGGCCAGATGGTCTATCTTTTCAATTTTATCAATCTTTTTGGGAAATTGTTAAATTAGATTTGTTCAAGCTGTTTCAGGCTTTCTATGATCATGAGCTTGATGTATCAAAATTTAATTTAGCTTCAATCTGTCTAGTACCTAAAAAAGCTGATGCAGTTATTGTAAGGAATTTTAGACCGATAAGTCTCATTAATTGTAGTTATAAATTAGTAACTAAATTGTTGGCTGAGAGATTAGCCAAAGTTATGGACTCATTAATTGATCCTTCTCAAACTGCTTATATAAAGGGTAGGTCAATCCTTGATAATGTAGTTTGTGCCCACGAAATACTACATCAAGTTCGAATTAAAAAACAAAAAGGAGTTTTATTTAAATTAGATTTCGAAAAGGCTTTTGATCATGTAAATTGGGATTTCTTACTAGAGGTCCTTCAAGCTAGAGGTTTTGGTTCTAGATTTATTAGTTGGATTAAATTAACTTTACAAGGTAGTCGAACATGTGTTAATTTAAATGGTTCTTTAGGATCATACTTTTCATGTAAAAGGGGGGTGCGCCAAGGAGATCCTCTATCCCCTTTTTTGTTTATTTTAGTTACTGATGTACTTAATAAAATTTTACAAAGAGCTAAGTTAGGAGGTTATGTTGAAGGATTAGGAAACTTTCCTACTGTAGGTAATATTATGAATCTGCATTTTGCAGATGATACTTTACTATTCCTTAAAGCTGATAAGGATGTCCTATTGCATATTAAATGGCTTCTTTTAGCCTTTGAGAATGTTTCAGGTCTTAAAATAAATTATGACAAAAGCGAAATGTACCCTCTCAATTTACCTGATTTAGAATGTGAGGAATTGGCTTCTATTTTAGGATGCAAAGTAGCTTCTTTACCACTTACCTATTTAGGAGTACCTATTAACAACAAAGCATTAACTGATATAGATTGGCAACTTTTAATAGATAAGATTGAAAAGAGACTTCAAGGATGGAAATGATCTTTACTCTCTTTAGGAGGTAGAGTCACCCTTCTAAATTCTGTATTATCTGCAATCCCATTATATTGGATGTCTATGTATAGATTACCCGCAAAAATTAGGTATAGGATAGATAAAATTAGACGTAAATTTCTTTGGCATGGGGGAAATTCCACGAGGAAAAAATATCATTTAGTAGCTTGGAGGGAAGTTTGTAAAAGTAAAGATCAAGGTGGTTTGGGTGTCTTAGATTTAAAATTAATGAATCAATCTCTTTTAGCTAAATGGTGGATTAGATTTCTTGATAATTCGGTTCGTGGTACATGGAAATCAATACTTTCAAGTAAGTATGGCAATAGAACCAACCCTTCAGTGTGTTCTCCATTTTGGAGATCGATTTTAAAAGACCATGTAATGATTAACTTAGGTTTGAATAAGGAAATAGGTAATGGTAAGTCTACAGCATTTTGGCTAGATAGGTGGTGTACTGAACATGCTCTACAGCACCAGTATCCCAATTTATTTTCAATAGTTACCAATAGATTCGTGTCTGTGGCTGAGGCTTTTGTTAATTCTTATTTGCATCTTAGTTTTAAACGACAATTAACTGGAATATATATGGAGGAATGGTTAGCTTTGCAAAATAGATTCCTTCATTTTACTCTATCTGACCAATTAGAAGATAGGATTATATGGCGATGGTCTACAGATGATAACTTTACCGTTCATTCCTTTTATAAATGGTTAGAATATGGGGGAATGCCTAATTCTGAATATGGTACCATATGGAAATCCCATATTCCATTAAAAATTAAAATATTTTTATGGCTTGTTCGAAAGGACAAAATTTTGACTAAAATGAATTTAGTAAATAAAGGTTGGCAAGGTGATACGAAATGTGTCTTCTGTGACCAAATGGAGAGTACCGAACATCTTTTTACCCAATGTTCTTACATTAGCTTAATATGGAACTGGATAGCCGAGCATAATAACTTTAGTTATAATTGTCATACTTTAGAAGATTTATGGTTGATTGATGCTTTTATTCCTTTCAAGGATAGACTTTTAATTGAATTATTAAGAGGGGCTGTTTTATGGATTGTGTGGTTAGAACGAAATAGATTATGCTTTAATGATGGTACCCCTTGTTCTATTAGGATTCTAGGTACTAAGATTATTTCTTTAACTCAATTTTGGTGTCAATCTACAGGTGATGATTCTTTCTTTAAATTAAATCTTATAATGCCTTTTGATGTTAAGGATCTTCCAGATCTCATCCTGTTGGAAGAGGAAAGAAGTCCAGACCCGACTCAAGCTTTGGACCTTCTGGTGCAGGGTTCTGGGGATGGCAACCCCCCATCTCCAATGTCTGGCGACGAGGAGGATGAGGACTTATTAGATTTGTAGCTCTTAGTTTTATGTCTATTATGTTGTTTTTGTGTTTTCTTATGATATTGCCTGCTGTTTTGTTTTTGAACAATTGTATGAACTTGCCTTATTTGATTTTGGTACCAATTTTAGGTACTAGATCAGATATGCATTAATTTCTGATTTCAAATGAAATCGGTGGTAAATACCACTATTTTCAAAAATAAAAACAATAGGTAAGGTCTCCTATTCATATGTGTTATCTCCTATTTATATTTAATAGATTACCAACCGGTCGAGTCAGATAGGAATCGGCTGAGTAAGAATGGAATCGGACCAAAACGGTATGATTTTCATCGAGTTATGCAGATTGCGAGTTTTCATGAAAAACTGGGTTGAACAGTGTTCAACCAGGCGATTCAAGCAATTATGTACCAATTGGAGACGTATTCTTAAGATTTAGGCCGATTCCACAAGATTCAAATTATACGATTGTTTGAACTTTAAAAAGGGAGATATGAATGCATAGCACAGACCGATATGTAATATGCATATCACAAATCTAATGAACTTATATATTTAATTTTTTGCCTTAATTTTCTTTTGGATTTTACAAATTTGTTCTAAATTTAGACTGTAAAAACACTAAGACATGATTCTTTATTTCATCCATTGGAGATGTTCATTTAGAAGCAAGGTACATGCATGTGGTCCAAGATATATGACTAAGATGCATGTGGTCCAAGATATATGACTAAGATGCATGTGGTCCAAGATATATGACTAAGATGCATGTGGTCCAAGATGACTACGATGCCTGTTTACAACGTGTTTTTGATGGCCAAGGTACATGCATGTACGTGGTCCAAGATGACTAAGATGCATGTGGTCCAAGATGACTACGATGCATGTTTATAATGTTCCGATATAAATTATTGGTACCCACATATTACAGACGTGGATCATGCATGGCCTCCGTATTATCTTGGATTCAATTCCAAATAAATAACATCTTAAAATAAAAATAAAAATAAACAAAACTACATATAGCTAGTGAGTTTGGATCTAATCAAACAGAAATATTACTTTTGTTGTGTCTTAATTTATCAAGCATTAACTCTACTAGATCATCTTATGCATTTCTACATGTTCTGAAAACATGCATATTCACTATATATGTCTCTCTTTCCTTCTGATAACCGATTAGGCTTATCTTTATGATGCACAAACATTACATGTGTGGCTTGGCCTATTGCAAGATGACATCCACAGGGTTTGGGCGCTGGTAGGACCTTCAATGATAATAGTATATACATGGTTGATGTACTATCTTGTTAAATGAGAAGGCAGTAATAAACTATGGCGTTTCACAGAGATGTCATGACACATCTCAACCGCTTAAAAAAAATAAAAGAAAATTTTCAAAAATGAGACGTCATGGGGCAACCCAATTCAGGAAACTAAATAAAAAAAATAAAAAAATAAAAAAAAAAGTGAAACGCCATAGGACAACTCAATTCCGAAAACGAAAAAAAATTATTTTAATAACACCTTTCTAAATTAATTTAAATAAGTTAAAAATTAAAAACAAAATTTGTAGTATGTTGTTGGAAATTAAAAAAATCTCACAATCAAATCACACGCAATTAAGTATTAGGTGATAATTGATTTAAATATCATTAATTTCATATCGGGGAAGTCTCAGAATCATATAATGATGGATTTTACTTTTACATTTAAGAAAGCTAGAGATGAAAGCTGTTCAGCACAAGAGGAGGCTTATAATTAATGTTCAAATATAAATTATTTTAATGACTTTTTGTACATGCATTTTGGTTATTCCTCAATGTAACGGTTGAAGTTTCTTTTTTGAATTATCTCATGGTTACGTATTTTATAAGCAAGAGTAAGAGCAACAGTAACAGTGCTTGGACAGTTGGGCAAGAGATATTAAATTAATTAGAACAGAACATAATTGGGAAACGGTTACGTCTGAATAAAGATCACGATCGAACGTTATATTAACAAGTGGCCTCCAACATTTATATTAATGGATACATATAATTATTTGTATTTGTATATGTATCCTCTTCTGAATAAAGATCTTGCAAATTGTAAGTTTGAAATGGACAAATCTGAAAAGTTGGAACATCTCGTGGTATATATACTCCTCCATGATCCTCTCGCCTACACATCCACAAAATCAACAAACGCAGTGATAATTCCATCCTCACTAGTGTGCTCTAATCTTCCCAGAAATGGTACGTGCTAACTTTTTTGTATACAATGGTCAAAATATTGGTTTTCTATAGAATATGAGTGTTCAAAAACTAATTAGAGAGAAATACTTATAATTTATTAATCATCTTCTAAAATTACTTTTGTGGATTGTGTTGATATATATATTGAAGTCGGTCATCAAGCAAGGGCCTTACGGCGGAGATGGTGGGAAACCTTTCAGTCTGCAGGATTTCACTAGCATTTCTAAGATCGGTGTTGCCTACACAGTTGATGGTACTAATAGTAATATTAATGGTATTACTTTATACGTCACAGTTAATGGTGTTCAGCAGGGCCCCCTTACGTTTGGCGGACCAGGAAAAGAAAAGACAGAGGTACCACCTTTTTGCATTTCTATACTAATAGATTTCAACTTTTTGAGTGAAAAATGTGAAGTCTTGCGTCTTGGATAATAACAGAAGATCGAAGAATGAAGTGGAAAACAAAACATGTTATCCTATTTACCAGGACCATTTGAACAGGTATTGATAGTTGTACCAATTCGACTTCTAAGGTAATGAAAAACTGAATAACGTAGCCACTAAAAGTATAGTTAATTTATGATATTTATTATATGCTAGCTATTGGTCTTGTAGTTCACTCTTCAACGTGGTGAGAGCATTACCTCTGTAAAAGGTCACTACGGTAAGACTCCTTATGATGATTGGAATGGTGTGAGGGAACTTACATTTAAGACAAGCAACAATTATACTTATGGACCATATGGATATAAAGGGGGATCTGAATTTGAACTTCGAGCGGATAATGGTTATTTTAATGGTTTCTTTGGACGCGCTGAGACACGTCTTGATGCACTTGGAGCTTACGTTAAGGTATGTAAAGTTATAATTATTCTTTTTTTTAAAACACATGTGGAGGTTTGACACCCCACTAGTGTTGTTCTTTCAAGGTATGTAAAATGATTATTGTGGATAAAAAACAAATAAAATCAAATATCGATCACCATTTAGTTTTTTTTCTTTTTTAACTTAAACTGAAATTTAATCAGTAATTAAGTTATGGGAAATAAGATCACCGTTAGATTATAAAATGCAGATAACGTTATGTTGTTTTGTTTTTCTTGGTTTTACATTTCTACTCGTATTTATCTGGACTTCATAATAATTCCGGTCAATATGTAGGTCTGACATCTTTTTTGTGGTTGATCATTAAAGTATCATCTGGTTCACACTTTTGATAGTTTAGATAGGTACCCAAAATCAATGGTCTTGCGATATGTTTCAAGTGGGAACATTTTAATTGCATGCTAATGCTCTATTAAGATTCTTTTTCTCGAAAGGGAAAGGCCCAAAGTGTTTTATTAATTTATTTTGGAGAAACTTTTTATGAAATATTACTTTATATATGTACATGGATATAATCTAACATTTTGGATGTAAATCCTCATCATAATGTAACTGATCCTCTATATCTTGTTGACTCTTTTGATGACACAGGTTGAGTAACTGGTACTGGTCAATACCGTAACATCTGAGATTGCTGGGGTTTTAGGCCATGACTGTCTTAGGCCATATATATCTATGTGAAAATAAGCCAAACTCCTTGAGAAGATCGTTACCAGGGAGAGATGGGTGTTATGTTTGTACTACTTATAATTCTAGTGCGGATTCCATGTTAGGAATTCATCAATCCTAATCATGATTTCCATTGTTTGTCTTTGATTTATGTATGATATGGATCCTTAGCCCATGAAGCAGGTCCGCAATAAAATAAATTATGAGTTTTGTGTGCAAGTTCAGCTTGGTTTGTTCCTGAAGATGAACTTTTCTGCTTGTTTGATCAATAATACTATTTGTCCGTTCCTCACGCCTTCAATATCAGAAATACTTATTTAACAAACAAACTTAACTATAGGGTAGAGGATTGAAATGTTCTAAATGACAAAATTGGGAATAAATTACTGGGATGGAAAGAAAATTATTGTCTATTGGAAGACGGGTGAAATTATAAAACAGACTTAATATCTGTCGTTGTTTCTCTTTACTGCTTAGCTATCTATAGAATGTCACCTAGGGTTAAACAAAAGAATATAGATCAACTTAGCAAAACGCTTTCTCTGGTATGGTAGCTCTGTAAGAAAGAAATATTGTTTGGTAGCGTGGGAAAATGTTTGTAGGAAGAAAACCAAGGTGGTTTAGGCATATTAGACGTAGAATTAATGAATAATTAGATTTCCAGATCCACAAGTGAAGGAAATTCGAAATCAATATTAGTAAGTCAAGATGGGCTTCCTGGACATAGTACGAGAATGTTCCTTTTTTTTTTTTCCTGGAAATCTATCTTGACATATTCTGTGACGCGATGTGTATTGAAGATACATCCGATTTAAATTTGGACATGAATGATAGCAACATCAGGTCCAAACCGGTCAAAGCTTTATATATTCAACTTGAAATTTAGCATAGAAGGAAAAATCGGTATCGGTATCGGGATCAGTACGTCCTTGCCGATTCTGCTCAGAAAATCTGACTTTTTGGCTAGAAGCTTGTTTTACACTAGATATGTTTAGGAAAAAAACACACCTTTTCACTGCCAGAAACTATGTTGTGCTTGCTGAATCACTTCATTGTCATCTATATTAACTATTATGATAAAAATGAGAATATTATTGTCCGGAACCAAAAAAAGAAGACATTGTAGACCCAAATAAAGGATTGTTAATATCTTTATATCCCCCACTAAACTCTAATGTACTCGACATCTCATCATAAGAACTAATATTTTTAAATCGCGTTTCCCTTAGTTCAATTCCTGAGGTAGGTCCCCGTGGTTGTTCTCTGTGTTGATTAATTACGGGTACACAATGGATGTGCATAGTTCATTCTTTTTTAGCCGAATAATGACCAGTATCAGACTAGAATGGTAGAAATTAGACAAAAATGCAGAATATCCACACTATCGGATCGGTCACGGTCGATACTAATACGTGTCGGCCGATACTTCCTTCTATGAAATTTAGTTCCATATTCAATGACATGGGCTTTTATTAAAGAATAAGTTGATTTAGTAAATGCATGCATGGGTGGTCTTTTAAGAGTCTTCTAAGCAATTAAATATTATAGTACGTGATTACTTTTGGGTGCTTTTCTAGGAGTCTTGTAAGCAATTAAACATTATAGTTATAAATTTGACTAAGTGGGTTTTTATTAGGAGAGCATTTATTTCTTTTACTATAAATATGTTAGATGTAAACTCTTTAGAGGCAGTGAAGTTTAATCAAAAGTTTAGTTTAATTTGACTAAGTGGATGTTTTTAGGTGATACGAATTCTTGTAGGCGTGGACCGGATTGGACCAAATTCTAATTGTACAATTGGGAAATTAATTCAAATGATACATTAACGGAGAGGATGTGAATTATTTTATTGTCGATCAAAAGATTTCAGCGCATATTTTCTATGGACGAATTAATCACCGTCGTTGAATTTGAATATCATGTTGAACGGTTCGAATAGATATTTTGAACTTCGAAAACAAAAATATAAACCATGAGACATAATGAAGTATGACAAATATGAGGTATTGGAAACCCTCCTCATTCTACTATATTTGTACAAGTTTAGGTCATATAGCCGTTGGAATAAATAAAGAAAAGATTTATATAAGATTATGTATTAATTAAGTTTCAGTTGTAAAAGGAAGAGCTAATCGGAAGAAAAAGAAAAATGAGAATTTGCTGTAATCTGGAAATTTCTCATAGATTGTGCTATGCGTCTCCAGGAGATATATAAGTAATATTGTTTCATGAGTGAGGCTATGGTACTATGCATACCGCAGATTGTTTTGTACTACGGATCAATATGATCTCCATATTAAAGAATGTGGGACACCAAATTTTATATTTTCTGGAAATTTTTACAATTTTTTTGATAGGTAGAAAAACACTGCTTTTTAGAAGATTCTAGACCATCCAAAATCATCCAAAACCAGTGATTGTGTAAAACAGTTACAACTATAGAATTTGCGGTGCGTTTGGATCTTCAAAAGAATATGGTTCAGGGTTTGCGGGTGTTCTCAATTTGTATGGATTTTATCAGAGCTCTATGGCCTATGTGCCAACAGACCATGAATAAGACTGCTGTAGGTATGCAAATCAGGAACAAGTCTACATGCAGGAATTTCTTCGAACACCTGTGATGTAATAACATCTCCATTTTTGCACATGCCATCAATGAGAATGTCACAAGTGATCACATCGGGCCTCACTTTTTGAGCAAATATCTCTTTAAAGATCTCTAGAGCCATGCCAATCTCAACCTCTTTGCAAAAGCCATGGATTAGAGTGCTGTAAGTAATAACGTTAGGCATGCAACTACCCTCGTCTCTCGTCTCTTGCCATCTGACAAGTGATTTTGTGGAAAGAGGAGGCGATTGAAGATGAGAGATTGTCTAGGTGGAATTATGTGTCGTATCAATTTCTCCAGGTGACCAGCAAAAGGTTTGGCTACTTTGGCCATTAATAAGTTCAATCTTCTTCACAGGATTAGAGATGAGAGATTGTCACTCACTACAAGAAAACACCCTTTTCCCGGCGCTTACAAACGCCGCCAAAAACACTAAAAAACGCCACTAAAGGCTTTTACCGGCGCTTGAACAAGTGCCAGTAATACTGGCGTCGACAAAAGCCTATGCCGGCGCTTGCAGGACCTTTTGCCGGCGTTTACTAAGCGCCACCCGAAATACAGCTTTCCCGGCGTTTGTATGGTTTTTCCCGGCGTTTGGAACCTTTTCCCGGCGCTTGCGAAGCGCCGCCCGAAGTATGGCTTTCCCGGCATTTATATAGTTTTTCCCGGCGTTTGGAAGTTTTTCCCGGCGCTTGCGAAGCGCCGCCAAAAGGTTTACCAATTTTTTAAAAATAGCCTTTCCCGGCGCTTCTGAAACGCCGCCAAAAGTCATGGGTAATAAAAAAAAATTTAAAATTTCAAAAATTCGCTATAAATCATAGAAAATTCTAAAAATGGAAATTTTTGTTCTGGGATGCTCATTGGAGTGTTGTCTATATGCATGTGCAATGGTTTGACTTAGTTCAACTTGAAACCATAATTTCTATCTCACAAAAAGTTTACAACTTACAAATAAGCCTCACTTTACCTACCCCAACTTACAAATTTTACACTAAATAAGTTACTTTACCCCAACTTACAAATTTCTATCCCACGCCGGCTGTTAATAGAACAATGAAAAAATTATAAACAACAATATAGTCTCACTGCTGAGAAATGTTTACCGCAATCCAAAATTTAGTCCACAAAAGCAATCGAGCAATTAACTAGTTCAATCCTCATTTATAGGGACCTAGTAATTCAATTTACACTCTTTGAAGTCTAAAGTAAGAACTAGAGATATGAAGCATAGACAATTTTTATTTGTTTACCACTTCTAGTAGATCCTTCTCGAAGCCCTTGGATCTCTGAACCAAAGCACCTGGCAAAAGGAATGGTTGTTGAGTCAAGATTTTTTCTTTCTTTTGTAATAAGATCCTACGAGGAAAAACAGTAATATAAATACATTTTTTTCTACAAAAAAAAAAAAAATTGAAATTGGTACCATACATAATCAAATTGTTGCATGTACTGACAAGATGGCCTTTGTTGGTGGGTCTAACTTTTTGATTGAATATTTGGCAATTATGGTTTAAAATTGACACAGTGTACGACTAAAAGTTAAAAGTTTTGCAAGTGTACCAGTAGAAAGAGTAACTGACCGGAATAGTTGTTTAGTATTTTTTTGCACATTATTCATTAATCACTGAAATATATATGAATGGGGCATTTCACTATACCGGTGCGTTGTACAATTATGTTAAATTTAACAAAGAATATAACAGACAGTGTACCTTTATAATGGAAGAAAAAATGAGATGAAAAGCACGTGGCAAATACTATACTTTACCAGTAACATTCAAGTATAAATTGGCTTCTTGTTGGATGTTATCTCTGTTTAAAATGGGAAAAAAAGAGAGACAATTATAAGGGAGAAAAATAAGGTAATAATTAGAGCAATGGAAATTGCCATATGGCTAATGAATGAAAATTGAAATTTAATATGGAGATGCATGTGTTCAGCTCAGGTTTATGCAGTGAATGTGATGCAGTCTAACAAATAAAGCAGTAAAATATATTGAAAATTTAGTGTAAGTATGTAGTAATCTCAGTAAAATACCTGACAAATTGGTACCTTAAAATTTAGGAGCATTAAGAATTGTTCAATGTAACGCAAGTGATGTAAATTAGTATGTACCATTTGAGAAGATTCAATGGAGACATCAAGGCTGTGATTCTGCTTGACAGATAGAGCCTCTGACGACTGGGACAGAAAGAGGGAGTTCATAAAAGGTTCTGAATTCTCGCGCACAAATACTTTGTTGTGGAAGAGGATGAACATGCATGTAGAGGTTCCATTGCTATTGTTTAAAGAAGAAAAAGACGAATTTGACCTTGTCCAGTGAGATTTGCCTCTCCTCTCACTATGCGATTTTAATGCTAGTATGCAGTTAACTACTCAACCAGCTTTTCGTCCATAAAAGCAAAGCCAAGAAAGAGTTAAAAAAAGTTACCACATAACTAAGATCTTACTATAGAGAGAGAGAGAGAGAGAAAGAGATAGAGAACTAAAATATTTTCAAGATCAGAGGCCTCAAAAGTAGGAAGATGCAAATCTTCAAGGGCAACAAGGAAATTTCTAAGATTCTCAAAGTCCTGATATGCACAGAGAGCAGCCCCGTCAGGAGGAGGGGTAAAATCGGAAGGTGCTTCTACAACCTACAATGGAATACAAATAAATTATCATTTTAGGTGGTTTTGTATTAACCTATCTATCCGCTTTGTTTGTTCAGCATTAATCATCGTCAGAGTTATATTACAGTAAATGGTACATCGTAATAAAACTAAAATCAAGAAGTAAAATGACAATGACATATTGTAAGAAAATTGCAAATGAATAACAAGCACACAACTCCATGCAGCAGCTTTGGTGAGTAGTGTCAGAATTCAGAACCTATGCAAGGTGAACAGTAAATTCAAATGAGAGAGCTCTCTTCGGAAACATATATTATACAAAAAATTACAATCAGATTAATACCAGAAATATGAGAACCATATAAAAATGTACCAGCTTCAAATCAGGTCAGCCTGGTATTATACAGTACGTTATGATACTAGCCAAATGAAACTTCATTTTGGTTTTCTATTTTGTGTGCTAGAGAAACAAGAAATGTATCAAAATTAAACAAAAATAATGAGCAAATTTTTGGGAATGGATTTGCATGGTACAGCCTTAGGATTCGCCAAGTCTAGTAGAACTGTAGAAGCAAACACCAAACAGTGCTAAATGGGATATGCCCAAGATCATTCTGCATGCCACAAGGCATGTACATGTCAAATGCATTCTCTACAGCTTGAGACCATACACTACCTTGTACCAGCTGACAGTACCAGTCTAAAGGATCAAAACCCATCTTTGGCACCAAATTAATTATGTTATCAATTGCTTAAATTTGGATCCTCAGTTGTGACAGAAGAGGGGATCAAGCTTCAAACTTTGTACCTTTCCATGTTGTCTTTAGAAGAGAGTCCTAGCTAGCACTGGACACCTCTAGCCAGAGGAAAGGATATTTTTGCCAATTCAATGTATAAAATAATTAACTAAAGAGTTAAATAGATAAAAAGGGATAGAAGAAATAATGTAAAGTTTTTACGGGGATATTGGATATTATGTTATTTTGATGGGAAAATTTGTCTATTTAAAATTTTATATAGACACACTACACATTTCCCCTTTTTTTTGAGTGAAGGTGCTGACTTATCTATCAAATAGATTATAATTTCCTCTATAAAATGAACATGAAACTACATACTAAATTGATTCTACTGGACCAGCAGGAAGTATACAATCTCTTTTCAATCTAGAATTGAGTTTGTACTTTAGTTCAAATGCCATTGAAGCCTCAAACTTTTACAATTCTAATCTCAATCAACCAATTAAACACAAGCAAAACAATTAACTAGTATCTACAGGTAACACTGGCTCTAATTTCAACCATGAATTAAAACCAAAAGAAACCAACACATAAGCCTGATTATAATACGGATTTAATACTACAAATTCCATCAAATTGGACCATTAGTGGAGAAAGGTTTCTGTAGCTTCCTGTTGTCAAGAGAAATCAGAAAAACGTCTAAATTGGATGAAAAAACAGATTGAAAATTAGAAAGAGAGAAGAATTATAAATTGGTTTCTTTTTACTTGGTAGGTAATCTTTTTATTTCTCAAATGTAAGTGGATTCTGTAATTAATTTTTCATTAATGCAATGCACACGGAATTCTCATAAACCCTTTCTTACGACTAAACGAAACTCAATAAAATACTAATTAATAAAGAAAAGGACAATTTAATTCCTTACAGTGGCTGGGCGAAGTCGCGGAGAAGAGCGGCAGGGGCGGAGTCGCGGAGAAGAGCGGCAGTAGCCGGGGAGTCCCGGAGGAGTACGATCGAGTTCGATCGATCAACTGCTTTGTTGTTTTGAGGTAAACTTTTGACGGGAGTAAATAAAGCAATTAATAAACTTTTCGCGCTGGAGAAATAAGAGGCGAAATAAATTTCAATCGCGCCGCGAAAACCTAGGCAGGCGCTTTCTATCGCGCCGAGGTACTAGCGCCGGCCGATCTAAGACGTATACCGGCGTTTCCTCTCGCGCCGACCCTCTTAGCGCCGTTAATTGCATAATTTCTTGTAGTGACTGTAGTGTAGGGTATAAGACTATAAGCCAAGCCCAACATAAAAAGAGTGAAGAGGCTGGCGGATTGGATTGGGGTACAATCGGATGGATCTTACATCTGAAAATATTTCAACCGCATCGCTGAGACTGAGATGGATTAATTTTGTTCGTGCGTTAATCTGGAAAGTTATATTGATATTCAGATTTTTGACTTAGTTAATGTTAGGATGAAATTATGAAACTCGGCTAGTGGTAATTGTTCTCGTAATTAGTGGGCCCAAAATAAACATTTGAGAACTATATGGGGGCGTTTGGTTTAGGCTTTTGAGAGATGATTCCCTGCTATCTAAATGCCCTGGAATACGATTCCCGCGTTTGGCAATACGCGAAAGGGAATAGACCCAGTAATCAGCGATTCCTGGCTATTCTGATTACCACATCCGTGGCTATTGCGATAGCCAAAAAAAAGGCGGAATTTTTCATTCCCGATCGACGGGAATCAGACGAACCGCGCGCGCGCTTCTTATTTTATTCGGTTAACGCTATTTTATTCTTCTTTCCGATGCCGACTCCGATATCAACTTCTCTTCGACCTCGATTCAACCTCTCTTTGACTTCGACAGGAATCAGACGCCGACTCCGACTTCTCTGAAACCTCCGTCGTCGATTGTGATAGCTACGATTACAGGTTCTCTTCTTTCCGATAATTTCCCAAATTTCTCTATCTACGATTGTTAGTCCGAATTCTCACTATTTTTTTCTAATAGTGGCACTCAATTCTGAGCGAAAATCAACCAGACTCAAACCCCTCTCTCCTCTCCTCTCACTGGTCGTTCCTCCCTTCTTCGTTGGGCTAGCCAAAAAGGTATTTTTTTATCTCAAGTTTATTTCTATCTAAATTGAATTTTTTTCTGTATTGCAAGGGTTAAATCTTTTAATTGCGCTGCTTCATTTTGTCTTTCTTTTTTTAAATCTTGTCTGACGCTAGCAAGTGTTGCATTAAATATCAGTTTGTTTACATCTATGCTGCTAAAAAAAATACTAAGCCCTTGCGCTTCCTTTTTATACATATCTCGTTAATTACCAATTGCAATGGCTAAGACATATATGACATCAGAATATACATCATGAGTGAGTATATTTTTCTTTAGCAACTGGTAACCAAAAATGCGAACTGTTGGTGGTTCCCTGTATTTCCAAATTTTTGCATAACAGTCCCTAACTTTTCTTCCTTCACACAACTTCTCATAAATGGACTTAGCCGTGTATATTCCGGAGGTCGTACATCTCCAGACTATTTGGTTATAAGCCTCCGTCAGTGTTGACAGTAGCTCTGCTGCTCGATCCGGCGCCAAATCAGCAAGGTCTGGCAAGGCCGTTCGCAGATTTATTCCTAGTCGTGCCGGCCTTGGCAGACTGTTATCTGCAATCGGTAGTCCCTGCTACGCATGAAACCAAAAACTGATTGTCTTACCACTGTCCAAAGTTGCTGCTTCATTTTGTCATTACTCTATTTATTACAAATCAAATTGTTCTCCAGATATGCAGTTCATATATAGCGCTACCTGGATGGGAAGGATCTGCTGCTGATTCAAGAGTACTATGTGATGCAATTGCTAGGAGAAATGGATTACATGTCTCACGTGGTAAGCACATAATTAGTATTTGGCCAGTAAATTTTCAGTTTTCTATTTAGTCATGAACTTGTTTGAATTTCAATTTTCCAGTCATTTTTGAAGTTTTTAGTGGAATAATTAAAATATAGTACAACTTTTGAACCAATGTTGATTGAGGTAAGATAGATTGGTACAGTAAGTCACAAGTGATGGGCTTGCACAGTGATCAGTCCCTTACCAGTAACTTTAACTATGATAAAAAAATATGATGCCGGTTAAATAATAGTTTGTTTGAAACATATTTGATTATTACAATACAATATATCAGATTGGTACCAGATCTTGTAGGGTACTGGTTCTCAAGTTCCCACCATGTATAGATTGTTTTTAATAACCCAAAGTGTAAGTTCGAGCTAAGTCCTGAGCCAACTAGACCTGATAGACGAAATTGGAACAAATCTCGTCTTAGTTGCAAAACCATTCCTCATCTAAAATGATTTCTGAACTGAAATTATATTTAAGCTTGAGTATAAAAATTAGCTACTTTGACTAGATTGCCCTTTCTTTCTTTTTTCTAACTACAGGTTACTACTATCTTTGTGATGCCGGTTATCCAAATGGGGAGGGTTTTCTTACGCCTTACAGAGGTCAAAGATATCATTTAAGTGATTGGAATGATGGAAGATTACCACGAACAGCACGGGAGTTTTATAACTACAAACATTCTTCGGCACGCAATGTCATAGAACGATGTTTTGGTCTTCTTAAAGGGAGATGGGCAATTCTTAGGGGAAAATCATTTTATCCGGTAAAGATTCAATATCGAATAATTGCAGCATGTGCGCTCATTCACAATCATATTCGAAGGGAAATGCCTATTGATCCTTTGGATGTCGGAATGCAGGAGGCCAACCTACTGCTAGATGAGCTAGATGGTGAACGAATTACACATATTGAATCAACAGATGAATGGACCAATTGGAGGGACACATTAGCTCATGAAATGTTTACCACGTGGAGGAGCTCAAGAAATAATCACTGAGTTGATATGTTATTATTTGTATTATATAGTCATTTTTCTATTTTTTTCATTTAAAAAATTGTAATGGGTACGAAGTATATGGTTTAATTATGTATTAACATGATTTTCTTGTTATTATTTGGTGATGATTTACCAATATGGTCTAAATTTTGGATCATGTATGTAGGCACATTTATAAACTTGTTATACATAATCTTCTAAATTTAACATAACCTCTAAATTAAAATAAGTTAATAAATATAATTTATTGAAGAGCTTGTATTTTTTCCTAAATACAAGTACTGCCAAATATCGGAAATAACTCAGCATAGCTATTACCATTGCCTTCTAAATTAAATGACGTAATATATATGCATTAATTAAGTTAGCTTGTATTTTTTTTCCTAAATACAACTAATGCTACGCATAAAAAATTACTGAGCATAGTTATTACATTCTAAATTTAATGATGTAATATGTTTTTTTTAGTGTTTTCACGTTGTGTGTTATAACCTTTTTTACATTAATATAATTTTTTATTATTAATTTATCTTCAAACAATACATAAAAAAATTAGATAACATAATATTATTTAGTTAATAATTAAAAAATAGTGAAGTTATGTCTATAGCCATCTATAGCGCGAATCAAACATGGGAATGCTCATTCCAGGGAATGTTAAAGCAATAGCCATGCGCGAACCAAACATGGTAATGATACATGCCCTGGAATGACATTCCCTAGCATTACATTCTCTGGAATCCTTCTATTCCCTGGAATGACCTATAGCGCGAACCAAACGCCTCCTATATGAAACTTCATCGCTTGAACAAAATTAAAGCAGGCTATTTGGGCCCCGTCTTGGAGTCTTTAAAAAAAGGCTGAGCAAGTTTTTTCAAGGCCCACTTGAAAACTTGCAAGTCTTAATTTATTTCAAAAGGTTTATGAGATTAATTAAAAATATTACTTATCCATTCCATTGATATTAATCATATCAAATCCACTGTGATAGCTAAGAAGCCTTTTTGCTTTTGAGCTAAATTCAAATTAAATGGATGGTTCAAATTTGATGATAAAGTTACTTAATAAGTTTATTTATTATTTCTTGAAAGGAACTTGTTTATTTTATGAATTGATGCACATGCTTGAAGACAAACTAGACTATGACATGTTTGGTTTATTTAGATTCCTACTCGTTCGTAATTGTCATTAATTCAAAGTACTGACTCGATGCATTGAACAATAAGAGGAAAAACAAGTACTTAATAATGAGGGTTCCAATGCATTCAAATTTTTGTGCTCCCATTTACTCTCAATCTTGTACACACATCTCATTCAAGATTAACGGTCCAAATTTGCTCCGTTATAGACTCTTCATTTTCTTTTCAGACTAGCTCCAATAGAGTCAATTATCTCCAGTGAGGGAAAGAGCAACCCCCTCCAGTTAGGAAAAAGCGACCCCTCCCCCTTCTTCTCCGTATTGCTTTTCTCCCCACCCCTCCGATTAACGATGTGGACAAAGTCGCCATGTTCACTTCGCTCTTTCTCCCCACCCCCTTCGATTCTACGAGCATGGCGGTTGTGCGCATAGGTCTTACTCAACGAAAGGTCCTATTCAGGCTCTTGTTGCGATCAATCAACCGGAAAACTCAACCAAAGGTGCATGCCTTGGAAAATTACTTAATTTTGTTCACAAGATTCTTATAATATACTAATATGGATCGTCAATCAAATTGCGGCAGCGCATAACTGAATTAATAGTTTGTATTAAACTATGGTTAAGCTGAATTAGTAGTTGTCTAGGTTAAACTATGGATCATCACTGAATCAAATTGTGGTAGTATATGGATGTGTTTGGATTGTTTTATCATTTTATTTAGTTACTCGAGTTTGGAAAAGAGAATGATTGTGTTGAGTTTAAATGGTAATTACATCAATCATTAAATGGAAAATAGGCTCAAAAGAAGTTCAGGTCAAATCAGTAGTTGATTTTTATTACCTAGAATATGTCAATGAAGTCAAACTTTGCCTCTGTGAGTTGTACCAGTGTACCAATCCAGTATTGGACGATGATTTTTTGCACTGATCAGCACTATGGTATGCACGATTTTTGACACGAAATCGAAGGGTGCAGATTTGGGAGCAAATGAGGGCAGAAAATTTTGGGTGCATTGGAACCCTCCTCTTTAATAATTTGTAATTGATGCACATGCTTGAAGACAAACTAGACCGAGATTTTTATTTTTACCAAAAAATATATATATTTTATTAAAAATAACCACGGTTCGGCGGAATTTTTAAAAATACCCAAACCGTGGAAAAAATCCAGGGCTCGGGATTTTTTATTCCGCCCCGTGGAAAAAATCCGCGGCCCGGGAATTTTAATAATTTTTTTTTTGGAGATTATGTTGTTCAGTTTGTTTGGAATTTAGATTAGTTTGAATTGTTAAGTTGGAGGTTTGTATAAATTGTTAAGTCAGAGTGTTTCTGAATCCAATTTTGCACCTCTGGTTAACATAGATATGAATTGTTAAGTCAGAGTGTTCTACGATGTCAAGACTACATGTCGGTCAATTTTCATGATTTTTGAAGATGCTTTGATATGTTAGATGCAAAGTTGGGCTCAGAAGCACTCATTCAGCAGTTCGGGCAACATATAGATTTGAACGGTTTGATGAAGAAAAACAAGTTTTCACTTATCTCTCCTTCTTATTAAGTAGCTTAATGTCTAGATCCTGCAAGGGTCTTGATTTACTGTTTTTTTTTTCGGAAGGATGCTCAGCCGTTGAATTTCTAGATCGCATATAGACGAATTTTCCAAATTATGTGCTTCAACACTTAAGCATGAACTGGTCGCGCCGCATATGATCCCAGTGCCCGTAGACCGCGCGCCGCACCCGTGGACTGTGCCTCTAAACCACGCATGGCGCCTGCGGACCGAGCCTGTACACCGCGCACCCTTTTTTTCTGCTGAAAGCGCACCCTTTTTTCTACTGAAGGCGGGATTCGAACCCAATTGGGTTCTGTTGGTGCCAAAATTCTTATCACTACACTAGAGTTCACATGTGTTATCTTGTAGATAAATATAGTATTTAATTATTTTTCTCTATAAATTTGATTTAAATTATAATTATATAAATATCATATATACAATAATAAAAATATATATATATATATTAATAGCCGTATCGTATCCTTTATTTTTGAAAATTTCCGTATCGCCGTATCCGTGTCATATCAGTATTATTATTGCTTTGAGATTTGTACAGCACGTATTTGAACGATTGATTTTCAAAAAGGTCACGCAAATAATGAAATAATGAAACGCTTGATCTTCTTCATTTTATAATATTTTATAATGAAATAAATCTGTTTCCGTTGCAACGCACGGGTACGATGCTAGTCTCTCATAAAGTCAGATTCGGAAAAATTTATAAAATAATATTTTTTCCGAAAAGGTTAAACAAAAGACCCTCTCTTCAATTTTTTTGTCAAATGATACTGTGGGACTCACCAATGCTAAAGTTTTTCCTCCCCTCATTTTACTGCCATCTTTTCAGAAAGAAGATTAATTTGATAAAAAAAAAGAAAAATATATGATCTACAAATTTCTTTTAAAAAAAAAAAAAAACTTTTCAGCAACAATGATCTATAAAATTGAAGGTATATATTTGTGAAATTTTTTTTTTTTTAAGACACTTGACTGTGGCATTCTATTTTGAAGTTCAATTTAATTCGTGTATGAATTAGAACTTACGGCTTAATGTTTAATTTAATTTTTGTATGCACATATCAATTAAATGTAGTTCTTCTATTATTCAATTTAAATTGTGCATTTATCTGCTAAAATTCTTTGCTTAATGTTCACTTTATATTTATCTTTTTAAATTACTTTAAATGTATCTTTTTAAATGTTCAAAATTTATATGAGTTTTTAAGCGTATATTTTTTATTACAGGTATTTAGAAAGTTTGATATAAAGATAGAAGGTTATGAGAGTAGTTTACATCTAAGATTTATATTTTTTTAGCGATATATTATTTTTTTGAACTCTTTTTTTGTTGTCTATATAATAATTTAGTAATGTTTTTGGGATTTTATATATGTGAAAAACAATTGAAAACGTGATATCGACACTATCCAATACTCAATACCAAAATCGGAACACATTATTCCGTCAAATATATGATCATAATCCAATACTCAATACCAAAATCCAAATTTAACCATAGAAATTAAAAACACAAATTATAGAAAAGTGTTATTATCTGATAGCAATCAATATTTTATTTTTTCTAATTTTCTTTTGCTTTGTGCTTCTTTTATTTGCCTTTATTCTTCTACTTTTTTATTTATTTGGCTTTGTTCTTCTACTTTTTTATTTGACTTCTCTTTTTCAATAAGGCTGGGTTCCGTCAGTGAGCATCAAGATAATTCACTTTCTTTTTTTTCTTTTTTTCTTTTTTTGACAATGTTGGAAGAAGCTACCAATCTAAAAAACAAAAAATGAAACAAAAAATAATAAAAATTACATCCATTGCCTCTCCTTATAGCCTTTCATATCTATCTCAATTTGCCCTTGCAAAATTTCATCCACAAAATTCCCTCCTCATGACGATCAACTAAATTCATTGAATGCAACACCTTATCTCTAAAGATCTTCTCATTCCTTTGCTTCCACACAAACCATATCTCAATTTGCCCTTGCAAAATTTCATCCACAAAATTCCCTCCTCATGAATTCGATCAACTAAATTCATTGAATGCAACACCTCATCTAAAAGATCTTCTCATTCCTTTGCTTCCACACAAACCACATGCTTATGCTAAACCATACAATCCAACCTCTTTCATTTTGAATTCTAGCTGCCATAGCTGAACGCTTAGACCTGGACCAAGTCTGCTCAATAGAATCTCCTAACACCATTAGTCTATATCCCAAGTGATTAGACAATCTGCTCTAAACATACCACTACCACCACCACAAAACCCAAAAAAAGAAAAAAGAAACAAAAACAAAGACAAAACAAAAAAAACTCCCCACAATCGGAATACATGGCAGAGGCAACTGTGAACCATGTCTTGAGCAAGCTTGCTGATGCCTTGCTCGAGAAAGCTCAGGAACTATCCAAGGTGAGTGGGCAGATCAAGCAGATGCAGATGGAGCTTCGCTTGATCAAAGCTTTGCTTAGAGATGCCGATTCCAAGAGTAACAGAGATGAAAGGGTAAGAGAGTGGCTGAACCTGGTCAGAGAAATTGCCAACAGAATAGAAGGTGTGATTGATACCTTCCTGGTTGAGATCCAAGAAAACTGTCCAAAAAGTTGCTGCTGGCTCCCCATACCTAGCTGTTTAGATTGCAACAAACTACCGACAGTTGTAAGATATCCCATAAAAATGAACAAGCTGAGTGGCAAACTCAATCAAATCACCCAGGAACTCAGATTGATTTACCAGCGCAGAACTGTCTTGGGAATTACAGTTCTTGGTGCTGGTAGTGAAGAAAATGACCAACCTTTTAGGCCGACAAAACCTTCTGATATTGATGAGTCACAAGTTGTTGGCCTTGAGACTGCGACGTCCGAGATTATCAAACAGCTGCTTGATACAAACGAATCAAGGTGCACGGTGCTCTCGATTGTTGGTACAGGCGGCATCGGGAAGACAACACTGGCCCAAAATGTATACAAAAGGTGCATGTGCTCTCTTTCAAACATGTTTCAATTTTAAGTGCGTTAATTTTTGTGGAACAATCTGTAACAAGAAAATTGCTAAATCAGAAACAAAATAGTTGTTAAGAAGTCAACTGCTCAGATTCAATCCTTTGTTAGATTTGTGATTTCTCAAGAAATCATGAATACATCAATTCTTCGATCTAATTAGTTAAGAAACTGGGAGATATTGTCATTAATTATTTCTTCATTATTATTAGTAATCAATTAATTACCTTGCATGTATTTGTTACTAGAACAACCAGAGAAGTTTTTTTCTTAATGGTCAATAAAATCTAGCCTTGTCGTTCCTCAGAAACTTGCAATTTATGAGATAAATTCAAGACAATGGTTTTATAAAGGGATTTGGGAACTGCAAGTGTCTTAGATTGATCTCCTTCAACACAGGCCATTGCTTTGACAAACTTGGCTCTGATACCAAATGTTGGTTATTTTTCTTGCGGACAGTTACACAATTTGAGATTGCTCAAGAAACTCACACAATCACAGAGACAAAAGAAAATAGAGGCCTTTTTGTGATGCTTAACTTCCTGCATCATTTTCTGGTTTTCTTATATATATAGAAGCACATACAAAATCATAACTGCTATATGAAAGGTTACATCCACTAAATAAAAACTGGAATCTAAATAACTGCTCACTAAAAATAACCTCTACTCTATTCTTAGCCATCCGCTAGGATTACTCTGACAGCACACTTTATCTAAAACAGAAAACTTAAACTCTGCTAGAATTAAAACAAAACATAAACAAAACAAACTGAAACATAACAACAAGATTAATTCTATCAAATAAAATCTAGCCTTGTCGTTCCTCAGAAACTTGCAATTTATGAGATAAATTCAAGACAATGGTTTTATAAAGGGATTTCTTTGTAGTTTAAGTGGATCAGGAAAAGTAAGTTCTGATGGTTTGCAAACATGCAGGTAAATTCACTGAAATGCCACTGAAATACACCCAATATATATATGTTTCAAATAATTTATTCCATAAACAATCACCTTAATTTGTACATTTAAATTATGGTTTGGAAAATCGGCCGATTCCAAGTTGACTCGGCCGAGTCGGACCAGAATCGGCCGGAGAAGATCCGATTTTTTCCGAGTTAACTCGGCTATATAAATTATATACAGAAAATCGATAAAATTGAGGCTAAATTGAAACAATGACCAAATTTTCATTCAATTCTCTACTTTCTAGAGCAAAAGTATATTGTTTCGGTGATTCAATCCGACCAATTTTGAATTTTTAGCAACGACGGGTGAAATGATTTGGGGAAATCGTGACTCAGAACGGAGGAGGTTAAATTCTTATAAAATAGTGAATAGACTTGGTGTATGTATGGTGTATTGCTTTGTTTTAAAGACATGAAATGGTTTACGGTGAACCATGTCCAGATTGGTTATACATTATGAAGGAGCAGAATACGGATGCACAAAATGTCATATTCAGCACTTAATGCTATATTTTCGTGTATACCAATTCGCTATTAATGAATACTGCCCTATTTAATTCAATATTGATTATGTTATTAAGTAAACGGTGCATATAGTTGTTGACAATGGTAATTTATTTTTTTTATTTTTTATTTTTACTTAAGCAAAATATTAATTATTTATGAAATAAAATATTTTCTATGAAGATAAATTAATTCATAAAAATAAAGTACGAAAATGTAAAAGTTAAAATTAAACATTTTATTTGTTTTTTTGAATTTATTAAGCTTTTTTATTATTTTAATGAATATTCTATTTAATTATTAAATTAGATAAATATTAATTTTATAAGTAATATACTATAAATTTGATCGTTACCATTTCAAATATAATTATTATGAGTTTTGGAGTGGGTTATGTCATAAATTTAATATAAAACATATTTCTGTTAAAAAAATCCTAGTTTTCGATCCGATTCACCTGATTCCGATTCCATAGTCAAATAATCGATTCTGATTCTGATTCCGATTCCAATCCGATTCCGATTCCTATTCACTCGATTCTGATTACATAGTCAAACAACCGATTCCGATTCCGATTCCGATTCCAATTCCAATTCTGATTTTCAGAACCATGATTTAATCAAAATTAACCTCTCGGTTTTGGTTAATACAATTAAAACATGGTAAGAATGGCTCCAAATTTTCTTAGCTTGAAGGTAATTTATGCTCAAAGATGTACTTTCCAATATTTTAATTTCTTAAAGATATATAAATTTGATACAAAATGTCAAAATGTAGTCTAATTCTTCTTTACAATACATATTCATTTTGCTGCCTTTTTTCTTGATGTAACATATTCATTTTGTAACAACAGTGCAGAATTGGTGGAGAAATTCAAATGTCGTATATGGCTATCCATTTCTCAAAAGTTCAATATAAATGATCTCTTGAGAGAAATTCTTTACTCAATTCTACCTGATCATGAAATGATAGAACAAAACGCACCCTTGACAGATAAGGATGTACTAGTCAAGCTTGAGAGCTCCTTGGGACGCATGAGGTACTTAATTATCCTAGATGATGTGTGGACAGAAGATCTTTGGGACCGATTGAAAACAAACTTACCTGATCCGAACAATTCGAGCCGTGTGATAATTACCAGCAGATCTGTTGATGTTTCTAAACGGGCAGATTGCAATATAGAACCGTATAGGCTTGATTACCTAAATGATGATAGTAGTCTAGCTCTCCTCTTCAGAACCGCATTTCAAAAACATATGGAACCTGAGAATTACCCTCGTGATCTCTTGAGAGTCGCCAAAAAATTAATGAAAAAATGTGGTGGGCTACCCTTGGCATTGGTTGTGTTAGGCGGTATCCTCAGAACTAAAGAACGAACCCACAGTGCCTGGAGCAAGTTGGAGGGAAACATGGATTGGTTCGACAAAGATCGGAAGAGGTGCCCGCAAGTCCTAGCCATGAGTTATGATGACTTGCCATCTGATCTGAAGCCATGTTTTCTTTATTTTGCCTCTTTTCCTGAAGACTATATGATCTCAGCAAAGCATGTCACGAGAATGTGGGTCGCCGAAGGATTCATACCGAAAGATAGATCTGAGACAATGGAGGACAGAGCTGAGAGATTCCTTCAAGAGCTAGTGCAAAGGTACATTCCTTCTCCTTTATTTTTATTTTTTAAGGTTCATAATCTCCATTCTTATATTATGCATTTAGTTGTTCTGATCCGTCAACGACTGAGATTGAAAGATGATTTTTTTAATTGAATATCAGTCCTCCAATTGCATAATTTGTATTCTTTTAATCAAGTACATCTATTTTATATGTAGAAGTCTAAATTTAGTTAAAATATACTCGCCACACAGACTGCTACATAGTTTGTCACAATTAAAATGGAATGAATCTCTAGCAATCTGTTTCCTTAATTCGTTTTATAGCTATATATGATTTCTGCAATTAAATTATTTTCTTATTTCTCTGTTTCCTTCGTTTCATTCTCCTCTTCCTTTATAGTTTCGACAATAAAAATATAAACAATCGTATCTTTCCAAATTTTGTTTAGGGCTACTGTATCTTTGTGAAGGGTGTTGATATTGACACTAAAATTATTGTGGTCAGCACAGCACAATTCAAAGAATCTAATTAATAGACAACTTTACCCTCATCAATGTCCTTATTTCAATTTATTCTACTTCTTTAATTAGCAAAATTTTCAGAATCTTTTGAAAAAAAAATGAGAGAGAAACAACTCAATATATATATATATATATATATAGTAAGAAAATTCAAACTTGTTCGCATTTGTTTTTAGCATATAAGAGAAAATTTTAAACTTATTTGTATTTCGTTTTAGAATGTTCTCCCATAAATTTAGTAATTACAAACTCAAAGTATCAGCTATAGTAGAAATTAAAGATTACTTTTGTTTTTTTTCTTCTTTAATTTTCTTGAAATTATATGAAGAGAAATTTTAAACAAAATATTTTGTTAGTTGATTAAGAAAAAACTTCTGTTTTTCCGAATGGCTTAATTTGTTTAATTCTTTTATCTAAGTCAATTGTCTTATTTTTGAATTTATTTTAATATATGTTTAATGCATTATATTGATGTTTGTAATGGGCCTAATGGCCATATATAATGAACTTGTAAATAAAAAACATGTTTGTCATGATATATATATAGATAGAGAGAGGCTATCATGCTTTGGAAAATAAAGAGGGTGTTTTACTTTCCGTTCATATCTCCATATTTAAATTTTAAACAATCGATTCAAATTTCTCAACTTGATATTCATATTAATATGTGCTTGGAGACCAAATTTTATATTTTTTGGAAATATTTTACTATTTTTAATTTTTTTTTTAAATAACAGTTTTTCATTAAATTAAAAAAAAAACACTGATGGCTAATTACTTTAAATTTTTCATTAATATAGATATAAAGCTTGATAAACTTGAAATTTCAATTAAAATAACGAAAAAGTAAAAAAAAAATTACTAATTGCTTCTCATCTGAAATACATACTAGAATATTTAGGTCCTCTTTATAAAGAATTAACTGATCTACTAGGACATTAATTGTACAAAATATTTGTTTCCTGCATGGGATTGCCTCTTAAGGAAATTAATATTGCAAAATAATTAAGGAAAGATGATCAAATGTTGAGAAGGCAGCAACTGAAGGGTAAATTTGTCTATCAAATTAAAAATTTAAATAATATTGTGTCATTAACAATTTATGTTGTGCTGATATATTATCCATTTGTGAATAGATGTATAGTAGATCTTGTGCTGATAAAAATAATCATATCTTTTCCATCTGAAAAGAAAATGAAGAATATTTAGAACTTTCGAGTATATAAATTTTCATTGTTAAAATAATTTTTATTAATAATATATATGTAGAGAAAATCCTTATTTGAATTATTTAATTATATATTTGTGAATTTTATTTCTTTACAGATTATTTTTACTCTAAATCATTTAAGGACATGTCTTGCTTGTGAAAAAAATATGATATTAAATCGCAATGATACGTAAACAATTTTTTTCATGTTATATTTGATTCAAATCTTTTTTTTTTCCATTTGTTATTGTTTCTTTTATTGTTATTTATTATTTGGATTTTCTTTTTTTTTCATTACTGTTTTTTATATTCATTTCAATATATTTTTTAAATGTCATAAAAAAGGTCTCTTCATATTATATTTAATTTTATAATATATATATCTCCGTTGCAACGCACGGGCACGATACTAGTACATATAAAAGAAGTACTGATGTGCTATCGGCAGCCCAGTTGAGTCAATTTCACACCAAATTTACAAAAAATGAAATTACATAACCAAAACCTAAAGCACAGAAATTATTTTCCAAAGACTCCCCTAAATCAGTCCAATTGATATAATTAATGAATAATTTAGCATAATTTCAAACCCATTTTAGGGAGAATTTCTGGTGTGCTCATGTAAACTGCGAAAATAGTCATTATTCTCATAAAAACACCATAATATCCAATATATCCTCCAAAACATTACATTTTTTTTTCTATACTCTTTTATTTATTTAAGATTTTATTTAATTATTTTTAAAATTGAATTGAGAAATATTCCCTTTACTATGTTCTTTTCTCTGCCTTGTTATGTGGAGAGTGTTTTTTTTTTTCTGTATATTACTTTTAACTTCTAAATTTTATTTTCTATATGGTTTTTATGGTGTAACGTTTATTCTACATGGTACTGCAACATTTTTGGTGTTGGGTTTGATTTTTTTTAGGCCTACTTGAGAAAAGAATAGAGGTCTAGCCCTTATAATATATTAACTGCTATTGGCTACAGAGCTTTTAGGGTTTTGAGAAATAAAGCATCAATATAAGGAACTAAATTTCAAGCTTCAATTGCACACAAGTCTTCAGTCTTCAAGTTTCTCTCTCCATGTAAATTGTTTTACTCATCGTAGATATACTTCATTGCTTCTGTGTTTCCTCTACAAGTTCACTTTCTGTCTTGCTACCGCCTTGAAAAAATTTTAGAACATCTCTCCAGATAACAAATTGTGTTATTAAAAGCTCTCTAACCTATTTGCTAGTTTCTTTATTCACTAGACATGGTTTGCAAAATTGGCTGATTCCGAGTTTTTTTTTTTTTGTATAACATAATAAGAGAGAAGAGTTTAAAAAAAAAAACATTACTTGCAATCTTATTTTTCAGCTTTGTATGTGTCGTTATTTATAGTTACAAGTCAAAAGAAAAACTAGCCGTTGGAATGCACTATTCCTTATTGCTATTAATTACAACTTTACAAGGCTATTTCCTATCATATTAAATAAAATAGCTGTTTCAATTTGAATTCATTTTATATTTCAACACTCCCCCTCAAGTTAGGGATTTATATGTCATACAATCCAAGCTTGCTTGTAATTTTCTCAAATGGACCGGATCCAAGCCTTTAGTGAAGATATCTGCGAGTTGATCTTCACTTTTTACGTATGGTATTTCAATTTCCTTTGCTTGAATATTTTTCTCTAATAAAGTGACAATCCACTTCTACATGTTTTGTTCACTCATGAAATACGGGATTTGATGCTATGTGTCGTGCCGAATTATTGTCACAATATATTTTCATTGGTTCTTGAATTTTAAAACCCGTGTCTGATAGGAGTTGCTCGATCCATGTTAGTTCGCTTGCAGTTGATGCTGTGGCACGATATTCAACTTTGCTGCTTGATCATGCTACAACATTTTATTTCTTGCTTTTTTTATATAACAAGATTTTCACCTATAAATGTGCAAAAATCGGTTGTCAATTTTTTATCGAAACTTCTAGCCCAATCTGCAATGAAATAACTACATTTATCATTAGAATTATTATTTTTCATCCAAATGTCTTCACCATGATTACTTTTTAAGCACCTCAACATTCTATTTACAGTTTCTAAATGTGGTGTTCTAATTAGTGAGTACATGAACGTACTAATTTGGCTTATGGAAAAGAAAATATCCGTACAAGCAACCATTAGGTGGATCAATTTTTCTACAGGTCTTTGAAACTGATTTATGTTTTTTAAAGGTTCACCATCTTTACTATTTAACTTGCAATTATTGTCAATTGGAGTAGAGGCCGGTTTCCATCCTAATTTACCAGTTTTTTTAATAAATCAAGTGTATATTTTCTTTGGGAAATAAATAGTTTTTTATCTGAAGAAGCTACCTCTAACCCTAAAAAGAGGAAGGGTAAAATGCATCATGATTTTGTACTCCAATATGCTTCACAATCTTTATCTTTGTTTTTAAAGTTCGAACAATCGATCCGAATCGCTCAACATAATCTTCATAATAAAATATTCTTGGAGACCAAATTTTATATTTTTTTAGAATTTGTCTACTATTTTTTTTACATAGGTGCAATATCACTTTATCGGATAGTCCAGAATCTCCTTAAAACAGTGATTTTGTATCTATCTAAAAAAATAGTAGATAAATTCTAAAAAAATATAAAATTTGGTCTCCAGGCATATTTTATTGTGAAGATTACATTGAGCGGTTTGATCGACTGTTCGGACTTTGAAAACGGAGATAATAAATGTAGAGCACATTGGAGCACAAAAATTATGATGTATATATTGGAGCATATTAAATAAACTAGCTGTTGCAATTTGAATTCTATTTTATATTTCAACACGAGTTGACTTGACCAAGTCGGAATGGAATCGGCCGATGGCGAACCTATATTTCCCGAGTTTTCCCAGTTGGATGAATTTTGTACAGAAAACTGTGTAATTTGAAGTTGAATAGAAATAATTAATCGGTCAAATTCCCGTTGTCTCTTACTTCCATAGCAAAATTATACCATTTTAGTAATTCAATCGAGCTTTTTTTTTTGGTTTCCATTTTTTGTGTTTTTGCATGCCCGGTCGAAGGATATTTGGGGAAGAAACCAAGAGGCGACATGCCATTCTCAAAAAAAAAAAAAAGGAGAAAGAAGCTTAAAACATTATAAAATATGGAATATATATGGTGTGTGAGTGGTATATGGTTTTCCTTCGACAATATAAGCTCATTCTTTGCGAACTAAGTCCATACAAGTTATTAAATAGACAGAAGTATTTCAATAATGTGTCAAATGATTTTGTGATTATACAAGTAAAATAAGTTAGTATCACCAAAATATTTTATATTATTTTCTTGCCCTCATTTTACTATCCAATGATTCTAAGATTTAATTTATGCAATAAATTTTGTTTTCATTTAAGAAACAAGAAAAATTATTTATTTGTTATATTAATCTTGTTTTAACATAATTTTTTGAAAAATTAATTTTTTACCAATTTTTTATACAAACAAAAGATTCTGCCAAAACAATCCGAGTTTTCGATCTGATTCAGCCAATTCGGACCGATTCCGATTCCATGACAAAATGACTGATTTTGATTCTGATTTTCAAAGCCATTCCAGCCTTTGTATTGCATCAGTATGATTACTTGTTGATCCTTCTTCTTGTGGGAAAAATATACTACTAATTTTGTGATACATTCTTCTTGTGAAGGCACAATCATTAAGAGATGTACTGTTATTTCCTGGTCCGCTCGACATAAATAGCAGATACTCACCAAATTGAAACCCCTTTTGTTCAAATTTTCAGTCGTCGGAATTCTGTTTAATAACAGTAACCAAGCAAATACCTTGAATCTTGGTGGTGCGTTCAGCTTCCACATTCTCTGAGTTGATGATGTAGTTCTTTTTAATACATTCGTGCTAGGCTTGATGTGACCTGACAATTCTGATAATTCGTTTTTATAGCTAATTAACTCCCATTAAATGCGGATCAGCTTGGGTTCTGTCTTGATTTAAAGGACTAAGTGATAAGACCTATCGTAATTATACTGTTGCAGGTGTTTGATTCAAGTCACTGAAAAGTCTTGGAATGGCTGCAGCAAATACTGCCGTATTCACGATCTTCTACGGGACCTGGCTATCCGCAAAGCCAAGGAGGTTAACTTCTTCACCATATTCTCAAAAGAATACGAAGATGTTAACCAGCTGGCTACTAGAAAGCCGTACCGTGCGGCACTGCAATTTTGCACTCTTACAAAGGATGGCGTTTATTCAGAAAACACTCATTCTTTACTATGTTTTTCTTATGAGGAAAGTCCAACAAATGGTAGTAGCTTTAGGCTACTAAATTATAGTGGTTTTAGGCTACTTAGAGTGTTAACCATTGAGCGTGTTGATACAAGAGAATGTGCCAGTAGTGACTGGCTGAAGGGCTTGGTGCACTTGAGGTATTTGGGTTTAAGATACTGCACTCTTCAACCAGAAATATTTAAGAAGATTTCCTTGAATAATCTAGAAACCGTTGATTTAAAGGGCTCACGTATAGATGTTGATAAAGAAGAAGCTACGGATTGGTCATCTGATGTTGTAATCCCAAATCTACGACATTTATCTGGTTCCAAGCATGGGAAAGCTGTAGAATGTTTCCCGTTAAAATGGGATCACCATAGAAATCTACAAACATTAAAATATGTGGATAACAGTGCACTTCCTAAATTAGGATGTTGTATCAACTTGCGCACGTTAGGGATTCGTTATCCAAATGGAAGTGTTGTTGGTCATTCAGAAGAGTGGCAAACTCTTAAGAGTGTGCTGACCAGGACAGAACAGTTGGCTTCTCTCAGCATTATTGGATATTGGTACCTTCCATTTGGTGGTACAAGAGACATACCTTGTCATGAGAAGATACAAAGTCTACATCTTGAGGGAGAGTGGGCAAAAGATATGTGGCTTCCAAGTGTTGAGATGTTCCCAACAAACCTCACCAAATTGGTGCTCGAGTCTTCTAGTCTTGAGGAAGATCCAATGCCCATACTTGAGAACTTGCAAAGCCTCAGGATACTTCGGTTATTGAACAACTCATATATGGGAACAAAGTTGATCTGTTCAACCGGAGGGTTTCCCAACCTCATAAAACTGGAGCTCCTTTATCTGCTGAAGCTAAGTCATTGGGACGTAAAAGAGGGAGCTATGCCCATCCTCAAAAAACTGGAGCTCGTTTATCTGCTGAAGCTAAGTCATTGGGACGTAAAAGAGGGAGCTATGCCCATCCTTAGTCACCTCAGAATTGAGGACTGTGATGAGCTGCGCACACTTCCCGAGCTACCAAACGTGCAGATAGAAAGGTATGAAATAGGTTTTATGATAACATAATGATTATTGGATTGGTTTGGAATTGTAATTGTACTCTTAAATTTTGCATGGATTTGGATTGGTTTGGAATAATGTTGTAATTCACTTCATTTTTTTAACATTGTATATGTTTGTTTTTCCAGGTTGTCAATCTGCAACATTAAGTATACTTTGTTTCTTTAGCACAAAATATTTCATAAATTTTATGAGAACATAATGATTATTGAAACATCCCAATTTTTTAAAGTATGAAATTTTATTTGACTTGAAATAAAGTGTGTTAAAAACAGCAATTTGGATTTCAAAGGATAAATTAATACAAACACTGGAATTTCAATTATCTGAAATTAATACACTAGAAGTTTATACGAAAAATAATTTAATTAGAAATAGCTCATTTTAAGGTCCACAAATTTTGATTGATAAATTTTGTTAGTGTTAAAATCAGCAATCATAGAAATTTCCTAAGATATTAAGATTTAAATTAAGATACGTTAAATTAATTATATATGTTGATGAATTTAATTGTACTTGTAAATTAATTAATTAGTCTAACTAGGGATATTTTAATATTTCGTAACATCATGTAAATTTATTAAAAAGTATTTTAGAAGCCAAGTTATTTTCTATAATATAACGGGTATAGCTGAAAATAAGTATTTTAGAATAGAAGAAATATAAATGGATTTGTTTTAATGAAACCAATCGATCAAGTCATATTTGTGAGTAAATAACGTAGGGTTTTGACTTAAGTTATGTTTTGTTTTCTCACATTTATGTTTAATTAATTAGTGAATTAGCTTATTATTGTCTGAATTTATATTTTGATGCAAGAATCATATTTTGGAGCTATTTTACATCATATGGAGCAATAATCAGATCAATCATAAAAGTGCAACATTTGTTTTAGGGTTTGGGCCGTATGAACCCATACGGACCCAAGCCCATTACGAACCATAATATAGCCAAAACAAGCAGTGATACTGTATAGGTACGGTCCGTATGAATCCATATGGAGCATAACCGAAGGCGCTTTTGATGAATGTATTAAGTCCCCTTTTTATAGAAAAATAATTCAATAATATAATATAAACATTCAATATCGGTCGATTAAAAAAATTCACTCCATATTTTCCATTATTATTATTATTATCATTTTGCTATAATTAAACAGTGTAATAGGTCAGATAATATTCCCTTCAAATTATGTTTCGTTATAGAGATTTGGCAGTTAGTGTCGCAAGTCGTAATATGTTATGAATTTGTAAATCCATATAAAAATAATACCGAAAAATTAATAATTGAATAAAGTACAATAAAATTTGGTGTTTTGCACAGATAATTAATTAAAGAGGAATATCTAGAATAATATTTCAAAAATCGTCTAACTATGGAAGTTTGGACCTCTATTAATATTTAAGTCAAATGAATCATTCAAAAACTCAGCCACATACAGAGTTCCACATGGAACACTCTTAATGGGTGTTATATGAAGGCAGTGTTGTAAAATACGGTATGCAGAAGGTATGCGGAAAGTATGCGGAAGACTACTACATACCACATATACGGTATACGGCCGCATATGCGGATTTTTATGCGGTCTTATATATGCGGATTTTTCATTAAATATTTAAATCATTTGTATCAAATATATTAAATATTTGAGTCATCTATATCAAAGATATCAAATATATTAGAACCCTTTTTTTACTCTTTATTAATAAAAAAAAATATGCAGTCATCTCAATCAAATATAATTGGTACTGTTTTAAAACATTCATACATTATATTAGAACCCTATTTTTCTTTTGGGCCAATAGCCTGTTAGGCAAATACATAAATGGGTTGCACATCTAAACTTGATTTTGTAGCGCTCTGCGGCTCTCCCATATTAACTGGAATATAATAAGTATGCTGGAGCCTGGCGCGGAGTGGAGCAAATTTAGTCCCACAATCCTCAAATAAATAATTCAAAGCGCTGGAGCTTCTGTAAGAGGAGGAGAGGCTAGACAAACCTGACTCAGATAATGGGTTTGGAGGTCACTTTGGGTCCGAATTCAGATAATGGGTTTGAAAATTTTTGGATCTGAGCTCAAATAATGGGTTTGGATCAGTGGAACCACATATTGGAACTGCATAAAGATTTTTTTATGCGGAGTTCGCATATGCGCCGCATAGAACTGCATTTTACTACACTGTATGAAGGCACAGATCGAGGCCTAGATGTGTTTCTTGTGTGTAATTTTAGTCATTGATCTAGCTTGGATGAAAGGCTGGTAGTCCTTGCCTCGGTAAAAAGAACTCAAAACCACACTGTAGTCTTGAAAGTTGAAACTGCTCACTAAATGTCATGATTTTTGGTTTCTGATCCCGGTCTATGTAAACTCATTAATGTATTGAAATCTAGATTCTCCAAATTCAATAGGAAAAAAAAGGCTTGGAACTTTTCAACACGGCTAAGCTCGGCTGATTCGGCTCAAAACTCGGATGACTCGGACCAAAAATCGGCTAACTCAGCTGAGTCAACCCAGTTCAACCGATTTTTGGTGGAAAAATTGCACGTGTGTGAAACTCGAGAGAATATCGGCTCGGACCCAACCGATACCGTTCTAACTCGGCCGATTTTCCAAACCATGAAAATAAGTACCCTATGACGACAATCGTTTAATTGAAGATATAGTCTTGTAATATTTGAAAGATTTATTAGGAGCTTGAACCCAACATCAGCATAATACACATTAGGAAATTCAATCTTTGCATTAACTAGAGATGTCATATTTTCCCATGAAAATGCTCTGGTTGGTACGCTTTGTACCCATGAAGATAGTAGCATCCTTCGGAAACATGGCCCGACATCCAAATCAAGAAGAACAGGAGTACAAATCTTCATGTACTGTCCCAGACAACAATGAAAGATAATTCTACAGATGTTCTAAACTACAATCACGTAGAAACAATTCTTCAAGGATGGGACAACCAACGAAAAGCTTATCCTTAAAATCATCATTCACTGTTATATGAGTGAGATATAATTTTTTGAGGCACAGGAGGTGGACTGAGCTCGGTGCAATTTCGAGATAACCATCTTTCAAATTATTCTCCACCACAACATCATGAAGTGATTCACATGTGAATATTGAATCAGTACCAAACCTTAAGAGTTCTTGCGTATGAACAGAAAGGAAAAAAAAAAAAAAAACTCGAGGTTTGAATTTCATGGCTTGAAAGATACAGCTCTCAAGAACTCCAGAATTGAAAGAAGCACAGTTTGTATCCTCGTACCAAACAAGCTTGAATTTCTCCAAGTTTGACGGATCTCTGTTTTGCAACACACCTTTAACAAATTGCACGAACTTGGCCTCCCTCTCTTCATAATTAGTACACATCCTGAACTCATCATAGTTTATGTCTAAAATCGGCACACGGGCCCATGTGCGATTCCATCTTTTGGACAAGATGCATGTCTCCACTGCTTCTTTAGTGCTGAGGAAAGAGAGAATGTGCTCTAGAACAACATCAGGCAAGTTGCTAATCCTGTCAATGCCGCCATCGATTTCCCAACAATTTTTCTTCTCCATCCTCACCATTGAAGAAGCAATTCCTCAAACACCTTGCATGCAAGAATACTATGTTGAAAAAGTCATTACGACTTATCATTCTATAAAATACTTTTGCGAATAATCTTAAAACAATAAGAAATAATCCTTACTCCTAAAATGTCGGAAATCTCCAAGCCAAAATTCATCTTGATAATGGCAGTTTGTTTTATAGAAGGCTGGGAAAAGTAAGAAACGAGGTGTGAAGATGGAAGTGGAAAAGGCAGGAATGCACAATGAACCTGGAAATTAATGAGAGGAAAGTGGGATAAATTTTCGAGGTAGCCTGCCTGTTCAGTTCTATTCTATTCTCCAGCGTATGTTGACCGCCTCTTATTTTTTCTATTTCATCTCTGCTAGAATGTTGACCGTTTCCGTTTTATATAAAGAAATTTAAAGAAAACTAATAAATTTGTTTCGAATCCGCCGTGGCGGGTATAAACTAACCGTGCAGCGAGTTTTAGACATCTGGCCATCTGGGATTGGGACCCACGAATTTTTAGATCTAAACCGTCAGATCTGTTTTGGCACGAGTAGACCCGTGCATTCCATCTCTGACTGGATTTGACCGGATCCTGATCGGACGGCGTTCATCTAAACACAAAATTTGAGTTACTCCAGAGATATTGACTCGACCTCCGTTAAGGGTTTTAGGGTTTAGTGAGGCATCTTCTGAAGGCTGTGGGAAAAGATAACAGTAGCAATTATTCTGGGTCAGGTGATAGGGAGAGAGGAGAACGGCGAAGAGTTCAATGGCGGGGATCTACGATGAACAAGGTACCTCTCTCTCTCTCTCTCTCTCTCTCTCTCTCTCTTTCTCTCTATAATTTGTCCATGAACCTTTTTAGGTACTATCGATCATTGTTTATTTTAATTGCTGGTAAATCTGTCAAGTGTTGCTACTTACTGTTTAATGTGGTTATTGCTGTTGATCGTTCTTGTTTAATTGTGTTTTGATCTTTTGTTGATTGACGTTAATTGTAGCTAATTACTAATAATTGTTGTTCATTACTGAAGCTTTGCATTGCTTATTTAAGTATATATGTTTCTATTTTCAATTAATACTAACAATTTTAACTTTACCATCGTTTTAATTTAGATTTATAATAATAATTTTAAAGTTAGTGAATTACTTGAGCCAACATGCATGATTCCCGTACTCATTTACACCGGTGGTGAAGTATTACATGGGAAAAATGGTGCTTATTATAGTCTCGGCCCGGAATACATGTTCAATGCAAGGCCGGGGCTAGCTAAGTTATATGAGGGTCAGTATGACCTTCGTATTCGGGTCAGATTGAATGTTAATAGGTCCAGAAAATCATGGTTCACACAGGTTTGTGGTCTGTAATGATGATTTTTGGGCACGATTAATTGTACATTGATATTGTCAATATGGGGTACAAAGTCCTCAAGTATATATATTTGGATGCCAACCCCATCTGTAGTACCAGGCCAGTGATACAGTTAATCCAGGGTCCTATCCGGGCCCAATATGTAGCGGGTTCTAGTCAAGCCCAAACTCGGCTATCTTCAGCTAGCGATCTCTAGTCGGGTACAAACCCATCAAGCAAAATCAGATCCCAGTCGGGTTCGAACCCGGATGGCAAAATCGAGTTCTAGTAGGATCCAATCTAGTGATTCAGTATCAGATCTAAATACTGAAGACATCAGTCAGGATACCAATGAATGTAAGGCCGAGCTAAATTGGGATGCACAGGAGAATAAAGACTCATTCTCTTCATTCAATGACGAGAAATGGGATGACAAGAACAGGGATCATATCAATGATACCAACGAACATAAGGTCGAGCTAAATTGGGATGCTCAGGAGGTTGAGTCCTCATTCAATGACGAGAAATGGGATGACGAGAACAGGGATCAAAGTGACATAAAGGGAGATGCTTGTCCTGTGCTTGATCGACATTTGCCAATAACGGGTCGTGGACAAAAGCACCCAGTAGACTCATCTTCTAAAAAACATCTGAGATCCCATGTATATGCTATTCTTAATCCAATTCATTAGCTTTACAAAGGACGACATTTCTATAAAAAAATAAACTGATAACGTTGAGTGGGCGGCATTTACGATCCATTAGTAAATACTAGCCGTTGATGTTGAATTGATAAAAATTTTGGGTTCTAAAATTTTAATCTAATTTTTTTTTCTCGGATCCATCTATAGCATACATAAAATCAAAATACTATTTATGTTTCTCTTTATTATTTAATAAGAATTTCTATAAATGAAAAATTCTACCGGGTGAGTGTGCGTCTTGTGTCGGGATCGGGTCCTTTCGTACATACGCGCAGGATTTATGGCATGTGAAGAAATATCCAATCATCTCAAATTGGTCGAAATTAGCACCGTATAGTTTATCCAAATGAGATGCTGCCATGGGTGAAAGTTTATTTATATGAAATCTTTACCCAACATTTTTCAATATACAAGAATTTCTCGTAATTCAATTTAAACCGTGAAAACTTATTTACTTAAACTTGACGTGATAAATTGTGAATATACGTTATCAAATGTGACCACACATGATTATAGAGTTATGACGTGACTATTATTTCGATTTTAATCATTGCACATAAAAAATTGTAATACCGAAACAATGTGATCCATATCAATAATACACATAAATAAGATTTTAGATGCTTGTGATAAAATATGAAGACGTACATAACCGATGACATGACTATGGTTATTTTCAAAACGTTAGGGCTTTTCTGAAAATTAACGCTACTTTACAAGTTTACATATAGAAATTTAATTTCATGTTCTTTCTTGTCTATCCCCGTTATTTTTCAGTTTTGCCTTCTAATCCAAATATGTGCACACATTATTTTATTTTTTTTTTGAAAAATTAGCAGTCGTGCATGTATATTTACTTCTCTAGGACTAGATTCTAATAAATAAATACAGTTCCTTGTTTCTCTCTCTCTCTTTTTTTGTTTCTCACTTTTTTTTAATAAATCATATATAGTCGTATCCTAAATTTGAGAACGATGTAAGGGCTTAGAATATTCAAAAGTTATTCTCAAATTTTGAAAGTAAAAAGAGGAGACAAAAGAAAAAAAAAACAACAACAACTTGTAGGTATGTATCAATCACTAAACTACAAACTTTGTAAACTACAAAACAATTAATGCAATTTCTTTTAACAATTGAAAAAATTAGCAGTTCACCACTGTTGAAGAACTCACCATCCAAATAGGAATTGCATCAAGCTCCTCATTAATCTATTTTTGAACAAAAAAAATAAGAACCCAACTCAATAATTTTCAAATTTCAAAATAAATATTATATTAATTCTTAGCATTTATATATAAAGATTAACATACTAAGTAGGAAGAGCTGGATTAACGGTAACAAACAAGCTGATCGAAATTAAGTGCAAAGGCTAGCAGGATTTTGAACTTATGCAACAACATATTTTTTTTAAAATAAAATTTTTATCAAACTTGCTGAGAATAATATAAAAATGTTATATTTAATGAAAAAGAACAGTAAAAAATACCCAAAATATAAATGTTTAGCTGGGACCTACACATTACAATGAGTAATATAACAGGGAAAAACTATTTGTATGAAAATTGAAGGAGAATTGAATTTCGAAATAATTTTAAGGGTTTTATATTTAAATATTGAAGCAATTACTTATAATTTATATATATGTTTATTGATTTTCTCTAATATTTTATTATATAATTTAAAAATGTATAAAATGAATATAATTAATAGAGACTTCTTATTATCAATTTGTTTACTATAGAAGTTAAAAAGTGATCTTTTTACAAATTTTGTTATCTACATAACAAATCACTAGTATCATACCCGTGCGTTGCAACGGGGACATATTATAAGAAACAAATATATCAATGAAAATAATAATTATCTAAAAATTAAAACACATGTTAATAGAAAATTTATATGATTATGTATTTTTAATTAACTTTAATCGTGATCTCTGATAACAATTTGATGATGTGATGATTCTTTATTTTTAAGTACCAATGATATCAAATAATAGCTCGATTCGAATCTAATATCAAATATCATATAACAATTCAATATCAACATATAATATGATATCAAAAAACATAAATAAAAAGTGTCATCCTTTGTATGTATAGGATATATACACACACACATATTATAAGAAAAATATATATTCACACACACGTTCCAATTTAGAACACACACACACACACACACACACACACACATTGATATATTATATATTAGAAATATATTCTAAATTACCCACACCAATATGTATAGAAACAAAGAAAGAAAAATAAGAAAATTAAAAAAAAATAATTTCCATTGTGATTCGTATAGAAATAAAGAAGTAAAGAAACAATAAATAAGAAAATGGAAGGTGGAGTCTTCTCAATTGAAGAGGAGAAATATGGAAATAAAAGAATAAGGAAACAAATAAATATATCGCTAAATTTCATAATCTATTCATTTTAAATTGTAAGGTATCTGTAGCAACACATGTGGTAGGTATGTTTTTAACTAAATCTAGACTTCTATACATAAAAGAGATGCATATGGAAATAAAAGAATAAGGAAACAAATAAATATATCGCTAAATTTCAGAATCTATTCATTTTAAATTGTAAGGTATCTGTAGCAACACATGTGGTAGGTATGTTTTTAACTAAATCTAGACTTCTATACATAAAAGAGATGCATTTAATCAAAAAAAGACAAATTATGTAATTGGAGAGCTGAGAACCAACTTCTCTGCTTCACAAGTTAAACGTTGCTTGCACATGCAATCTATTAATGTATTGAAAGTCACCACATCAGGTGCAATGCCTTGATTTACCATATCATGGAATACCCCAATGGTACGATTCCACTCACCAAGAGCAGAAAGTCCGTGGATAATAGAATTGTATGTGACAACATTTGGCATCACCCCTCTATCTATCATCTCCTCAAGAAGCTCTGAAGCACGCAAGAAGGCCCCCTCTTTGCAACAACAATCTATTAGGGTATTATATGTGAACCCATCTGCTTGAAGCCCAGAGCCGACTAATTTGTCATATATTTCAAAAGCCTTTTGGATATCACCAAGTCCACAAAATCCAAGAATGAGACCATTGTAGGTATAGACATTATGAACAACCCCTTTCACAACCATTTCATCAAACATCCTTAGAGCACTATGCATGTTGCCCTGGCTACACAGATTATGAATGAGAATGCTGTAGGTAAACACATCTGGAACAACACCTTTAGCAATTATTTCATCAAACATTTTCAAAGCACTATGTGTCTCACCCTGGCTGCACAAACCACGAATAAGACAACTGCTGTAGGTATGCAAATCAGGAACAAGTTTACAAGAAGGCATTTCTTCGAACACCTTCTGTGCTGTAATAACATCTCCATTTTTGCAAAGGCCATCAATGAGAATGGTACAAGTGATCACGTCAGGCCTAACTTTTTGAGCAGCCATCTCTTTAAAGATCTGTACCGCCATGTCAATCTCACCCTCTTTGCAAAAACCATGGATAAGAGTGTTATACATAATAACGTCAGGCATGCAACTAGCCTCTTCTCTTGCCATCTGACGACACAGCTCAAGCCCAAGTCTGGTTTCACCAGTGCTGCAAAGACCTTCAATAATTGTGCTGTAAATGATCAAACCAGGAGTGCAGCCCAATAGAGGCATTTTAGCAAACACCTTAACTGCAAGCGCAATCTGTTTCAATCCACAGAGACACTTAATCAGGGAGCCAAACATGATTGTATTAACACCACATCCTTCTCTCAAAGACTGACCAAGTATACAGAATGCGAGATCTGCTCAACCCATATGACGGCAGCAATCCATGATAAGGCCGAAGGTATGGATGGTGGGAGAGACGCCTCCATCTCTGTTTTGCTTCAAACGATTAAAGAGGTTGAGTACAGTTGAGTAGCGTCTGGAGTGTTTTGTTTTAACAATACAAGTAAGAAGTCTATTGATGGTAAAAATGGCTGGCGGGTAATTTTGTGGCGAGAGGAGGCGATGGAAGAGAGAAACGGCCTCAGGCAGCTGAAGGCTCTCTCCAGATTGAATTCTCTGTTGTACCAATTTCTCGAGGTGACCAGCAAAAGGTTTGGCTGCATTGGCCATGAATAAATAAATAAAAACGAAGCGAGGTCTGAGGAATCAGGAGTAGAGTGTGTAGAGACGCGAGAGCTGCTTCTTGCGAAACATAAAAAGAGATGGGGAAAGTTGCGGATGGGGATTCTATATTGGGCCTTGGTCCAAAATATTTCAGCCCAATATGGGATAAGTCATGCCCGAAAATACATCGGCCGTTTGAAAAAGTTTCGAATCCATGGTCTGTTCTCCCACAGGGAAAGTCCCATTCATACTACAAAGAGAATAAGTCTTTGTTAAGAGTTTCAGCTTTAAATTCATTTGAGAATCTTTTATAAACGAGAAGGGTCAAATACCTCTATTTTTTGTGTCTCTGTCATACTTTTATTTTTAAAAATTTAAATAATTCAAAATTTGAAACTTAAACATCAAAATAAAACCGTTAGATGTGATCTATATTAATTTTTCTATGTGCCCATAAAAAATTATCATCTTTTGATTTTGCTTTTATATGAATCAATAAGTTGAAAAATCAACGTCTATAAATTATCCACATTAGTATACATTTTTACAAGCTCAAGAAGACAACCAGAACAAAATTGAAATGTCATAATTTTTTACATGTGCATAGATAAAATGATGTAGTTCATATCCAATGGTTTTATTTTAAATTTTAAGATTTAAATTTTGAGTTATTAAATTTTTTAAAAATATAAGCATGATGGAGACACAAAAAATGAAGGCATTTGAACCCTCCTCTTTATAAATACATAAATTTGAAAAGTTGATTCCTCATCTTTATTTTATTTTAAAAGAAAAGATTTACAGTATATAAATCGCTTAATTATAACCATCCAAATTCTTTGATATAATTGATAGAGAAGAGTTGCAGTAAGTAATAGTTCAGGAGTAAAGTCAATAATTACAAATAAAAAAATTAAAAAAAGATATATACTTGTAAATTCTTATTTGAGCATACTTGTAAAATCTTATTAAAAAAAGAGTAATTCTAGTAAAAATCCATTTGATAATTCAAATTTGACTTTTATTCATCATTCTATTGTGTAGTATTATTCGTCTATACATAATTAATTATCTTAGTATGATAATTCAAATTTGACTAATTTTCTAGATGTATAAAAGTCATAAATTTGTAAATAATGTAATTTGTGGTAATTGTACGTGATTTTTCATCTACAATGATTTTAGTTTTTTTTGTTTGTTTGTTTGTTTGTGTACCATTTAAAATGATAGTTGCATGTATTGCCTCTCGTAAAAATTAATAATGCGATAACATATACAAATTTGTAACAGTTATGTGTAATTAAAAGTTTAAATCTATAATAATTCATGTCAAATCAAGTGGTCAAATGTAGGGTTTTTTAAGTTAATTTTAATGCATTCATTTTTCATCAGTTTTTGACCGCTTGACTTAATACTGAAATAATTCCAAATTTTATAAATAGGTCGATTTGTCATTTAAAATCCATCCAACATGTTTTAAAAATTGGTGTCACATGACACTAATGTCATACTAGCCGTACTCAGAATTTGGTTGACAATGACAAGCAGTTCCATAGGACCGCCCCACTCCTCGGACAAGTATCATCTCTATTACTGTAAGAGATTCCCTTCACTTTACGGTTTGAGATTAACCCTCGGCTACTTCGGGATTCGGGCTAACGCAGGGGCAGTATTATTGGGCTTTGAGATTCGTGCAAAGTTAAAAAGAACGGTTCAGATCCAGTAATTATAAAATATTCCCTATTACGGTACCGGGGAGGTTCTGAATTTCCCACTCCCCAGCTGACTAGTAGTCATTGTTCTCGTAAGTGGGCCGAAAATAAACATTTGAGAACTATATATGAAACTTGATCACTTGAACAGAAGCACGTATTTAATTGCATGGGCCACTAGCTATTTGGGCCCCATTTTGGTGTGTTTAAAAAAAGGCTGTCCAAGAATTATAGACACTATATTGTAGTCGGACTGCGCACCCAATTTTTTATGCTCCAGATTTATACGCTCCAGCTTTTTATTGCCGCTTGCGTTGTGTGGCGCTATTGCTGTTGCTGCTTGCTGGGAACTGCAAGTGTAATTTTGTAATAATTGCATTGTCCACACCTTGTTCGGTTAAATTCCTCAATGAAGTCACTTTTCTTATAATGAAAAAAATAGAGAAAAAGTTTATGTCCACTGAGTTTTGTCCACCATTTGTCCACAACCTTATCCACTTCCATCTAATTGTCTTTTTACAGTATTATTTGAAAATTTTACAGTATACGAGATTCAATTTTACAGTATATATTTTACAGTATGCAAGATTCAATTGAAAATTCTACTGTATACAAGATTTAATTTTTACAGTATACAAGATTCAATTGAAAATTCTACTGTATACAAAATTCAATTTTACAGTATACAAGATTCAATTGTAAATTTTACTGTGTAGAAGATTCAATTTTACATTATATAAGATTCAATTGAAAATTTTACTGTATACAAGATTAAATTTTACAGTATACAAGATTAAATTTTACAGTATACAAGATTCAACACAGTGCGGACGCTAATAATTAACTCTAACTACCAATAACCGCTAATAACTAACTCTAACTGCCAATAACTTTCTATAACTGTAATTTTCGAAAGTACAGTTTGAAAGTACATTTATTTTGTCCTGTTGTGCAAGTTGCAATCTTTTTCTAACTATCATGGGACCACTTCAAATAGTTGCTGGATGTTTTGTGATTAACTGATATATTTTATGTGATATATTGTATAATTATACAGCATGTAGAAGTAATTTTACAGTATTCGCGCAAGTCAAAGCTGTGGACAAATGGTGGACAAAAAGCTGTGGACAATTAGACACTTTCAAAAAAAAATATATATCTTCTATCAACATCTGAGATCTAAGATTTCAAACCTGTGATTTCTCACACGGAGAGCATTGCCTTTGTCATTGACCAAAGACCGGTTCTCATAATAGTTTGCCGACATTCCTCTTATTCTTAATATGTACCTGGTGTTTTTTTTTTAATGTTTTGTTTTATTTTAATCATGAGGTCAAGGGTGGAGCTTAGGGGTGTAAACGGATCGGATATTATCCGATTTTATCCGGATCCGAATCCAGAAAATTATCTAAATTATCCGATCCGTATCCGTATCCGAAAAATTATAACAGATACGGATATGATAAAACCACCATCGGATCCTTATCCGACCGTTTACACCCTTAGCGGAGCTAGATATTAGAACTATGGGGGTCAAATACATAAGAGGGGTCAATCATATACAATTTTTCTAAGTAACATTTTACACTAAATTGTACATAACATCACGCATAAATATTAAAAAAAAGAAGGTCAGCCATTCATACTTCTTAGCTCCGCTCTTGCCTGAGGTGATCCTAATTGATTAGATCCAACCAAATTTTTTTTATTCTATTTCTTTCAGCCATTGACCAGCTGGCATTTCATATTATACGTTATCACAGTGGTGAAGATGACAATAACATATATAACCTACATTTTCTCTCTCCATAATTAGAGATTACGAGGTTAGAACAAATTCCCTCAAATATAGAAACTGGAATTTTTCAAACATATTGTCGTTTTTATAACAAGTTGTTTTATTTAATTCTCCATTTTGTTTGGCTCTATAATATCCTTAGCATATTATTGGTGCAACGCTAGAAATGATAATTCATTTTTTAAATTAACTTTACTCTTTTCTTTTGATATTGTAATAACTTTAGTATAATATTTGCTACTGCTACGTTGGATTTTCTTTGGACTACCTTTTGTAGTTGTTGGAGTTGTGAACTCATCCTTTATTAGCTCTAAGAGTCATTTATTTGGTGCCTGATTTTGTAATAAAACAGTATTTTTTTTAGTAATAAAATAGGTGGTTAGAATCCACTTTTGTCAAAAAAAAAAATATTAATATTATTATTTTATAACAAGTTTTTTCTAGGCCAACTTGAAAAACTTACATGTCTTCATTTATTACAAAACGTTTATGAGATTAAAATATTATTTACCCATTCGATTGACATTAATCACATCAAATCCACTGTGATAGCTAAGAAACCTTTTTGCTTTTGATCAGATGGATGGTTCAAATTTGATGATAAAGTTATAGTTTTCTGTTTTGCAAATATGGTATAGTAATTAGAAAACAATATAAACACTCCATAATAGACGGTCGTGAAAGGATATCTAAAACTTTGCAAAAGAAATGTGATAGGCCACATTGGGGACCTCATATTCAAGAAAAAAAATATGATGATAAAGTTATAGTTTTCTTTTGAGCTTATCCATTCGATTACAAAAAAGTAATGCTAGCGTGTCCCCAATAGTGATAGGCGGGACCTCATTCAGCCAGCTCTTCACGCTAGCATTATTTTTGTGTTTTGAGTCTGCGTCTCTCAGTCAGCGACAGATTTGGATCAGCTCAAGCCGACCCAAGTGTTCTATTTCTTATTTATATGATATTTCCAAGGCTTGCCCACCAGAAATGCCACAACGGCCTCAGCAATTTCTCTTTGTCGCTCTCTATTTAAATGTCTTTAATTCTAACTAGCTAGTACATGAACGTGACTATCCTGTAGGCGAGATAGCGTAATGTGATTTGTTTTCCCAAGTTAACCAGCTCCAACTCAAATGCTACTGTAAAGAAGCATAGTAGGTATACACTAATATTGTATTTGTTATTTGTTCTTTCGGTCAAAGCAGATTTCGAGGAAGATTCATGAAAGTTACTTGATTAGTTTATTTATTATTTCTTGAAAGGAACTTGTTTATTTTATTAATTGATGCACATGCTTGACGACAAACTAGACTATGACATGTTTGGTTTATTTAGATTCCTACTCGTTCATACCTGTAATTAATTCAAAGTACTGACTCCATGCATTGAACAATAAGAGAAAACAAGTAATTAATAATTTAATATTGGTAATTTAATTGTAGTTCATCAAGAAATGTCATTTCGCGTGTGGACACGCTGTTCCCCACCAGAGTAATATATAATTCTACTGGATAACAACCAAAATATATAGTGAGGAAGCTTTAAATTTAAAATGAAAATTATACTGGCCGGATAACAACACCACGGAGGTAAAGGTTAGAAAACTTGGAACCAAATATATATGTTGTTTTTTCTTCCAAAAAAGTAGGAATTTGTTTTTCTTTATTTCAACCATTCAAATGCTTTCAACAGTATAGATTTATTTGTGTTATTACAATCTGGACTGTTGAAAATATTTGAACGGTTTGATGAAGAAAAACAAGTTCCTAAGTACTTTTCTCATCCACACCGACCCAGAAAACTTATGCTGCAACCAATTGGTAAATGAATATTAATCAAGTTTTTTCCTCCAATATTTCTAGAACAGAACAAGTAGTAGCTGAAGAATTTACTAATATTTGTATACGTAATAAATGAAGAAAAAAAATTAACGTTCCTTTTGGAAAATAGCGGTTGGTGGAGAATTTACTAATATTTATACGTAATCATTGAAGAAACATTGAACCTCCCATTTCCATATAGCAGCAGGAGGAGAATTTACTAATATTTATACTAATCATTGTAGACAAATTTGAACTCCCCTTTGCAAATAGTAGTAGGCGGAGAAATTACTAATATTTCAAGAAAATCTATATGTATCAAGTTTTAAAAGTTAAATATATATATCAATAACATATATGTGTTACCCTTTGGAAACAATAAAACACTAATTTTGAGATTAAATTAAAACAACCAATTTTTTGCCTAATATATACTTCAGCCAAGAAGCTCCCACTATATATTACCACTGAAACTACTCTGCCAATCATCCGTGAGCAAAAAGCTAATTCACTTTCAATCCCCCCCAACACCCAAACACAAAATTGAAAAAAAAAAAAAACACTCCACAATCGTAAATACATGGCAGAGGAAACTGTGAACCATGTCTTGAGCAAACTTGCTGATGCCATGGTCGAGAAAGCTCAGGAACTATACAAGGTGAGTGGGGAGATCGAGCAGATGCAGACGGAGCTTCGCTTGATCCAAGCTTTGCTTAGAGATGCCGATTCGAAGAGTAACAGAGATCAAAGGGTAAGAGAGTGGCTGAACCTTGTCAGAGAAATTGCCAACAGAATAGAAGATGTGATTGATACCTTCCTGGTTGAGATCCAAGAAAACTATCCAAAACGTCCCCGCTGGTTCACCAACCTTACGACATTTGTAAGAAATCCCATAAAAATAAACAAGTTGAGTGGCGAGCTCAATCAAATCACTCAGGAACTCAAATTGATTTACCAGCGCAGAACTGACTTGGGAATTGAAGTACTTGGTGCTGGTGGTGAAGAAAATAATCAGCTACCTTTTAGGCCAACAAAACCTTCTGATATTGATGAGTCAGAAGTTGTTGGCCTTCAGTCAGCGACGTGCGAGATTATCAAACAGCTGCTTGATAAAAACGAATTGAGGCGCACAGTGCTCTCGATTGTCGGTACTGGCGGCATCGGGAAGACAACACTGGCCCAAAATGTATACAAAAGGTGCATGTGCTCTCTTTCAAACACATTTCAATTATAAGTGCGTAAATTTTTGTGAAAAAATTTGTAGCAAGAAAATTGCTAAATCAGAAACCAATTACTTGTTCAGAAGTCAACTGCTCAAAATTCGATTCTTTGTTAGATTTGTGCTTTCTCAAGAAATCATGAATACATCAATCATCAATTCTTCGATCTAATTAGTTAAGAAACTGGGAGATAATGTCATTAATTCTTTCTTCATTATTTTTAGTAATCAATTACCTTGCATGTATTTCTTACCTAGAAGAACCAGAGATGTTTTTTCTCTTAATGGTCAATAAAATCCAGAAACTTGTAATTTATGAGTTAAATTCAAGACAATGGTTATATAAAGGGATTGCTTTCTAGTTTAAGTGGATCGGGAAAAGTAAGTTCTGATGGTTTGCAAGCATGCAGGTAAATTCACTGAAATGTCACTGAAATACACCCAATATATATATGATTCAGATAATTTATTCCATAAACAATCACCTTAATTTGTACGTTTATTCAAAATTAGCCTCTCGGGTTTGGTTAATAAAATTTAAAACATGGTAAGAATGGCTCCAAATTTTATGCAGGTAAATTCACTTTCAATCCAAGAAGGTAATTTATGCACAAAGAAGTACTTTCCAATATTTTAATTTCTTAAAGATATATAAATTTGATACAAAATGTAGTCTAATTCTTCTTTATAGTACATATAATTAATCAAGTAATAACGGAAAAAATCTCCAATAAAAATTTTCCTCTTTGCTGCCTTTTTTCTTGATATAACACATTCATTTTGTAACAACAGTGCAGAATTGGTGGAGAAATTCAATTGTCGTACATGGCTGTCCATTTCTCAAAAGTTCAATATAAATGATCTCTTGAGAGAAATTTTTTACTCAATTGAACCTGGAATGAGAAAACAAAATCCACCCGTGACAGATGAGGAGGTATTGGTGAAGCTTAAGAGCTCCTTGGGACCCAAGAGGTACTTAATTATCCTAGATGATGTGTGGACAATTGATCTTTGGGACCGATTGAAAATACAATTACCGGATATGAACAATGCAAGCCGTGTGATAATAACCACCAGATTGGATAATGTTGCTAAAGCGGCAGATCGCAATATAGAACCGCATAAGCTCCGTTATCTAAATGATGAAGATAGTTTAGCTCTCCTCTTCAGAAAAGCATTTCAAAGACATATACTACCTGAGAATTACCCTCCTAATCTCTTGGAAGTGGCCAAAAAATTAATGAAAAAATGTGGTGGGCTACCCTTGGCATTGATTGTGCTAGGCGGTATCCTCACAATTAGAGACCCCACCTACAGTGCCTGGAGCATGTTGGAGGAAGCCATGGATTGGCACGGCGATGATGGGAAGAAGTGCTCGCAGGTCCTTGCCATGAGTTATGAACACTTGCCTCCCTATCTTAAATCATGTTTTCTTTATTTTTCTTCATTTCCTGAAGACTATAAGATCTCAGCAAAGCATGTCACGAGAATGTGGGTCGCTGAAGAATTCATACCGAAAGATGGATCTGGGACAATAGAGGCCAGAGCTGAGAGATTCCTTCAAGAGCTAGTGCAAAGGTACATTCCTTCTCCTTTTTATTTTTATTTTTTAAGGTACATAATACGTATAAAAGAAGTACTAATGTGCTTTCGGCAGCCCAATTGAGTCAACTTCACACCAAATTTACCAAAATCAAATTATAGAACCAAAACCCAAAGGACACAAATTATTTTCCAACGACTCCCCTAAATCAGTCCAATTGATATTATTAACGAATAATCTAGCATAATTTTAAATCCCATTTTAGGGAGAATTTCTGGTGTGCTCATGTAAATTGCTAAAATAGCCATTATCCCGATAAAAACACCATAATATCCAATATCTCCTCAAAAACTTAATTTTTTTTTCTATACTCTTTTATTTATTTAACATTTTATTTACTTATTTTAAAAATTGAAATGACAAATATTCCCTTTACTATGTTCTTTTCTCTGCCTTGTTATACTCATCGTAGATAGACTCCATTGATTATGTGTTTCCTCTACAAGTTCACTTTCTTGTCTTGCTAACGCCTTGAAAAATTCTGGAACATCTCTCTCTAGATAACAAATTCTGTTATTAAAAGTAGCTCTCTGACCTGTTTGCGAGTTTCTTCATTCACCAGGCATAGCTTGCAAAATCAGCTTATTCCGAGTTTTTTTTTTCAGTAAGATAAGAGAGAAGAGTTTAAGAAAACAAATTGTATATTTGCAATCTTATTTTTCAACTTTATATCTGGCCCTATTTATAGTTACAAGGCAAAAGAAAAACTAGCCATTGGAATGCACTATTTCCTAGTATAATAAATAAACTAGCTGTTGCAATTTGAATTCTATTTTATATTTCAACAGTCCCTCTCAAGCTAGGATTGTATATATCGTACAATCCTAGCTTGCTTTTAATTTTCTCAAATGGACTTAGATCCAAGCCTTTCATGAAGATATATGCGAGTTAATCTTTTTAATGTATGGTGTTACAATTTCCTTTGCTTTAACATTTTCACTTTATCACTTCTACATATTTTGTTCGCCCATAAAATACAGGATTTTATGCTATGTGTCGTTCCGAATTGTTGTTGTAATATATTTTCATGGTTCTTGAATTTTGAAACCCATGTCTAATAGGAGTTGCTTGATTCATGTTGGTTTGCTTACGGTTGATGCCATGGAACAATATTCAGCTTCGGTGCTTAATGCTACAACAATTTATTTCTTACTTTTCCATGTGACTAGATTTCCACTTACAAATGTGCAAAAATCGGTTGTTGATTTTCTATCGAACCTTCCGGCCCAATCTGTATCAGAATAGTCACATAAATCATTAGAAATATTATTTTTCATCCAAATGCCTTTATCAAGATTACTTTTTAAGAACCTCAACATTCTATTTATAGCTTCTAAATGTGGTGTTCTTGGTGAATGCATAAACTTACTTATTCGGGTTATGAAAAAAGAAATTTCTAGACAAGTAACCGTTAGATAGATTAATTTATCTACAAGCTATTGAAATTGATTTATGTCTTTTAAAGGTTCACCACCTTCACTATTTAATTAGCAATGTTGTCAATTGGAGTAGAGGCCGGTTTGCATCCTAATTTACTGATTTTTTAAATAAATCAAGTGTGTATTTTATTTGAGAAATAAATAGTCCTTTATATGAAGAAGCTACCTCTATTCCTAAAAAGAGGAGGGTTCAAATGCACCATGATTTTGTGCTCTAATATGCTCCACATCCTTTATCTTTGTTTTAAAAGTTTGAATAGTTAATCCGAACCGCTTAACATAATCTTCACAATAAAATATTCTTGGCGACCAAATTTTTTTTTTTTACATAGGTACAATATCACTTTATGGGATGGTCCAGAATTTCCTTAAAACAGTGATTTTGTATCTATCTATAAAATAGTAAATAAATTCTAAAAATATAAAATTTGGTCTCTAAGCATATTTTATTATGAAGATTATGTTGAGCGGTTTGGATCGACTGTTTGAACTGTGAGAATGAAGATAAAAGTTGCGGATCATAAATTATGGTGCATATTGGAGCATATTAAATAAACTAGTTGTTGCAATTTGAATTATAGTTTATATTACAACACGAGTTGACTCAGTCAAGTCAGAACGGAATATGCCGGAGGAGAGCCGATATTTCCCGAGTTTCCACGGTTGGACGAAGTTTGTACATAAAACTGCTTAATTTTTGAAGTTGAATCGAAATAATCGGCCAAATTCCCATTCAGTCTCTTACTTCTAGGGATGACAATGGGCCTAGCCCACGGGTATTTTGCCAAGCCCAGGCCTGGCCTGCCCGTAAAAAATTAATGGCCCGCCTGCCTGGCCCAATCTGACGGGCTTAAAAATTTAGGCCCAGCCTGTCCATGGGCTTTTCCTCTAGGCCCAAGCCTGCCCGTGCCTGCCTGCCTGTGCCCATGGGCTGCCTTACCCGGCCCGGCCCGGCCCAACCCTTTAACAAATTTTCATGCATTGTTTAATCCCAGCCATGTAACAGATTCCCACTAATTGTTTAATTTCTACCACAATAGCAAGCTAAAGACAAATAGAAATCACATAAAAAATCAATTTTCAACAAGCTTAAATGATCAAGTAGCAAATAGAAATAGAAATCACCTACTACTCAACAAGTGACAAATATAGATAGAAGCTTAAATGATCAAGTGACATAAAAATTCAATTCTCAACAGCAAGCTAAAGAAAAATAGAAATAACAAAGAAACAAGAATTCTCAATAGCAAGCTTAAATGATCAAGCCAAAATCACCTAGTACTTCTCTTGCTCCAAGCCATGCAACAGATTCCCACTACTCTTCCTCTTCTTCTATTGCTCTCATCTGCAATAATTAATAAAAAAACAGCACCAAAATAAGTTTATTTATACTAAACAGCACAAAAAAACAGCACATTTACATTCTCCATCAGCACCAAAAAACAGCACATTTACACCAAAAAACAGCACATTTATACTAAACAGCACCATTTACTAAACAACACCAATATATATATATATATATATATACCCTAAGAGTTATATATCTATACTTATCCAATTTTTCAATAACATCCAATTAATAAAAAATACGAAGAAGAGTTACCTCAGCATCTACATCTCCATCTCCATCTTCATCTCCATCTAAATCATCATAATATGTCTTAAAATCAGAAATCAGAAATCAGAAAATCAGACATATTATAGGGGCAGCACATATTAAAATCAGAAAATCATCATAACATCCAATTTATAGGGGTTGCCATTTTGCCTACAAAAATCAGAAATCAGAAAATCAGAAAATCAGAAAAATCAGAAATCAGAAAATCAGAAAATCAGAAAACAGAAGAGCTTTTGGTAATGCAGCTATGATTTTATTATTACTTTTGTTGTCAGAATTGTTTTTCGGGGGCCTGGTGACCTGTCTGACTCTGATATATCCATAAATTTATCCCTTTACATACCATTCAACGCGGCTTCTTGGTTAGAAACTTAGAGATAGTGAATAAATTTTGAAAACGACTCCTTTTAATATAGCTACTTGTTCATCTCTCTAACTCTTTGAAGCAGGGATACGATAACATTATATCTCCCTTTGAAGCAGGGATAACATAATAGCAGGATCGGTGCCAAATAAAAGCAAAGCACAGATCGGTACCTGAAGTAATTCTTTTTTGACTATGCCGATTAAACCTTCTACCAGCAAAATAGATGGCCTCGATCAAACCAATCTCTTCTTTCAAGCAGGGACCTCCTTAAAAGAAATCGGTAAAACAAAAAGAGAGAACTCAGCAGAGAAAGCAGAGTTGTAGCGGAGAGAGAGGGAGCGTGGTGATGTGAGGAGGCAGGAATAGAGAAAAAAATGGGTTGCTGGACTCACCGAGAGATAAGGCGGAGGCGCCGCGGCTGTGAAGGCGGAGCCGAGAGCGAAGACGGTGGTGGCGGAGTGAGTGACAGAGAGAGCGCGAGAGAGAGGGGGCTAATCGGCTAAGAGACGGAGAGAGTGACCTAGAGAGACGAAGAGTTGAAGAGAGGAGCGGCCGAGCGGCTGTGACAAGTGATAAAACCCTAAATGAATTTGTCTCTGGTTGTATTAACATATAAGCCCAACGGGCTGCCCGTGGGCTTAGAGTTAAGCCCAGGCCTGTCTTTGGGCCCGGCCTTACCTGGCCCATCACAGCTCCGGGCCGACCGGGTAAAGGGCGGGCCGGGCGGATATTAACGGGCATCCGGGCCAATCGGGCTTTTTTGCCATCCCTACTTACTTCCCGAGCAAAATTATATCGTTTTGGTAATTAATTCAATCGAGCTATTTTTCTTTGTTGTTTCCATTTTTTTGTGTTTTTGTGTATTTGCATGCGCAATCGAAGGATGTTTGGGGTTGAAACCCAGAGGCGCGCGACATGCCATTCAGAAAGAACAAAGGAGAAAGATCTTAAAACATTATAAAATATTTAGGGATCGACTAACAGTCCCCCTACTTCAGTCCCCTATCTGTCCCCCGCACTAAAAGACAAAAAAAAAAGTTAAAACGTGCTAACTACCACCAAAAAGTAAGATTAATGCTATTTTATTAATAGTCAAAACGTATAGTATTCATACCTATGAATTTATAGTATTCATATTTATTATCAGTTGCATTCGTCATATGTAAACACAAGCTGGAGGGGACCAGTAACGACCAGGGGGACCGCTGACGTCTTGTGATAGCCTGGATTGGGGACCGCAATCGTTTGAAAGCGACATTTGCCAAGATTGGGGACCACTATAGCGAATCTATATATTATTCATATCTAAATAAAGAAGTATTCATATCTAAACAAATGAAGTATTCATACTGACGATTACGAAGTATTCATATATGTTTGAAATAATTTATACAATTCAAAATTCAAAGTCAGATTCATCTCTCTCACCTCACATTTTCCAAAAAGTATTCATCTGACAATTACGAAGTATTCATACATGTTCGAAATAATTTATACAATTCAAAATTCATTGTCAAATTCATCTCTCTCACCCACCTCTTCCAAGAAGTATTCAGATCTAACATGAAGTATGCATATCTAACAAATGAAGTATTCATATCTAACTAATGAAGTACTCAATATCTAACAAATGAAATATTCATATATATAATTATTCATATCTAACTAATGAAGTATTCACACATGACACTAACAATATTCACATCTGACACTAATAATATTCACACCTGCCCAGATTGGGACCAAGAAATATTCTCAACAGACTAGTATGCATATCTAAAACAATGAAATATTCATATCTAACTAAAGAATTATTCATACTGACGATTACGAAGTATTCATACATGTTCGAAATAATTTATACAATTCAAAATTCAAAGTCAGATTAATCTCTTTCATCCCACCTCTTCTAAGAAGTATTCATATGTAACATGAAGTATGAATATCTAATAACTGAAGTATTCATATCTAACTAATAAAATATTCATATGTTGCACTGTGACAACCTTCGCTGGGCTAGCATGGACCCCCTCCAATGGTGCACCACGCTCTCCCCACCGAATCTTGACGGTGCACCATGCTCTCCTCGTCAGATCTCGACGGTGCACCACGCTCTCCTCGTCTGATCTCAACGGTACACCACGCTCTCCTCGCCGGATCTCGACGGTGCACCACGCTCTCCTCACCGAATCTCAACGGTGCACCACGCTCGCCTCGCCGGATCTTGACCACCATCACAACCGTCGGCGTGGGTAGATGGTGGCGAGCAGTAGAGGAGAAGAACATGGTGAGTTTTGAGTTATGTTAAATTTTTTTTTTCTTTCTAAGAGGATATTGAAAAGGATGAGTTTTGACCACGTGAGAGAATAAAAAAGAAAAGTTGTTAGGGGGACAGATAGGGGACAGATTCAAGGGGGACAACATCTTTACTCAAATATTTAATATATATGGTGTACGAGTGGTGTATGGTTTTCCTTTGAAAATATAAGCTGATTCTTTGTCAACTAAGTCCATACAAGTTATAAAATAGACAAAGAACGTGCTCGAACTGTCCCAAACAAATTTTTAATTTTCAAATAAAAGTATTTCAATAATGTGTGAAATGATTTTGTGACTATACAAGTAAAATAATTTAGTATCACCAAAATATTTTATATTATTTTCTTGTCATCATTTACATCTATCCAATGATTCTAAGATTTAATTTATGCAATATATTTTTTTTTTATAAAATAATCAATAAAAATAATTAATTTGTTATATTAATCTTATTTTAACATAATTTTTTGAAAAATTATTTTTTTACCAATTTTTTGTAGAAACAAAAGATTCTGCCAAAAAAATCCGAGTTTACGATCTTATTTAGCCGATTCGGACCGATTTATCCGATTCCGATTCCGTGACAAAATGACTGATTCTAACTCTGATTTTGATTCCTATTTTCAAAGCCATTCCAGCCTTGGTATTGAATCAGTATGATTACTTGTTGATCCTTCTTCTTGTGGAAAAAATATACTACTAATTTTGTGATACATTCTTCTTGTGAAATCAGATCCCTAGTCGGGTACGAACCCCAAACTCGGCTATCTTCAGCTAGCGATCTCTAGTCGGGTACGAACCCATCAAGCAAAATCAGATCCCAGTCGGGTTCGAACCCGGATGGCAAAATCGAGTTCTAGTAGGGTCCAATCTTGTGATTCAGTATCAGATCTAAATACTGAAGATACCAATGAACGTAAGGCCGAGCTAAAATCAAAATACTATTTATGTTTCTCTTTATTATTTAATAAGAATTTCTATAAATGAAAAATTCTACCGGGTGAGTGTGCGTCTTGTGTCGGGATCGGGTCCTTTCGTACATACGCGCAGGATTTATGGCATGTGAAGAAATATCCAATCATCTCAAATTGGTCGAAATTAGCACCGTATAGAGTTTATCCAAATGAGATGCTGTCATGGGTGAAAATTTATTTATATGAAATCTTTACCCAATATTTTTCAATATACATGAATTTCTCGGAATTCAATTAAAACCGTGAAAATTTATTTACTTAAACTTGACGTGATAAAATGTGAATATACGTACGATACCAAATGTGACCACACATAATTATCGTACATGATCAATTATGTCACATTTGATCACAATTTATAGAGTTATGATGTGACTATTATTTCGATTTTGATCATTGCACATAAAAAATTGTAATACCAAAACAATGTGATCCATATCAATATAACACTTAAATAATATTTTAGATGCGTGTGATAAAATATTTTGTATGAATTTTGAATATGAAGACGTACATAACCAATGACATGACTATGGCTATTTTCAAAACGTTAGGGTTTTCTTAAAATTAATCCTACTTTACATATAGAAATTTAATTTCATGTTCTTTCTTTTCTATCCTGCTATTTTTCAGTTTTGCCTTCTAATCCAAATATGTGCACGTATTACTTTTTTTTTTTTTGAAAAGTTAGCAGTCGTGCATGTATTACTTCTCTACCTATGACTAGATTCTAATAAATAAACACAGTTCCTTGTTTCTCTATCTCTCTTTTTTCTCACTTTTTTTTAAATAAATCATAGTCGTATCCTAGATTTTGGAACGATGTAAGAGCTTAGAATATTCAAAAGTTATTCTCAAATTTTGAAAGGAAAAGAAGAGAAAAGAAAAAATAAAAATAAAAACAACATGAAGGTATGTATCAATCACTAAACTACAAACTTTGTAAACTACAAAACAATTCATGCAATTTCTCTTAACAATTGAAAAAATTAGCAGTTCACACTAGTGGAAAATATAGAATCAGGATCGGTTATATACGCATATTAGTATGAGAATATAAACGATCCTGATAAAGGCGATATTGATACTATCAGGGTCGTTTTTTTATTTTTTAACCAACCGATCTTAATAAGCACTTATCTGGATCGGTTATATCTGAGAACCGATCCTAATAGTTTTTCCCCCGTTTTTTAATACCCATTAAAAAAAACAATTAGTATCGTTTTTAATTAAACCCGATCCAGATTCTACTTTATTAGTATCGGTTTTAATTAAAAAAACCAAATAAGATCCAGATATTACACTATCAAGATCGGTTATACATAACAACCGATCCAGATAGTAACTATTAGGATCGGTTGTTTAATATAACCGATCCTAATTCTAAAAAAAAAAAAAACTTTTAGGATCGGTTATTTTTTAATAACCGATCCTAAAAGTTTTTTTTTTAAATTAGGATCGGTTAATTTTAAACAACCGATCCTAATAGTAATAATCTGGATCGGTTGTTGAAAATAACCGATCCTGATGTTTAATTGAAGCTAAAAAAATATATTTTATTTATTTGACCAGCTTTCATATATATTTTGCTGGCTAGCATCCTAATTTTTTTTTTGCACAGTAAGAAACAATAATCAAATATCATGTACACATCCTAAATTAAATATCATACACATCTTAAATTATTACAAAAGTTCATGTTCATGCAAAGTTTACCTAAACTAAAGCTTTAGATAAATATAAATAAATTTTGGCACCAAAAACACAAATATCAAATAAATTTAAGAACCTGTCCTTGCCGAAAATAAGCCTTGGCATGACCCTCCCTCTCACGAATTGCAAAATAGTATCTAATAGAGCACCATTGAAATCCCCTAACTTCAATTTGCAAGCCTGAAAAAATACCAACAAGGTAACATTCAAAATAAAATTTGCAAATGGAAGACAAAATTAACCTCAAAGCTCTTAAATCACATGCAAATCTACTTTGTTAATAAACCTAAAATTAATAGTAAAGCTTACTAAGCAGAGAGGGTGAGGCGAGAGGGAGAGCAGCTTTGAGAGGGAGAGACAGAGACAAAGAGAGAGAAACATGGAGGAGAGGGAGAGACGAAGATAGAGAAAGAGAGAGACACGGAGGAGAGGGAGAGGGAGAGAGAGAGAGGGATGAGTTGAGACTCAAATATTTTGGATCAGTATAGAGGCGTAAAACGAAAATAAACCCTAGCGCTACATAAGCATTAGGATCGGTTCTCTCTAAATAACCGATACTAATTCTAAAAAAAAAATACTTTTAGGATCGGTTATTAAAAAATAACCGAACCTAAAAGTTTTTTTTTTTTTTTTACAATCAGGATCCGAAAAAAAAGTAGTCACTGACAGTGGGATCATTAGAGGACTAATTTTAAATGTTAAATTGACATAATTATAATTCGCATTTGATAAAATAATTAGGGCTTGAATTCCTTAAACTGACATGTTAAACCGACCACCGATCAGCTTTAACTTCTCTCGAAGTGAAAGTGAACCCAATAATTAAAACCGTCTACTCATCCTTATTTTTTTCATGTTACAAATTATATTTTCTATTTCACATGCATGTTGTGTTTCCAGTCATAATCTAAGTGTCTTAATTTTTCCCACAGGTTTATATTTGTATTAACATGATTAATTATAATCAGTACTCCTATAATAGCACCTTGAAATAAAGGGGACTGAATGGTGTATCTGTCCAGAGATAATCTCAACCTTTCATTCAGTAAATCCAACTGTTCTAAACTATTGTGTTGAATAAGAGATTTTATACATGCTTTTTATGTAACTATATGTGTACAAGTCTAAATTTAGTTACACAATAACTCGCCATATGCAAATCTATACAGAAATGGTTTATTTTTCCACGCGTCTTTTCTGCTCCGCTTTTTTTTTCTTTTCTTCTTTCCTTCCCCTAATCGACTCGCCTTTTCTTCTTTCCTTCCCCTAATCGACTCCCGGTTTTCTTTCTCCTCCGTCTCTGACTCTCTCCTCTCCTGATCGAAATTTTGGCGACCTCTAAGCGATCCAGATCGGACCTGCTCTCCGTTCTTTCTTCTCCGTCTCTTGTCTCGATCGACCTCCCTCCTCATCCGCCACCGACTATTCACAAAGTTCGAAGCAGTTGTATTTGGCGACGCGAAGAGCTAAGAAATGAAGAGGCTGAAATCGCCCAGTGAAGGAGAAATTGAGAAAACAGGAAGATCAAGTGTACCCCTTATCTCCTAATTTGGTTTCTATACCAAGTCTAAACATCCATTTTCCTTGCTTGTGTAGACCTATATTGTAAAGAGAGATAATTGGCGCATCTTCTTCAGGTGAATTTCAAGGGAGGTTACGCGTCTTTACCCTCAATTTGCGTTTAGCCACTTAACTTGGTCTACCAGATCTGTGGTCAGTAAACTTTATATTTTATCCAAGTTGGATTACTTTCTCTAATTTAAATTAGAATTACACACAAAATATAAAATAATTCTTCATATAATTGCATTATTTAATTATAGCATGTAAATTTAATTGTTTTGTGGCAACGTCTAAGAAAAATATGGTTTGTACATGGGGTTTAAAATTCTTTATAAAATTATTAATCAAACAATGTAGTTAAATATATGTGAGATTATCCACTTCATGTAGTGTATATGACACCTGAAAGTCTACATGGATAGTATTATTCCAGTGCCCGTGTAAGTGCCCCCGGCAAAATCACCTAGATCGACACTGGCTTTCTAGAATGGGGTGGGATTGGATCTGTCTGTGAGACCCACATTGAAACATCAAAGGCTTGCTACCTCCTTGCGCTTGCACTGATTATGGTAAGAAGGAGAAAACACGTTCGGGGTTAAGTATAATATTCCTTATTCAATCCCCCAAGGGATGAGGATTTCAAGGAATATGATAATACATTATTAGAAGCTAATTATTAGAAAGTTTACAATTTGTATCCAATTTGAATTTAAAATGGAAACTATGACATGATATGGATAGCAGGTAAGAGACCAAAATTAGATAAAGGTGAAGTTGGTGGAGAAGAGAAAGAAGGGGTTGTACTCTCTTTTTTTAGCCTTTTCTGATTCGAAATGGTTCTATTGTCAAGCCCTAAATTTTTAGGGTTGAATGTCATTATTGGTAAATTAACTTTCAAGTTTTTTTAATTGTCTGATACTGAGTTGAATTATCTTCTTCTATTATTTTGATCAGCAAATTCAATTCACAATCATGTCATTTCTTTTCTTTTCTATTGAAATCAACTGAGTTCTCCCTCTCATGTTGTTCCGTTCAGATGTTAATGGTGATGAAAGAGGATTTAGCTGAGAGTTGCAACAGCCGCTCGTCAATGGAGAGCAACAATTCTTGCAAGCAGGTGCAGCAGAGCGGGCACAAACTGGAGGTGTTCAACGAGATTTTGCAATTCCTGAGGGAGAGTCACGTGGCTGAGACCTTCTATCCGTCCTTCGAGGATGAGTTGTGGGCCCACTTCAAGAGAGGGACAGTTCGGTTTGTGTCCTTCTTCTCGTTTTGAATCGTATTCATTGTGAATTTTACAATTTTAGCTTGATTTTAACTTTTATATTTTACATTTTTAAAATAGGTACGCGATTGATGTAAATGTTGAGAGGGCTGAATACGTGTTGATGCATAAGAAATTACAGTTTTATGCGCTGCAAGGTGTAGTTTCAAGGGGAATTACAGTTTTAGATATTAATTTAGCATTTAGCATCTTATTACAGGTTTCTAGATTTCTCAAGTGGGACATCTCTGTTTGATTGAACCACTATTGGTTAACTATAAGTGTACTAAATCATTTTCCTAGCCTGTTCCTTTTGCATTTAATTTCAGTTTTTTAATATACCATAAAGATTTGTCTTTCACATCCTAGCAAATAAAAGAATGAATCCTACATCTCATGCTAATAGAGAAGGTGTGCAAGTTATTCTCATATATTATTTGTTTGTCTTTTGATACACTTAATCTGACCTAATTGATTGATTTTGCTTGTTTATTTTCTCCGTAGCAAATGAACCACAACCTCAATCACAGAGGAAGAAATATTTTAATTTGCATATGGAGTTCCTTCAGAGGTATTGCCTTCGTCTTATGAAAAATCTGATCCCTATGTCTATTTGTTTCAATTTCACAATTGGTACAATGGAAAAAAAAAACCCTATGTCTGTTTGCATTGGCTTCAGTAAAAAATGTGCATTTATAAATTTCAAAACTTTCTTTGGATTGAACCAATAAATATCTGGTCAGGACCTAGACTCATAGTAGTTGCAACTGATTGTAAATTAGGTTCATTTAAACATTTGGTTCACAATTTATGTATATAAACTTTCTTTTTATGTGTATATGTATACAAATTAGGTTCACAATTTGGTTTTATTTAAACATTTGGTTTTAACTAGCTATAAAATGGTACCACTGGTACCAGTCCAGCTTGAGACCACCCCAACAGCTATGATTTGGATGCAACTGATTGTAAACATCTAATATTTGATGCATCTAGCTTTGATGGATGCAGCCTGCTTAAGGGAGAACTAATACAACATTTTCTACATATCAGAGCAATTGGCACCACTGATACAAGCTTCTCATGAGATTATTTTTGTACCCTTTATGTTAATTTTGGATGTCAGATAGTGTTCTGATTTTTTTTGGACTTAAAATGAAGAACAAATTTTGGTTTGAAACTTTGGATTTTATATAACATCTACATATTTTATGCGAAATTTAACCTTGTGTGTAATGGTATCTTGATTTCTATTTCTATGAAATTATGAATGTATTGGTTTATGTATTGAGTTTTGTTTTTTTAGATTAAATTCCTCTATTCGGTTCAACCGAACAAACCGAAGTTTATTTCGGTTTGTTCGGTTTGTCATATTAAGTCGGTCGGTTCGGTTCGGTTGGGTTTTTAAAAACTGAAAAAAAGTTTGGTTTGACTATTATAGTTCGGTTTCAACTGAACCGACTTTTTGAACACTCAAATAGATATCCCTGCTGCTTAGGAACTTTATAGAAAATTTATGAGATTCTTAAATAGTGTAGAAAAAAAGATCTTTATATGGTGTTCTTTTGAAATTAAAGAAAGAAAAAGAAAAGCTGAAAGCTTCAATCAGGATTGTCGAGGGAAAAATGTGTTGCGTTGGATATCAGATTAAAAGGTATTCTGGATCAGAACTGGGGCAAATTGTAAAGAAATAGTACATATGTGGAGAAAGTTATCATGGTGTAGGGCATATATGAAAGATTCAGTAGTTCATTTTTGGGCTATAAGATATAGAGTTTACAATCTTTTTTCTTTCTTGGTTTTACTTTGTTGAGAAAAATAAATGCCAGAGTGTTGCCAGATACTTCTGAATACAGAAAAAATAATGGTTCCTCTTTACTAAATTCGGTAGGCTGATGAAGTTGACATAGATTGATCCGAAGGATATTGAACTCACAACAGCTAGGTCTGGTGGACCTGTAGATTATCTCCAAGGTGTTGAGAAAGAGGATATCAGAGTCTTGCTTATACAATAACAACAAATTGTGGGATTATGAGGAGTTTACATACCTGCCGTTGTTTAAGGATAGCTTTTAAATGATTTTTAGAGAATCTTTTATATTTACAATCAAACATGTGTATTCTCCAATAGATGTAAGTTTACGGTATTTGAATGCAAATAAAAAAAAAACTTATGAATGTTTACAAGATCTCTCCTGATTTATTTATATAATCACATTTAATATTTATTTATGTAATTCCTTTGTTAAACTTAATCGTGATTTTGTGTGACAGTTAATTACAAGGAAAAAAGTGAAAAAAAAAACAGCACACGTGTGAAATAATTAACAAAATACCTATAACTACAAATTTCATAGTAAGATAATTAAATTTAACAATGTATCTATTACAGTACTAATTTCACATTTAGAAAAAGTAATCAAAATAGATTTTTAATTTCCACGGCAACGCGTGCCGGCACTTACTAGTAATAATAAATGAGGAGGGACACAATTGCACCATTTTATGGTAACACACCTTATTGATATAAACAAGGAGAATTTTTACCAAGAAAGAAAAATTTTACAAAATAAATGGATATAAACAAGAATATGGATATAAACAGGAAAGAATATGGATATAAACAAGAAAAATTTTACAAAATAAATTTTACCAAGAAAGAAAATGGATATAAACAAAGAGAATTTTTTTACTCATAGAAATTAATAAAATAAAATATACGAAAATAGAAGAATATTTGATGGATATTAATTTACAATCTGAGATTAATCATCGTCGTAGATTAAGGGCTAGAATTAAAAAAGAAGAAGAGAATATGTCCTTGTATGTATTTCAGAAACAAAACCAATGTTATAATAATGGCTCCTTGAGGCTTAATTAGTTTGTATAAATATACAGAATAAATTTAAAAAATAACATTCAATAAAATTCATTTTCCTCAGAATTATATTTCTTAATTTCTCAACACGTACCAGAATTGGCAGACATGTAATTAAGTGCAACTAGTATCAACCAATTAACAATCGTCAACAATTAATAACTATTGACACTAATAGCAACACTGACATGTATCTGTGTATGATTGGCCATAGCAACCACTATAATAACTACCATGACATGCAACAATTCTAAATAAATCAAGGTTACATTTTGCTCTCTTTTTTTATATGTAATTTACTTTTATAACATGAAAAAAAAAATTGAAAAATAACATCTGAATCGGTTCTTTATATAATAACCGATCCAGATAACTATATGAATTGGTTTTTAACAGAGAACCGATCCAGATAAGATAGTTATCTGGATTGGTTGTTTAGACAAAACCGATCTAGATACTTTAAAAAAATAAATTATAAGTTAATTTAGATAATATCATCTAGATCGGTTCGTTATCTGGATCGGTTTTTAACAGAAAACCGATCCAGATAGTTATCTTGATCGGTTGTTTAGACAGAACCGATCCAGATACTTTAAAAATATAAATTCTTCTAATTAATTTTATTATTTCTGTATTGGATTAAAAATATAAAAAATAAATAAATATCTGACTTTTTATATACTTATTTGATGTTACAAATTTTTGTAACTTATATTTAATAAGATAATTTATTAAAAAAAATAACCCATCTTTTAGGAACAATTTGTAAGATACAATAACTTATAAGTTAATTTCTAATATAATATATTACCTTCTTTATGTTCTAATTTATAAGATAAATTTTATGAAATAATTTGTTAGATAATTATAAGGTTATTTATTAAAATAATTTATGACTTGCTTAAGAAATATTAATACTTTAGGAACCAATATTATGACATGTTTTAGAAATATTAAAATTTTGGTACATGTAACATGAAAAAAAAATGAGATACTAAATTACATATAACATGAAAAAAATTAAGTTACAAGAAAACCTACTAATATGAATTACATATTAGGATCGGTTGTTTATAAATAACCGATCCTGATACTATTAGGATCGGTTTTTTCTAAGAACTCATCCTGATAGTATCAGGATCGGATTTTTATAAACAACTGATCCTAATAGTATCAGGATCGGATTTTATAAAAAACTGATCCTGATAGTTCACAAATTAGGATCGGTTGACTAAAAAACCAGATCTGATTAGTTTTTAGGATCGGTTTTGTTCAGAAAACCAATCCAGATAGGTATTAGTATCGGTTGTTTCATATAGCCGATCCACATAGGCCGATCATGATTCATGTTTTTCCACTAGTGTCACCACTGTTGAAGAACTCACTATCCAAATAGGAATGGATCAAACTCCTCATTAATCTATTTTTGAACAAAAAAAATTAAGAACCTAACTCAATAATTTTCAAATTTCAAAATAAATATTATATTAATTATTAGCATTTATATATAAAGATTAACATACTAAGTAGGAAGAGCTGGATTAATGGTAACATAACAAGCTGAACGAAAGCAGGATTTTGAACCTATGCAACAACAGAATTTTGTTTAAATAAAATTTATATCAAACTTGCTGAAAATAATATACAAATGTTATATTTAATGAAAAAAAAACTAGTAAAAAGTACCCAAAATATAGAATGTTTAGCTGGAGTTACAGTTACATTTAGTAATATAACAGGGAAAAGGTATTTGTATGAAAATTGCAGGAAAATTTAATTTTCAAGTAATTTTAAGGGTTTTATATTTAAATATTAAAGCAATTGACTTATAATTTATATATATGTTTATTGATTTTTTCTAATATTTTATTATAAAATCAAAAATGTATAGAATGAATATAATTAAGAGAGACTTCTTATTATCAATTTGTTTACTATAGAAGTTAAAAAGTAATCTTTTTACAAATTTTGTTCTGTACATAACAAAATATATATATATATATATATATATATATATATATATATATATATATATATATTATCCATACAAATATAAAAAGTATTAAAATTAAGAAACAAGTAATATATGCATGATAGATCATGCAAAATATACCCCTCTCTCTTACAAAAGTTATTGTAAATCAATTTATAATAGAGATTTGAAAAAGGTCTCTTCACGGTAAACTTATGTGCACGAATACATAATCAGACCACACACAAAAAAAAAAATTAACGTGAACTTCAATCATTAATTCGGATCACCATAAAAAAATAATCAGTGTTAAAAACAATAAAGGGTTTGATTTTTTGATGGACTAAAAAAATTACACTTAATAACCAGTGGAAAAAAAGTATTTTCGTTCCTGCTCAATAATTCAGTCATATCAAACCGACAAGCTGTTCAAATTAAGCATAATATTGAGTTTTTAGGTTCTATATTATATTATCAAATAAAAAACAATCTAACATTATCTCTTCTCAATAAATGGACCTGCATGGGTATTTCGCATTCATGTTCCGATCCATGTGTATTATTCGGCTTTCAATGTAGTTTGGGCTACTTATCATATCTCTATTTCAATTGTAAAAGAAAAATAAATTACTAAAATAATATATATTTTAAAATAGAAAGAACCATGACTTTTTATACATAAACAATGAAACGAATCAAATAGTTTCAATGGGTTATCGCACCAATTTGAATCCAATGCCATTCGACACGCTTCACTTCAGAACCGGATCAACTATTCCTAAAATCACTGATATGTACGTCCCAAATGAGTTTTAATATTAAAATATTAGATATAGTTTTGTTTTAAAATCTACTCTGAATCCACGTGTCAATAATTTTAGAGACAGAAATTTTATGTCTACACAAAGACAGAAGATTCAGTTCCCTCGCTCCTCTTTGTGAAAGATGCCAAATTTTTTTTGCATCCCCTCCATTAGGGGTGTTCAAACGGTCGGTTCGGTTAAAACCGAAGTTTAATATCCAAACCAAACTTTTATTTCGGTTTTCAAAATTGAACCGAACCGAACCGTTAAACCCATCAACCGATTAAGAACCGAACCGAACAAACCGAATTAAACTTTGGTTTGTTCGGTTTAAACCAAAGTAAACATTTTGTATTACAGTAACTGTCTCAAAATGACAAGTACATATTCTTTTTTTTTACTAAAGCCCGTAGGAATTCATTAAAACAACCAAATCCATTACATTGTTTGTGTCATAAATATGATAACAAATTACAATCATAAAAAATAATCACAAGCAAATACCAAAAAACTCCATTTCAGCTGACAACGTTTACTGCCTTGCTGGTGGCCTGGAGCAAAAGTACTTCCAATTTACATAAACCCCTCAAAAGTTACTAAATTACCTCATAAAAACCCCCATATGAATAATAAAAGACAACAACAGCCTACAAAAATACAACACAGCATATCATATAACTAAACAAAATAACTAAAATCTATACATTATATCATATAACTAAACTAACTAAACATAACATGGAAAAAACTGAAATATCACATACCAGAATAAGAAAAGATAATAAGAGGTGCCTGCATCAAAATATATTATTTGTGAAGCCAACTAGTGAGCACTCTATAGGTACCATTATTCATGCTATTGGTAGTTTGGTACGTACCATTAGTCCATTATTTCTGCTCAAGAATACACACATTTTTTTAAACAGTATATGCAAAGAATACACACATTTAAGATATATATGCAATAACACATCTATTGATACGTAAACCCTCCTCTTTTATCCGGGCTTGGGACCGGCCATGTCATATTCCAATATGACATGGGCAGAGTTAAAACTTGGTGTTAGTATCCATAATACATATAAATATATAATTGAAGATGTAATAGAATTATAAAGATAAAGAAAATAGTATATACCTCTGTACCGATAGATCACACCATATCATCAGATCACGCCATATCATCATATTACACCATAAAACTGAAACAAAAAGAGCATAGAAAAGTGCAAGAATATTGCTCCCAGCAATCCAGCACATGTCATATGTTGAAACTTGAAAGCAAGACTGAAAGTCTGAAAATATAATCTTCGATACAATCCCAGCAACTCTAACTTGATACAACATAGCTAATTTCAGTTTTAGCACAAAAATATAGACTAATACAAATCAAAAGGAACCTACTTTCACCTTCACTAATTAGGAGTTGAAGCTGCACTCTCCAATCCTACTTTGGAAAATTCTGAAAATACAAATACATAAACAATTATTCATTAAAACCATTATAGCACATAAATGAAAAGAGAATTAGTAAATAGATGATTTTAATTACCTTCTTCAAGCTGATCAAGCATTTCTAAATTTTCTTCAACACCAATTGGACGTGTTGACCGAAGCCAATCTTCAGAACATATGAGAGATTGTGCAATTCTTGGAGTCAACGAACTCCTAAATGCATCAAGTATGCGGCCACCTGTACTAAATGTTGACTCGGAAGCCACGGTTGAAACAGGAATTGCAAGAACGTCACGTGCCATGTGTGACAAAATAGAAAATCTTGGGGCATTAATCTTCCACCATCCCAAAATATCAAAATCTATTTCATCAACCTCTAGATCATCTTTAAGATACTTCTCCAACTCTGACTTGTTCTCTTCTCCACTTGTGTCAGATTTGTGCTTCTTAAACATCGAAGTCAGCACTTGTACATCATCTATACCCATAGATTCCTCATCGGGAGTGACATTCTTTAACCCTTTTTCACTTAAAACTAAGCCATATAACCTTTTGTACTCATCAAACAACAAAACTAAATCATTTGTCACCTTCTTTATCATCTTTCCACTCTTTTCTTGGCCATATAATTCCTTGAGAGCAAAATCCATGAATTCTAATTTATGTCGAGGATCAAGAATATCCGCAACATAAATCAAAGAATTGGCTTTCTCAATATTACCCCAATACTTATTGTACTTAGCAACCATTTTATCAGCCATTACACTTAATTCCACATCACTACTCATTTTCAACTTTCGTAACAAGCACTCGACATTAGTAATTTCATGGAAAAAGATATTAGCTGTCACGTAAGAAGATCCAGAAATCCGATTAGTTAAATTATAAAAATGCTTTAAAAAAACTGCAATTTTTCTAGCATTTACCCAATCTGAATCGGTTGGTGCACCAATACCTTTTCCTTTCGGAAGCGTCTCCTCACATTCTTTCTCACCCTCATTAGCAAGATCAGAGATAAAATTTTGATCTTGCTCCGCATAAGTTTCAAATGCCTTTTTGAACTTTAGAGCTACATCCAACATTAAATATGTAGAGTTCCAACGAGTGGGACAATCTAAACACAACAACGCCTTACTATCTATTTTCTCCATTTTCACACATTCTTTGAATTTATGTAACCTTTTTGGGGACTGTTTTACATATTTTACAGCACCTCGAATTCGAGCAACCGAAGTAGACATTTCTTTCAAACCATCTTGGACCACCAAATTAATAATATGGGCAATACACCTCATGTGTAGGTGCTTCCCATTTAAGATACCGGTACCCCAATTAGTTATCTTTTTCTTTAAATAATCAATTGCAAGGTCATTTGAACTAGCATTATCAACGGTAACAGTAAAAACTTGATCAATTTCCCATTCAAACAAGCACTTCTCTATAGCCATTCCAATTTCTTTACCACTATGACTAGAAACTGGACAGAAATTAATAATTCTTTTGTTCAATTTCCAATCACTATCAATAAAATGGGCAGTGAGACACATATAGTTTATTTTTTGCAAGGAGGTCCATGTATCAGTGGTAAGACATACTCTTTGTTTGTTCAATTTGAAGTAGTTCTTTAATTTAGCACCCTCATTTGTGAAAACTTCAAAACAATCCCTAGTAACGGTGGTTCGAGAGGGTATGCGAAATCGAGGACAAGCCGCTGCCACAAACTTTTTAAACCCTTCTCCTTCAACAAATGAGAAAGGAAGTTCATCTAAAATGACCATACAAGCAAGTGCTTGTCTAATAGCATCTTGCTCAAACCTCCAATTAATAATTGTACTCGTTTTTTGACCACCAGCCCCTAAAATAGTTAGATTTTGCTCAAAGGATAAAAGTGTTTGCTTCTTTTCTTCTTTGCCCTTACATTTTGGCATGTGAGCTTTCAAATTTGTTGTACCATTTCTATTTGAATCAGCAAAGAACTCTTTTTCACAAAAATTACACCTTGCCTTTTCATTACCATCGTTATCCTTAAACTTGGTAAATTCAATCCATACCTCAGACCTTGGCCGTATCACTTTCCTCTTTCTTTTGCATTTGGACCTCTCAACTCCAGTTTCAGGTGCGTCAATCAAAGCTGGCTGCACCTGTGGCTGCACTTGTCTCTCAATTGGGGCAACCTGACTCTCTTGTTCAGCCATTCATAAGGTACCTGATATGTATATAGATAAATCAATATATATATAGTACCTCAACAGTACCTACTGTCAATAAAAATATTTATGCTTAAGAACATTTAAGAACAAAAATCATATCTCAAGATGTAATATGCAAACAAAAATATAATTTTTTGGTTAATCAAAACCAGTTGAGAACGATAAAAAAAAATGTACCTCAACTTCAGGAAGAATGAAAGTAGAGGAATGGTTGGTAGAGTCCTCTGATCCGAGACTCCCTTCGCAATTTACAAAAACCTCCAGTGCAAGCGAAAGAGGTGATCAGGTGAAGTAGCTGTACAGTACAAGTTTTCAAAATATGAATAAATATCTAAAAAAGTTTTATAAAAAATTATGCATTCATCTAATTTGGGTACAAACAAATAAAAATGAATTGCTAATTTTACCTTTAATCTGCTTCAAATGGTGTCGAATTTGAGACTAAAGAGTTTTGATTTTGGCCAATTTGAGAAAAGAGAAGTTCTGATTTTTCTGATCCAAGCCTCCAACTTGGAACATAGGGCTTGAATAAATGACGGAAACCAGAGGTAAAGGGAGAGAGAGAGAGTCAAGGAGAGATGGCATTTGTGGCATTTGTGATTTATTAAGCGCACGCGAGTGCAACGGTGACATCGTGCAGAGGTTAGACAGGTGGTTCGGCGATTTGATGTAGTTCGGCGATTAGACATGAGTGAAAAGTCTAGGTTTAGGCTACTCGCGTGCGTACTGAGCAGGCGTGAAGGAGAAGGAAGGAAATGATTTGATCCTATCAATATTGGTAATGATTAAATTATAATCTAACCGGTCGGTTCGGTTTAATCGGTTTTGAAAAATTAAAACCGAACCGAACCATTTAAACCGAACTAATTCAGAAAAACAACCGAACCGAACCATTTGAACCGAACAACCGAACCATTTAAACCGAAATTTTCCGGTTCGGTTCAAAACCAATTAAACCGAACCATTTGAACACCCCTAGTGAGGAGACGCTTCCGAAAGGAAAAGGTATTGGTGCACCAACCGATTCAGATTGGGTAAATGCTAGAAAAATTGCAGTTTTTTTAAAGCATTTTTATAATTTAACTAATCGGATTTCTGGATCTTCTTACGTGACAGCTAATATCTTTTTCCATGAAATTACTAATGTCGAGTGCTTGTTACGAAAGTTGAAAATGAGTAGTGATGTGGAATTAAGTGTAATGGCTGATAAAATGGTTGCTAAGTACAATAAGTATTGGGGTAATATTGAGAAAGCCAATTCTTTGATTTATGTTGCGGATATTCTTGATCCTCGACATAAATTAGAATTCATGGATTTTGCTCTCAAGGAATTATATGGCCAAGAAAAGAGTGGAAAGATGATAAAGAAGGTGACAAATGATTTAGTTTTGTTGTTTGATGAGTACAAAAGGTTATATGGCTTAGTTTTAAGTGAAAAAGGGTTAAAGAATGTCACTCCCGATGAGGAATCTATGGGTATAGATGATGTACAAGTGCTGACTTCGATGTTTAAGAAGCACAAATCTGACACAAGTGGAGAAGAGAACAAGTCAGAGTTGGAGAAGTATCTTAAAGATGATCTAGAGGTTGATGAAATAGATTTTGATATTTTGGGATGGTGGAAGATTAATGCCCCAAGATTTTCTATTTTGTCACACATGGCACGTGACGTTCTTGCAATTCCTGTTTCAACCGTGGCTTCCGAGTCAACATTTAGTACAGGTGGCCGCATACTTGATGCATTTAGGAGTTCGTTGACTCCAAGAATTGCACAATCTCTCATATGTTCTGAAGATTGGCTTCGGTCAACACGTCCAATTGGTGTTGAAGAAAATTTAGAAATGCTTGATCAGCTTGAAGAAGGTAATTAAAATCATCTATTTACTAATTCTCTTTTCATTTATGTGCTATAATGGTTTTAATGAATAATTGTTTATGTATTTGTATTTTCAGAATTTTCCAAAGTAGGATTGGAGAGTGCAGCTTCAACTCCTAATTAGTGAAGGTGAAAGTAGGTTCCTTTTGATTTGTATTAGTCTATATTTTTGTGCTAAAACTGAAATTAGCTATGTTGTATCAAGTTAGAGTTGCTGGGATTGTATCGAAGATTATATTTTCAGACTTTCAGTCTTGCTTTCAAGTTTCAACATATGACATGTGCTGGATTGCTGGGAGCAATATTCTTGCACTTTTCTATGCTCTTTTTGTTTCAGTTTTATGGTGTAATATGATGATATGGCGTGATCTGATGATATGGTGTGATCTATCGGTACAGAGGTATATACTATTTTCTTTATCTTTATAATTCTATTACATCTTCAATTATATATTTATATGTATTATGGATACTAACACCAAGTTTTAACTCTGCCCATGTCATATTGGAATATGACATGGCCGGTCCCAAGCCCGGATAAAAGAGGAGGGTTTACGTATCAATAGATGTGTTATTGCATATATATCTTAAATGTGTGTATTCTTTGCATATACTGTTTAAAAAAATGTGTGTATTCTTGAGCAGAAATAATGGACTAATGGTACGTACCAAACTACCAATAGCATGAATAATGGTACCTATAGAGTGCTCACTAGTTGGCTTCACAAATAATATATTTTGATGCAGGCACCTCTTATTATCTTTTCTTATTCTGGTATGTGATATTTCAGTTTTTTCCATGTTATGTTTAGTTAGTTTAGTTATATGATATAATGTATAGATTTTAGTTATTTTGTTTAGTTATATGATATGTTGTGTTGTATTTTTGTAGGCTGTTGTTGTCTTTTATTATTCATATGGGGGTTTTTATGAGGTAATTTAGTAACTTTTGAGGGGTTTATGTAAATTGGAAGTACTTTTGCTCCAGGCCACCAGCAAGGCAGTAAACGTTGTCAGCTGAAATGGAGTTTTTTGGTATTTGCTTGTGATTATTTTTTATGATTGTAATTTGTTATCATATTTATGACACAAACAATGTAATGGATTTGGTTGTTTTAATGAATTCCTACGGGCTTTAGTAAAAAAAAAGAATATGTACTTGTCATTTTGAGACAGTTACTGTAATACAAAATGTTTACTTTGGTTTAAACCGAACAAACCAAAGTTTAATTCGGTTTGTTCGGTTCGGTTCTTAATCGGTTGATGGGTTTAACGGTTCGGTTCGGTTCAATTTTGAAAACCGAAATAAAAGTTTGGTTTGGATATTAAACTTCGGTTTTAACCGAACCGACCGTTTGAACACCCCTACTCCTCACATTCTTTCTCACCCTCATTAGCAAGATCAGAGATAAAATTTTGATCTTGCTCCGCATAAGTTTCAAATGCCTTTTTGAACTTTAGAGCTACATCCAACATTAAATATGTAGAGTTCCAACGAGTGGGACAATCTAAACACAACAACGCCTTACTATCTATTTTCTCCATTTTCACACATTCTTTGAATTTATGTAACCTTTTTGGGGACTGTTTTACATATTTTACAGCACCTCGAATTCGAGCAACCGAAGTAGACATTTCTTTCAAACCATCTTGGACCACCAAATTAATAATATGGGCAATACACCTCATGTGTAGGTGCTTCCCATTTAAGATACCGGTACCCCAATTAGTTATCTTTTTCTTTAAATAATCAATTGCAAGGTCATTTGAACTAGCATTATCAACGGTAACAGTAAAAACTTGATCAATTTCCCATTCAAACAAGCACTTCTCTATAGCCATTCCAATTTCTTTACCACTATGACTAGAAACTGGACAGAAATTAATAATTCTTTTGTTCAATTTCCAATCACTATCAATAAAATGGGCAGTGAGACACATATAGTTTATTTTTTGCAAGGAGGTCCATGTATCAGTGGTAAGACATACTCTTTGTTTGTTCAATTTGAAGTAGTTCTTTAATTTAGCACCCTCATTTGTGAAAACTTCAAAACAATCCCTAGTAACGGTGGTTCGAGAGGGTATGCGAAATCGAGGACAAGCCGCTGCCACAAACTTTTTAAACCCTTCTCCTTCAACAAATGAGAAAGGAAGTTCATCTAAAATGACCATACAAGCAAGTGCTTGTCTAATAGCATCTTGCTCAAACCTCCAATTAATAATTGTACTCGTTTTTTGACCACCAGCCCCTAAAATAGTTAGATTTTGCTCAAAGGATAAAAGTGTTTGCTTCTTTTCTTCTTTGCCCTTACATTTTGGCATGTGAGCTTTCAAATTTGTTGTACCATTTCTATTTGAATCAGCAAAGAACTCTTTTTCACAAAAATTACACCTTGCCTTTTCATTACCATCGTTATCCTTAAACTTGGTAAATTCAATCCATACCTCAGACCTTGGCCGTATCACTTTCCTCTTTCTTTTGCATTTGGACCTCTCAACTCCAGTTTCAGGTGCGTCAATCAAAGCTGGCTGCACCTGTGGCTGCACTTGTCTCTCAATTGGGGCAACCTGACTCTCTTGTTCAGCCATTCATAAGGTACCTGATATGTATATAGATAAATCAATATATATATAGTACCTCAACAGTACCTACTGTCAATAAAAATATTTATGCTTAAGAACATTTAAGAACAAAAATCATATCTCAAGATGTAATATGCAAACAAAAATATAATTTTTTGGTTAATCAAAACCAGTTGAGAACGATAAAAAAAAATGTACCTCAACTTCAGGAAGAATGAAAGTAGAGGAATGGTTGGTAGAGTCCTCTGATCCGAGACTCCCTTCGCAATTTACAAAAACCTCCAGTGCAAGCGAAAGAGGTGATCAGGTGAAGTAGCTGTACAGTACAAGTTTTCAAAATATGAATAAATATCTAAAAAAGTTTTATAAAAAATTATGCATTCATCTAATTTGGGTACAAACAAATAAAAATGAATTGCTAATTTTACCTTTAATCTGCTTCAAATGGTGTCGAATTTGAGACTAAAGAGTTTTGATTTTGGCCAATTTGAGAAAAGAGAAGTTCTGATTTTTCTGATCCAAGCCTCCAACTTGGAACATAGGGCTTGAATAAATGACGGAAACCAGAGGTAAAGGGAGAGAGAGAGAGTCAAGGAGAGATGGCATTTGTGGCATTTGTGATTTATTAAGCGCACGCGAGTGCAACGGTGACATCGTGCAGAGGTTAGACAGGTGGTTCGGCGATTTGATGTAGTTCGGCGATTAGACATGAGTGAAAAGTCTAGGTTTAGGCTACTCGCGTGCGTACTGAGCAGGCGTGAAGGAGAAGGAAGGAAATGATTTGATCCTATCAATATTGGTAATGATTAAATTATAATCTAACCGGTCGGTTCGGTTTAATCGGTTTTGAAAAATTAAAACCGAACCGAACCATTTAAACCGAACTAATTCAGAAAAACAACCGAACCGAACCATTTGAACCGAACAACCGAACCATTTAAACCGAAATTTTCCGGTTCGGTTCAAAACCAATTAAACCGAACCATTTGAACACCCCTAGTGAGGAGACGCTCAAGACATTGAAGGACCGCTCTAATCATGTCAACCTCATGTTGCTCAAGATTAAAGTGAACAAAGGCGCTCTTGCTGTAATTTATGCTCAAGCCAGACACCTTGGAAAAGAGCCTGAGCACTAATTTTAGCATGGCTATCATTTCATAACTCGCATTTGCAATAAGCGTCGTATCATCAGCATATTGCAACGCCAACATTGCTTCTGGGATTTTCCTAGAAATTCGGCTTTGGATCAGTCCGTTTGCCACTTTAATGAATTGTTGTAGAACATCCACCACTAGTATGAAGATCATGGGTGATAGTGGGTCTCCTTGACGGAGACCCTGCTTATGCCGAAAAAATTCGCTTGGCATCCCATTGACCAAGACTCTAGAGGAGGCAGATTCAAGCAAATTACTAATCCATCTTATCCATCTGGATGGGAAACCACGATGCTCCATAACAGCTATTATGAATCTCCAATTAATCGAGTCAAAGGCTTTGGAAAAGTCAATTTTCATCATAATTGTCGCGCTTTTCGTGGCATTCACATGATGAAAGATTTCTCTTGTGGTGATGAAATTCTCCGCAATGTGCCTTCCGCGTATGAATGTCGTTTGATATTGATACCAACTTTGGTAGTTCACCACTCAATCGGTTGGCAAGAATTTTGGAGAGAAGTTTTGGGATTAGGTTGAAGATGCTAATTGGGCGGAAATCCATCACTGTTTGCGGTGTCTCCGTCTTAGGAATCATGATGATATTGGCACAATTAATGCCTTATAGGTCCAAATTGTGTTTATAGAAGGCTTGCACCATACCCATGATATCAGCCTTCAGTTCTTCCCAATAACACTGTAGGAATTCATTTGGGAGTCCATCTGGCCCAGATGATTTATTAGCTGCCAAACTAAAAACCGCCGCCTTGACTTCCACCTCTGAGAAGGGGGCTTGTAGATGGTCAAGATTGACCATTTCTGATGCCGTGTACAAGTGAGAGATATGTGCCGGTATGACATGTGTCTCCACTCCTAACAATCCTTTCATGTGTTCAAGGAACAAGGACCGGATCTCCACTTCATCAGTGATTTGGTAGTTGCCACTGTGTAGTGAGTGAACCGTGTTCTTAGCTGCCCTTCCTGATGTGAATGCATGAAAAAACCTAGTATTTTTGTCTCCATTTGCAAACCAATTACATCTAGATCTCTGCTGCCACCTCATCTCATTCACATTTGCCAATTCATACGCTCTTGCTTTGAATTTGAGCCTTAAATTAAATTCTCTTCTATCCAGCTTCCGTCTCTCTTCTATTTGGTCAAAGAATAGAATAACCTTTTTGCGAAAGGTCAGTTGTGCTTCTATCTCTCCAAAATGCACCAGGTGCCACTGTCTCATGTGTTGATGCAGATGTCGGACATTCTTGTCAAAAGTGCCCAATCTGTTCACACATGGCAATTCCCGGTTCCTCTACAGTGTCTGAACCATTCTTCTCATTTTTGGGTATTTGAACCAGAATTTTTCGATTCGGAAAGGCTTCTTTGTTGGTTGCCTGCTCTTGCATGTTAGAAGTAATGGTGCATGGTCTGAAATCATGACTGCTTGGGCTTCCAAGCCTATAATGGGAAAGTTCAAAGTCCATTCGGTTGACAAGAAAATCCGGTCTATTCTTGAGAAAGCCGGGCTTGGCCTAGTACTTGACCATGTGTACAATCTGTTCTTCAAGGGCACATCGACCATTTGCAAATCGGTTATCAGATCATTGAACTGGTTCATGAGTGACCAACACCTCGAATCTCCCAACCTATCTACTAGCCATCTAACGAGGTTAAAATCTCCGGCGAGGAGCCATGTGCCGTAGATGTTAACCTTACCCCCTCAACTCCTTCATGAACAATCTTTTTTTTTTGGTTATCTTCCGATGGTCCATAGGCATTCGTCACTGTGAATATTGCCCTTGTGGCAGTTTGCATTAGGATCGCCGTGCACGTGTGTTGTGTTGCCCATGAAGAAATAAGTGAATAACTCTTTCTCCAAGAGATGATGCACCCTCCGTTACTATTAAACGATTGAATGTAAACACAACTTTTCTCAAAATAAGAAGGTAAAAAACATGCAAGGTAAATCAAACTAAATTCATTTAATTTAGTTTTTTGCATACAACAAACATCACACCTTGATGCTCTAATCACATTCCTTACTCCATTGCATTTTTCTCTGCCCTCTCGAGCCCTCTTACATTCCAATTTAGAATTTTGATTTTCTTCATAAAATAACTATTTAACTACCTACAACTTCCTTTCCACTTCTATCTGACAAGGACGACCTGTCAGTCCATGTCGGAGGCCATCTCCTCCTCTGTTATTGGGTCGAAACAGATGTGGGTATTAGCCCTTTGATCTTCATCTCCTGAGATAGTCGCATCAGTTAGCATGAGCTCATTTTCCTCCTCAACCGTGATCAACACGTTAGATTTATTAAGCCCAGCAATCCTTGCAAAATCTGCGCACCTATCATAGGTCACATGAATATTATAAAACCCATCAGGAATTAATTCCATTTCTTTGGGCTGCTTCCTATTCTTGAAGGCCCAGGCACATCCTCTGCCGCCTTTCTTTTTTAATACACTAATTGGAATATGGATTTCGAAGGATAACTTACAAACATTGGAATTTCAATAATCTGAATTTAATACACTAATTTTGATTAGAAATTGCTCATTTTAAGGTCCACAAATTTTGATTGATAAATTTTGTTAGTGTTAAAATCAGCAATCTTAGAAATTTCCTAAGATATTCAGATTTAAATTAAGATACCTTAAATTAATTATATATGTTGATGAATTTAATTGTACTTGTAAATTAATTAGTCTAAATAGGGATATTTTAATATTTCATAACATCATGTAAATTTATTAAAAAGTTATTTTCTATAATATAATGGGTATAGTTGAAAATAAGTATTTTAAAATAGAAGAAATATAAATGGATTTGTTTTAATGAAACCATTTGACCAAGTCATATTTGTGATTAAATAACGTAGGGTTTTGGCTTAGATTTTATCTTGTTTTCTCACCTTTGTGTTTAATTAATTAGTGAATTAGCTTCTTATTGCCTGAATTTATGTTTTGGGGCTATTTTACATCATATGAAGCAATAATTGAGTCAATCGGAAAAGCACAACATTTGTTTTAGGGTTCTATTACGGGCCGTATTAACCCATATTACTAATAAATAATAGTATTAAAAATGGATATCTAATCTGTATCTAGTTTAGTATTCAATTTGTATTAGTATCTGTCTAATATCCGATCAGTATATGTATCGGAAGAAAAAAAATACAGATATGGTTTTACCACTATCCGATCCGTATCCAACCCGTTTTCACCTTTAATCGTAAGAATGAAGATGGTTCAAAAGTGGTTGATAAATAATTTTAAAGTTAATTGATATGTCAGAAAAGGTAATGCATTGTAGTTAAGGATGATGATTCTATTTGTGGCCAACATTATTCAAGCAAATTGGATGTTAGAATACTTGTACTGATGTGCATTATGATTAATTTTAACTTCATAACGACTTAAATTAAGCATGTCTACAATGAAAAGTAGTTCCAAAGACAGAGGCAGCTTTGGCGAGGGGAATTGTAGGAGGATAGAATTTGTCCGCGAGTATTCTATGAAATAATTTAACTTTTGAGTTTGTTCGAAATCGAGCCATTTAATTAATTTACAAGGCAGTATTAATACGAATTCTGTAGTTTTGGGATTCTTGTTAATTTCAAAAAGTTAGACGGCTCAGATTATTCAAAGATCAATTCAAAATTTGAGATATCTCATATATAGAATGTGAAATCATAATTCTACGGAAAAAAAAAACAATTTGCATGAAATAAGATTTGATATATACACCACAAAAAATTAGGAACTAAACACTATATAAAGAAAAAACATATAAGCAAACATACAATGTATATGAAAATATAATAAATATACAGTAATAAATTTTAGAAATATCACCAAGATAGTACAATACATGCCACATGCCAATATAGTGAAGGCATTCGTGCTTTTTATTTTTCCTGCTAAAATCATTGTTGAGGAAAAACAATTAGCATTTCGATTATAGATATACAATGAACTGAAAAAAACACTATAATGGTGTTTGGTTGTGGAAAAAAATAGTATGGTGATGTTTGGTTGTGAACTAAAGTATAATAGTCATGAATTATAAAATCGTAATAACAAAATAATTATCAAATATAGAATTATTTGGACCATAAGGACAAGAGCACAACACCTGTTTTAATCTCGGATTTAGAGTTGGAGATGCAGTTTTGTCATGTATACACGAACAAAATATTTTATAGGTTTAAACACGAAATCAGACAGTCTTTGAATCTGACTTGTGTTTTTAGGGTGCAACTAGATGACAATATGTTGAAACAATTTATTTATAATTGTTTTTATATATATAATTATTAATTTTCTCAAATATCTTATTATAAAATTAAATAATGTATAAAATGAATATAATTAATAAACACATCTTATTATCAAGTTGTTTATTATAAGTTAAAAAGTGTTTATTTTTTATGAATTTTTTTCTCTATATAACAAATTCTATATACTATTATCCATACAACTCCAAATATATTTATATTAAAAAACAAGTAATTTATGTATGATAGATCATGCAAAATATAACTCTTACAAAAGTTCTTTTCTTGTAAATCATTTTTTAACAAGAATTTGAAAAAAGCCTCTTCACGCTAAACTTGTGTGCACGAATAAAATATCATACCACAAAAAAAAATCGCATCCCTCCATTGTAATTTTTCGGATAGTTAAAAGTTTTACTGTATTCTTATCCGTTATAATTGTTCGGATACATACATGGATACGAATACGGATCGGATAATTTAAGTAATTTTTCGAATTCGGATTCGGACGAAATCGGATAATATCCGAGATATTCTGATCCATTTACACCCTTAGGGCCACAAAACTCACCCACTAGCTGATCTATCGGTTTGAATTTGTCATTGAAAATCCGACTGCATGCATCGATCTCTTCCTCCAAATTATAAAATTAGATAGCAAAATCAATTCCCCTCGTTCCTTGCTTGATCTGCCCAACACCATCAAGTCCACATTTGATTCCTCTTGCAACCCCGGCCCGCAATAGTCCGACATTTGTTGCCTCACCACCCGATGTACCGAAAAATATACAACGCAGTCAGTAAAGAGATGTTCAATTGTTTCACCTTGAGCCCGACACATGTAGCATATATATATATATACTCGCTAAATTGAATCCCCTGACTTGCAAGTTATCGACCGTAAGAATTAATTTTATTGTGTAGTAGTAGCCAAGCAAAGACCTTGCACCTTACTGGTACTGTCAGATTCCAAATTCTTGGAATATCTGACATTATCACCGGACCTCCCTTCATTGCCAGATACGCTGACTTGACTGAGAACCGGCCTATTGTTACGTTTAGTTCTAAATATTATTTAATACCAATGAATATTAGAATTTATGGTAACATACTATTGTTACGTTTAGTTCTAAAATGGCTATCATTTTCAATATTCACTGGAAATATATCATTAGTATAAATTGGAATGTCTATCGGAAATCAAGAAAATTAATGATATCTTTTATTTTCAAAAAGAAAATCATTTTCAAAAGAAGTAATTCATGTCAAGCGGGAATAAAAAATAATCCATTCTAATATGGACATCTGCAATAGTCATAAATTATAGAATCGTAATGATAAAGTAATCACACATTACCATATCCATTTCCTTATCATTTTCGTCAAAAACGATAATGAAAAAAATGACACTGAAATGACATAGAATTATCTTCCAAAAAAAAGACCATTATGCCAAATCCTCCATCAGTTATTGTTTCTTTATAAATTTTATACTCAATTTTAAATAAATTATCACTATTCTTTCTCATTTGTGTTAAGGCATGTAACTGCACTTTCTTTTGAAGAAAATCAATTAATAATGTAAGGTGATTTTGTTTTTCTATTACGATTAATTATAGGAATTATTATTTAATATTTTTTATCAGTCAAACTAGCTAATTACGTTCTATACATCATATATGCATTAAGTTGTAAAATGGCCCGCATTGATCAGTATTGTGCGCTTGACAATTCTGATACAAAAATAAATCATATAAATATGAATAAATTAAATTTAAGAAATAAAACACATAATAAGAGGTTATTTATACACTCTCTGGCTCTCGATGAAATAAATTTAGAAATGAGGATATATATACACCGTAAGTTATCAGTTATGCGGTTTCTAATCATTTATTCATTTTCTTGTTATGTAATTTAAAAAAGAGATAGGTCGGAATGCAATTTTCGGTGTTGCGTAGCATATTGTCGTGTCCATCATCAATTGCCGCAACTTGACTAAATAAAATTGACACACACATCACTGACCACAAAATCAGGGGAAGTTTATAATTATAGGCCCAAAACGGCCTGTAATTGGACCATTCTTAAACGGCCCGTTAAGTAGTTCAAACACTTCTCTATTTAGAAACCCATTTGTTTAGCCCAGACGGTCTCATCCCTCTCCCCTCAACTCCTTAACTCTTTGTAGCGCCTCCCTTTACTAAACCCTAAATCATAAACCCTAAACTCTTATCTCTCTATTTTTCTTAAACTTTCTTTTTGTTGCAAAACCAAAACTAAATTGAATGGTGAATGGTAAATGATGCAGTAGCTGGACTGACGCAGGGCTGAGCGAGAGGCGCTAGATCGAGACTCCCCTTTGCTCGATTCTCTTGATACTGGTATAAGTTCTTTTTTCGCTTTCTAAGTTTTGTTTGATTTTGGGTAAAATAGCCATTAATGGCTGACTTTTGCATGCTTGGTTCATTGCTGGCTCTGGAGGCTCTGCTCAGTTATTTTGATTTAATTGGAAGTTGCATAGATGCATATGCACAATTAAGGTTTTCATAACAATTCAGCATTATAAATTGAGTGGCTTATTCAAGTTTGGTCATGATTTAGAGGATTAATGGTAGTACTGTTATGTTAATGGCTTAGATATTTGGGTTTAGATAATTTGGGTTTTGCCTAAAACCCTACAACTGAGCATAAAATTTATTTCAAATCAGCACTAAAAGGTGCTAATAAGGCATTAAATTTATTTGCTTAGTTTGGTCTGATAATTTCCGACCAACTTTGTACTGGCATTACTGGAACCCTGAAACTTGCCACTCAAAAGGACACATCTGCAGTCTAAAAATTTATCGTGAAGCTGCTCACTCAAAAGCTGCTGCGAATGTCAATTTGCTTAGTGTGTAGTCTTTATGAAACGAACTAATAGAAGAAATCAAAAGCTACAAATTGAAAAAAAAATAACTAGTAGAATAAAATTATATCACAAATTTCTTCTTATTTGGGATATTTTCTTGAATCATAACTATGGTTGTGGTTATTTTGTTGGGAAGTTGGATCACTGTTGTACTTGTAAAACTTCATATCTGTAGCTTCTTTTTTTTAATTAAGATATGTTCATCATAATTCTTGAATTTGAGAAGTGATATTAACTCTGTGCAACTAATTAAAGTTTGTTGTTTTATTTTTTGTAAAACAGATTGTGCAGGAGGTATTGAATAAATGCTTTTGTGAAGGTGAAAGATGATGAATATCAATAGAAATGGTAGTGAGGAGACGTGCATCTTGTCTGATGAACAAAACAGCATTGATAGCATCAGTAGCTTGCCTGGTGATGTTCGCACACATATCCTATCTTTTCTTAGTACAAGAGAGGCCGCGCAAACATGCATCTTGTCCAAAAAATGGATAAACACATGGGCTTCTTTGCCAGATCTCGAATTTGACATTGAAGAGTTTGGGTTGCCAGAATATCTTGATCATGACATGGCTGTAGAATTTGTGACTAAATTCGAACTACTTATGAAAAGTGCGTTGGAGAAACGAGAGATATCCTGTGTTAACAGATTTCGACTTTGGTTAGATCCTGAGATTTACTGGCCTTGCACTCAAGCTCTTGTCGATTGTATTGGTGATGTGATGAAGTTGGGGCCTCGAGAGTGCTTACTTGAAATGGGTTTGTGTGAAAAATTTTGTTTAAACACTGATATGATTTTCACTTGTGCATCACTAATAAAACTCCAGTTGTATCTCTGTATAGAAGAAAATTGTGTTGTACGTATAGAACCCAACTCAGTAAACCTTCCTTATCTTAAAACCCTTGACCTTTATGGTGTTACGATGAGCGGTGACTCTTTCAAGCAGCTTTTGTTGGGGTGTCCTGTGCTAGAAGAATTAGTGCTAAAAAGCTGTTATATCGGCATAATTGAGATATGTTCCAACACTTTGAAGAAGTTGGTTCTTTGGAGTGAGTATAATTATGAAGTAGAGAGGTTACAAATTTCCACACCTAATCTCTTGTATTTGGATATTAGTGTCATTTTTATGGGGGAAATTATGTTGCTAAATATGCCATCGCTACTTGGTTCCTCTATCTCTATTGATGGTTGGTATGATCGGGATAACTATGTTACTAGTGTACCCAAGCTTATTCACAGCCTTTCAAATGTCAAAAGCTTACGGCTATATCCACTAAGGCTATATGACCCCAAGGGAAAGGTACTTTCTTGTTGCAATATATTTGAAACAAATATTTGCAATGTTTCTACTTTTGGGTTCTGAATTTAACAAAAACCTGCTCCTGCTATGTGCACACCAATGTCTATCCAAGCCCAGTGCATACCCTAATTGTTTATTAGGACATTTATTTCTAACTTGTAGTCTACGAGGGTTTTTTCTCATGCTACAACAAAACTAAAATAACATCATTTTAAATTGATTGGTTCTTGATGCTATATGCCATAAATAAGCAATGATTTTTGTTTTCAATTGTAATTCAGATACAATTCTGAATCTTAAGTGCACATGATATTTGTTTGTAGTTCTTTAAGTAAACACATCTTATATGTGGCAATAATAAGAATACAAAGATCTCATCTGTAATTAGTTTTTTGTCTAGAACATAGTTTTAATTATTTTGTATTGAAAATAGGTACTGAAGAAGGATTTTTCTAAATGCCCGGTCTTCAACCACTTAAAGTGCCTAGAACTTGCGAATTGGGGTCCCTGTGACTTTGATATTGCATCATTTTTCCTCCATCACTCACCTAAACTACAGGAGCTCACCTTAACCGACAGATTTGTAATCTCTCTCTTTTTTTTTTTTGAAAACCGTAATCTCTCTCTCTCTCTCGGTAATGCTACCAGTACTTACAATATTTCCAGGCCTCAATTAAGGGATGCAGACAAAATTGAAGTCAATTAATGGGATGGTAGAAAAATTCAAATTTATTGAATAAAAAAATGGCAAGCTTCGAGTTTTTATGGTTAATAGATATATAATACCACAAATGGATTGGATTAGGATGATAACAATATAGCAAAGGCCGTGTATAGCAGATGTTATTCATATTAGCCCCCCACAATTAAGCCCTTGTAGAAGGATATATGATCATTGAAACATATATAACTTGTTTGTTACTACATAGGCACGTGTCATGAACTTTTTAGATGAGGAGACAACTATGGAGGGACTGAGGGATACATTATTCCAGCGGGAGTTTCTTAAGACTCTTAGAATTGTAGGATTTAAAAATGATAATGGATTTGTTGATCGGCTAATCAAAAAGTTGCTTGCCCATGTTAAGATCATTGGTGAAGTTAGCTACTAGGTGATTTTTGGAACCTGTAATTTTGGGAATGTGGTGGTCAGTAGAGGTTTGCAATGGTTTGGTACCAGTAAATTGCATCAGGGCAAATTGTTGAGGAGATGATTTTTTTCTCTCTTTTTAGATTATTATGTAAATTGTTGAGACTTCTGTATGCAACTTATGTTTTAAATTAAGTGTGATTTATATACATATTTTACTTTATTTTGAATATATTTTAATTTATGAAGTGTGACACTTTTGTAAGTGTGAATTATGTACAAATTTTTTGTGTGGTGTGGACTTATATATGTTTCAATTTAAATTTCTAGGATTGGACATACTTTTGTTAAATATAAACTATATATAAATTATGTAATAGTTAGTTTGTAACTTTCTTTGAGTTAATGCAATTGTCAAGGGGTCGCCGAGGAGAGGCCATGAGTTGAGATAAAAAGAGACGTTGGATTTTAAACTATAGATCTGCCATTTTTGGAGAAAGGAAGAAGAGGTTTATTTTGTACTAGTTCTCTTTATTTTTTTTTACTATTAAATCCTCTCCTCTCAAAAAATGGTTAAATCTCCATCTCCATTGATTTGTAACTTCTATGGTGAAATGTGAAATGATTTGAAACAACTTATGTTATATTTACTGACGCATGCGTGCATGTTGAAGTGAGAGATTCGTTCATGTAATTTCTTTTTTTGCAATGTTTATCAACTTTGATTTTAAATAGTCAAATAACTGATCCTTGTTTCTATGGTCCCCTGTAGTCAGGGTTTTTTATGTGGTATAGTGCATCAGGTGTATTGTGTTTGGGGAAGAGTAAATTGTTGTAAAACTAATGTAAACCGATTTCATGAAATGAAAGCCTACGGATATGAAACTTTGCAAAAATAAAGTGACCTTGTCTTTGCAACATAACTACAAATTGGCCCCTACTCGACCTGGACTGATGGCAACAATGGAAAAATTCAGGTTGGACTCAGGGTATTTTAGGTACTATAAATAAATTTCTGTGGGACCCACACAAGGGAGGGGGTGTAAAATATTCTGGTGCTTTTCATAACATCACATGAAGGCAAACAAAATTGTGATAAGGGGACATGTGTATGACTTTAATTTCATTTCTTTTTTTGGAAAAAAGAAAAGAAAAGACAATACATAAACTTCAAAAAATATTAGTAAAAGGAAATCATTAAAAAAATGCTTTCTCAATGGCAATTTTCTCTCAACATTTTTTTATAATAGAAAAGTTTCTCTGAGAAAAACGTTTCATCATAAAAAAAAATATATATTTCTGAACAAAAAATAAATCCGTGTTAATTTTTGAAATTTCTTCAATTACGTGTCATATTTTTCAGTTTTCTAAAATGTTAAAAATAAATAAAATAGGTGCAGATCGACCAGAGTATTCGACATTTGTAGAATGGTATTATATGAGAATAGTAATCATTTTATTTTTAATTTGTAGAATGATAGTCAGTTTATTCTTAATTGTTTTTTTTTAAATTCAATGAGGGATATGTTTTTTTTTTGGCCTCCCATACTTGAAAGAATTATACATGTTATTTAAATTAGTGGACTATATAATTTCTCTATTAGTATTAATGACTCTTATTAATTATGAAATTATTAGTATTAACGACTCTTATTAATTACGAAATTTTGAAGAGGAGGGATCGGATGACACCATTTTTTGGTGACATCGGATAACATCGTGCATTTTCAAAGTTTTCAAAGTCTAAACAGTTGATCCAAACTGTTCAACTTGATGGATATGTTAAAATGTGCTTGCAGATCAAATTTTACATGTTTTGGAATTTTTTTACTATTTATTAAGTATTTAACAAAATTGCTATATTCAGACCGTTGAATTTTTGTACCCATCTTAATAAATAGTAAAAAAATCGGCTTGGAACTTTTCGACAGGTAAACCCGGCTGACTCGGCTCAAGACTCAGATGACTCAGACCAGAAATTGGCTAACTTGGCCAAGTCAACCCAGTTCAACCGATTTTTGGTGGAAAAATTGCACGAGCTTGAAATTAATAATAATAATTGCTCTTCGTGTTCTGCAATTCTTGTATCTACTATCTTAATATTTTTAAATTTTAACTTTACCACCGTTTTAATTTGGATTTATAATTATAATTTTTAGGTTAGTGAATTACTTGAACCAACATGATTGCGGTGATCATTTACACCGGTGGTGAAATATTACATGGGAAAAATGGTGTTTACTATAGTCTCAGCCCCGGGTCTAAGTTATATATATAGGTTTGAGGGAGATCATTTACAAGGAATTGGGTTTAGATGAGGGTCGGTATGACCTTCGTATTTGGTTCAGATCGAATATTAATAGGTCCAGAAAATCATGGTTCACAGATATTGTGATCTCTAATGATGATTTATGGGCACGATTGTACATTGATATTGTCAATATGGGGTACAAAATCCTCGAGTTATATGTGGATGCTAACCCCATCTGTAGTACCAGGCCAGTGATTAATCCAGGGTCCTATCCAGGTCCAATATGTAGCGGGTTCTAGTCAAGCCCGACCCGGCTATCTTCAGCAATCTCTAGTCGGGTACGAACCCATCAAGCAAAACCCTAGTCGGGTTCGAACCCGGATGGCAAAATCGAGTTCTAGTAGGGTCCAATCTTGTGATTCAGTATCAGATCTAAATACTAAAGACATCAGTCAGGATACCAATGAACGTAAGGCCGAGCTAAAATCAAAATACTATTTATGTTTCTCTTTATTATTTAATAAGAATTTCTATAAATGAAAAATTCTACCGGGTGAGTGTGCGTCTTGGGTCGGGATCGGGTCCTTTCGTACACGCAGGATTTATGGCATGTGAAGAAATATCCAATCATCTCAAATTGGTCGAAATTAGCACCTTATAGTTTATCCAAATGAGATGCTGCCATGGGTGAAAATTTATTTATATGAAATCTTTACCCAACATTTTTCAATATACATGAATTTCTCGGAATTCAATTTAAACTGTGAAAACTTATTAAAGATTTTGAGTTATTGATCCTGGTTCAAAAGTCACTTCTATGTAATCCAGAAAATATTATAATCATTTTAGGACATTTAATCCAGAAAATATTGTAATCCTTCTACACATCACACATATATGCATCGAGCTGTATTGATCGGAATTGTGCGCTTGACAATTCTGATACAAAAAATCATATAAATATGAATAAATTAAATTTAAGAAACAAAAAAACATAATAGGAGGTCATTTATACACTCCCTAGTCCCTGGCTCGTACTGACTGAGGATATATATACATAGTAAGTTATGCGGTTTCTAATTATTAATTTATTTACTTTCGTGTTATGTAATTTCAAAAAGAGAGAGGTCCGAATGCAAATCTCTTTTATGAAAACCTTCACATCCTCCCAGGTCCGAATTCACGTACATTCTCCTCACTTTACGGTTTGAGATTAATTCTCAGCCGCTTTGAGATTCGTGCTAACACATGATACACTATTATTGAGCTTTGAGATTCATGCCAAGTTAAAAGGAACGGTCCAGATCCACTAGCTGTAAAAGATTACCTATATATTACGGTACCGGGGAGAATCTGAATTCTGCCAAGTCCTAATCGTTACATTTTAGTAACCGACAACAGGCTGAATTTGACACATATATTTCACTCGTTAAGCAAATTTATAATTCATATATGGGCCCAAAACAAAACGGGCTGAATTTGGACCATTATTAGACGGTCCGTTAAGCCCAGAGAGATCCATTTATTTCATCCCTATGAATATGAATAGGCTGCTGGGGGATGGGGTTAATTTGTGTAAAGTCAATTTCATTTCATGTGTTAATTTTCTTCACTCCATAATCAGTTTAAGAAAGAATGGCTGCCATTATGTATCATAATTAGTTGAGAGTTAGATTGATATTCAGATTTGAGATGTTTAGTTAATATTTGAGATGAAATTAACAATAAATCAAATTAATTGCACATTTTATTGCTACTTGAATATATATATTTTTTTAAATCGTTGATCCAATCAATAATGCTCTTAAAAATACTAAAATTATATTATAATATATTTTTTTAAACGCTGAGCATCTACACATTTTCATTATTGAAAAAAAATGAACTTATTTGTCATGTAATTTAGCAATATTTTTAATAATATTTTTTAGAATATTTTTATACTTGTAATTTAAATTTTACTGACATGACAAAAAACAATTTTAAAATTAAAAAGAGCAACTTTGTATTGCAGGAATGGAGATGATTAGTTAACAACATGTATCATTTTGTTTTTGTTTTAAAATTCATTGGATGATTGAACTTTTATTGCGATTGATGTTCTCCAATTTTCTGTTTACTGGACTTTAGTTTGAAAGTGTCATTTTAGTTTTCAACCAATAAAATTCAGTTGGAAAATCTCTATATTGAATTCTTCTCTATTGAATCAATTGAACTCTCACCATTTTTTTATCACAAGATCTATTTGAATCACCTTTGATGTAAGACAGACCCTATAAATTATTTAGAATTCTGGTTTGCAAAATTGAAATCAGGATCATTCACTTGAGATCACTTGTTCATGGAATTGAAATTGGATTAATTGGTCAGAATCAGTCAAATTGGATCAGAAACTAAGTTTTTTTTTTTTAGCATAAGTTTATGTTGTACTAAAAAATTGGGAAAAAAATAATTTATCATAAATTGATGTTAAGGACAATATAAATTAAGTCACTTATATATAGTATAATATATTTATATCGATTTTTTGGGTTGCACGAGTTTAGACAAATTAATAAATATAACCTTGTTTTGACTAATTGATAAAAAAATTCAAAATATAATCTGAGTCGGAATTAATTACTGAGTGGAAATAAGCTTGTTACTAATAATGTTCATTAATTAATTACTTGTTGGAACTAAAATTATAATCTGAGTTGCAATTGATGTACACTAATTTGCGTGAGTTCAGACAAATTAAATAATATATTAATTTCTTTTTCGCGTGAGTCTAGATATTAAAATAAGCCACTTATAATATAATGAAAAAAAAAAAAACACGGTGCGCATTTCGAAGTCCTAAGTACAATTAGCTAGTTCCACTTATACATGTAGTGTTTTTAAGTTCACAAAGCTCCTTGATGATCTCAAGTGTAAATTCCGTCAAATCAGCTTCAAATGACGAATCTGAACCGTTGAAACATGCTTACCTTACGATTGATGCGTCTACATGTAAAAATTTTAAACATTCAAATTAATTTAGTATAAGTCAATCGGTCAAAATTAGAAAGTTAATAACTTAATTTTAATGTATTTATTTTTTTAACACTTTTTAAAGAAAAGGATAATTATCTTCACAAACAATTCTAACTTCAGTAATAAGGCGTCAAGTCTACCGTAATTCTCAGTCACAATTTGATAAATTATTTGTATAAAGCAAACAAGAAGGATTTCTATAGAGACTAATTGAAAATTTGAAAATAATTAAACCTTTGTTATCACCACGCAGAGAGAAGACGAATACTTCGGCTCAAATGAATGTAAAACTTGTGTATTTTTTGCCATCTAAATTTCTCAGATTTTCAGGCGTTTAAATTGCATTTGATGATGCACTAACCATCGTCATATTTAATGTGGGTACTATTTGGTGTATCTTTTAAAAGATACAGAGACGATGCATTCAATTGTGTGCACAATAGTGTATTTCATTAAATATGACAAATGGGACCCTCTTGTATGTCTCACTGCCAAGAGAAGAGACCCTTCTTCCCCATTCAAACATTTGTTTAGCTTTGTATTTGTCTTTTAATGGGATCAATCTTTACGAGTCCGTGTCCCCCCAGTACTTGAGGCACAATTTAAAAAAAATGGACGGCCCAGATTAATTCCAGCTGGGTTAAACCCAATCCCAGAATGATACTATTGTAGGTAGAAACACTAGGAGCAACTCCTTTAGCAACCATTTCATCATATATCTTCAAAGCACGATGTATGTCACTCTGGCTGCAGAGACCATGAATAAGACTGCTGTAGGTATGCAAATCAGGAACAAGTCTACAAGCAGGCATTTCTTCGAACACCTTCTGTGCTGTGATAACATCTTCATTTTTGCACAGTCCATCTATGAGAATGTTACAGGTGATCACGTTGTGCCTCACTTTTTGAGCAGCCATCTCTTTAAAGATCTCTACCGCCATGTCAATCTCACCCATCCAAATTCTTTGATATAATTGATAGAGAAGAGTTGCAGTAAGTAATAGTTCAGGAGTAAAGCCAATAATTGCATATAAAAAAATTAAAAAAAGATATATACTTGTAAATTCTTATTTGAGCATACTTGTAAAATCTTATTAAAAAAAGAGTAATTCTAGTAAAAGTCCATTTGAACAATACACAATTTTCATCATTCTATTGTGTAGTATTATTCGTCTATACATAATTAATTATCTTAGTATGATAATTCAAATTTGACTAATTTTCTAGATGTATAAAAGTCATAAATTTGTAAATAATGTAATTTGTGGTAATTGTACGTGATTTTTCAGCTACAATGATTTTAGTTTTTTTGTTTTTTGCTTTTTGTTTGTGTACCATTTAAAATGATAGTTGCATGTATTGCCTCTCGTAAAAATTAATAATGCGATAACATATACAAATTTGTAACAGTTATATGTGTAATTAAAAACTTAAATTTATAATAATTCATGTCAAATCAAGTGGTCAAATGTAGAGTTTTTTAAGTTAATTTTAATGCATTTATTTTTTGTCAGTTTTTGACCGCTTGACTTAATACTAAAATAATTCCAAAATTTATAGATAGATCGATTTGAACAGTTGGGATTTGTCATTTAAAATCCATCCAACATGTTTTAAAAATTGGTGTCACATGACACTAATGTTATACTAGTCGAACTCGGAATTTGGTTGACAATGACAAGCAGCATCTCTCCCCGGATAAGTATCATCTCCATTACTGTAAAAGATTCCCTTCACTTTATTGTTTGAGATTAACTCTTAGCCGCTTTGGAATTCGGGCTAGTGCAGAGGGCAATATTATTGGGCTTTGAGATTCATGCCAAGTTAAAAAAAACGATCTAGATCCCGTAATTATAAAAGATTCTCTATTACAGTACCAGGGAGGATCTGAATTCCCCACTCCCCAGCTGACCAGTGGAAATTGTTCTCGTAAGTGGGCCCAAAATAAACATTTGAGAACTATGAAAGTGAAACTTGATCACTTAAACAAAAGCACGTATTTAATTTCATGGGCTATTTGGGCCCCTTTTTGGAGTATTTAAAAAAGGCTGTCCGAGAATTATAGACACTATATTGTAGTCGGACTGAGCACCTAATTTTATACGCTCCAGATTTTATGAGCTCCAGCTTTATTGCCGCTTGCGTTGTGTACTTGTGTGGTGCTGTTGCTGTTGCTGCTTGCTGGGAATATACAACTGTATTTTTGTAATAATTGTATTGTCCACACCTTGTTCGATGAAATTCCTCAATGAAGTCACTTTTCTTATGATGAAAAAAAAAAACTATCTTCCATCAACATCTGAGACCTAGGATTTCAAACCTGCGATCTCCCACGCGGAAAGCATTGCCTTTGCCATTAGATCAAAGGCCGGTTGTCATAATAGTTTGCCGACATTCCTCTTTATTCTCAATATGTACCTGGTGTTTTTTTTTTAATGTTTTGTTTCAGTTTTGTCATGAGGTCAGAGGCAGAGCCAGATATTCGAACTATAGGGAGTCAAATACATATGAA